>JALGBA010000844.1:600000-986575 GCA_023970755.1 Azemiops feae
CATTCAAGAGATCCCAGCACATACCCGTTCAATCTTCTGTTGAAGGACATAACAAGCAATCTCTTTTTATGGTTCTTCACTTTCAAATTTGACAGTTCTTAAAATAACAGATCTCTTTAGGCAGTGAACTTTTCTCTGACCTACTGAAGAGGTGGATGGCCATTGTAAAGAAGACTGCATTGGTCAGTTTATCGCTAAACCAAGCACTCATTAGCCAGATGGCAAGATATACTTTGGGAGGGTACAGAATCTGGCAAGTCAGGCAAGTTGCTAAAAAGGTGAGAGATGAGAAGAAGGTAATGAAAAAGCTTTTTTTCAAACAGATTGATTGATGCATAGAATGAGCAGCAGATGAGTTGAGACTCCATGCGTTGTTGCTATTCCATGAGTCCTCCCTTGTATTTATCTTACTGAAAACATGGGTATTACTCTAATCATGTAGTGATTTTATGCATACAATTCCATCCTACATACAATTCTATTTATGTGGAGTTTATGAAAATACATAGAGGAGGTATTTTAATTATACATGTATAACTCTATTCATGTAGTGCTTTTTCTGCTGGGGGTGATCTAACGTATTTCAAAACTGGAAAACCATAAAGATGAGTATGAAGAAAATTTCCTGTATTTTTTCCTATCATTTAATTTTAATAAAAGGAGCATGGTGGCTCACGTGGCTAGGACTCTGGGTTGGAGGTTAGTGAGCCTGTGTTCAAGACCCAAGTGCCTCCATGGGGCAGGATGAGCTCTTGTCCTTCACTCCAGGTCCTGCCGGGCACATGAAAGGAGCCCCCAACTAGGCATCCCCCAGACAATGGTGTCCCCCAATATCACTGGTAATCCTTTCAAACCAGAAGCACCTTGGTGCTTCTGAGTACTATTTTAATAAAAGAGAATTTGCCTTTGAAATGTGTTGTCAAGGCTAAGAAAACCTGGGTAAAATCCCAGCAAAGTATGCTTTTCTTGAATTTCATTATGAGGCATGGGAGAGACTGTCCTGTCTTTCCTTGTGTGACCATTTTGTTTAATTCTACATTTCCTTTGTGTGTGTTTGTGTCTGCATGTGTATCTATTGATTTCTTTAAATCAATAGATGATTTAAATCACATAGATAAGAGAGGGAGATGCATAGTGTTGGAATAGATGGATAGTATTTCTACAGCTCTTCTCTTCCATGCTATTTAATTAAAGATTTAGAAGGTTTTAAAACACATGCACATACAAACACTCCGCACATGAACATTTTTTTTAACATGATAAAATATTATGTCAGTCCTAAGACAGCAGGGGAGGGGGATGGATATAAAATGTACACATTTGTCTCTAGCTTAGCTGGAAACATTTTCATTTTCCTTGTTTTGCTGTTGACATTATTTGTACATATTGCTTGTAATATTTTTAAATATAGCTTCTCTTCTATTCCTAAGGTTTTTTTTATTAGAAATAAGATTGGAAGGGCGGTTATGTGTGTGTCTGTGTGTCAGTGCCTGTGTGTGTGTGGGATCCAGCTGTATTTCCAGCATACTTGAAATGAATTCTTGAATGCTGTCACTTCTCTACAAGTGACTATTAGCCTTTTAAAGGAGTCATATTTCAAGAATCAGGTGGGAAAGACAGAAGTGTTGCATGCACCTGACTGCACTGCTGTTCAGCCTCAACACTTTGCACAATGTGAGAATGTTTAATAATTCCTACCCAGGCTGCAGATAAAAATCTTGGGTGTCACATCACAAGTGACAGTGCTGGTGTGAGATTTGCAGTAAAACAATATTCCAGCTGTAGCCATCATTGAGAGAAATAATAACCAGCAGAATGGAGCCAGGCAGGAAAGAGGTGGAGAACTTGGAAAGATAAGCTTTTTGTTGTTGTTGTTATTTGATGTCATTTATGCCACCAGTACATAGAAGGATTGAAATGCCCATGTGTAACAGCTAGGGTGAATGTAAAGGAGATTATGGCACAGCTTGATTTTAAAGATGTTTTCAAAATCTTTTTTTCTTTACAAAATGTACACTTAAATGTTGGCTATTCAATCCAGGCAGATTACCAATTATAAATTAGCTTTCTTCTCCAAATAAAATACATGGTAATGTGTGTGTGTGGGGGGGGGGGAGGTGGAAGAACGGGCAGCACAGCCCCATTAATCAACCAGAAACTTCACACGCATGGAAAGTCCCGGGGGAGATTTCTGGCTGGGAAAAAGATCCTTCCAGCTCAGTTTTAATCAGTCCATCCCATCTGTAATGGGCTTTAGAAAATTGTTAATGACATCAAATGACAGTCGAAGGGCTTTTGGGTGTGTCAGTATAGAGTTTCTGTGAGATCTCTAATAGACCACTGAACACTGGATTCAGGCCTTCTAGAAAACGATCTGGATCATACGGGAATAAATTGGATAGGTCAGCAATCAGAATCCGAAAAGACAAGGCATCCTTAAATACTACTTTGATAAAGGGGACTCCTAAAATATATCTGGCTTACGCACAAACTATACGAGAATGCTACTTTTAAGAGATATCACAGCCTTGGAAACACTGTAAAGTACATACATATTTGAGTGTGAAGTCAAAAATGAAAGCTTGAAAAAACATTTAATAAACTTAGATACACCTTTAAGGGCTCTCATTACATTCAACAGAGATTGGCATTCAGAGAATCACCATTTGTATCAATATTAATAGAATGTTGCAAGTTAACAGGAATAAAACATATGGCCAGATAACTTCCCCATAATTAAAGCTTAAAAAAGATAAATGATGATTGCAGTGATAACAATATTTTTAAAAAATCAGAAGAAAGGCCAGCTGATCTATTTCTAATGAGTTGTATTCCAATTATTTTTTTGTACACAATTAACAATGAAATGTAGAGAAAGTGAGATTGATTGCCATCTGAGATGCAATTCATCAAAGGACAGAAATACTAAACTGCACAATAAGTCTCCTGCTGTTATTTAAGTCACTGGTCTTAGTTGCTAGTGGGAGAAGTTAACTGACTTAATGAACTTTCTCATTTGTCCCATTTATTAGTGACATCAGAATCTGGCTCACTGTCCTTGGCATGAGAAATATATGTTATATTAGTACATCTGAATCCCTAGAATAGTTGGATAATATGGTAAGTCAATGGAAATTTGCCCAAACATAATACACTGAGTGAAACAACCCTTTTTTCAGCTTCAAACAAAACTTAATTAATCACACAAACCATGACAACAAAAAGATTGAACTATTTGCAAGAACATAAAACCAGTGAAGAGCAAGCTATGGTAATGCAATGAGATTTTTAGATACTGCATACTGGTGGATGCCATCCATATATGCTTCTGTCTGCATCTCCTTGTAAAATCAAACTGTTTTAGGGCCAGGTCATAGCATCTGTAAAATGTTGCTATAATGCAGGGGTGGGGAATGATAGTGCTTTTATAACTTGTGGACTTCATGCTGGCTCAGGAATTCTGGGAGTTGAAGTCCACAAGTCATAAAGGGGCCATTGTTCCCCACCTCTGCTATAATGACTGCAAAACTATGGAAGTATTGTTGTCATAAAGGATTCTCCATATAACCCTGGCATGCTTCAAGGGTTTTTTTTCCCCTGAGAATACATTAATAACTCTTTATGTTGTACTATACACTGAAGGGGATCAGTCTGGCATCTCTTGCATTGTTTGAGACATTCCAAGAATAAAGGAATATACACTTTGAGAACAACCAAAGAAGGAGCATTTAAGGAGGTTTTAGAAACAAGGTTTGGCAGAATATGGCTACAAAGGTACATGCTTGCAATATTTAGAACAGGGGTCTCCAATCCCCAGGCCGCAGCCCACTACCAGGCTGTGGCCTATTCTCAACATGGCCGTGGGCCAGCACACAAGCACATGTGCAGCTTGACTCACATGAGCGGCAGGTCAGTGTGCACACGCATGTGTGTGCAACGCAACTTGCAGTTGTGCTGTGTGTGCATGCGCATACGTCCCGGCCCACTGCTCATGTGAGTTGAGTTGCATGCATACATGTGTGCTCCGCCCAGCCAGGCCACCAAGCTGCAAAGCCTGGGGACCACTGATTTAGATGAAGAATCTCACGGAGCTGAGCAATCTACATGTTCCCTTAAATTAGTTATTTCTATTTTGATAATAGAGGAAGAAGACTAATGTAAACTTTTTCCATATTGTTGTCAAGTAAATTGGGATACATCTATGAATTTTCTTCAACTTTATATCCTTGGCATTAGAACAGTAAGTGATGCAATTGACCAGTCTGTTTTGTTCTGAATGTGGCCTATTTAATCCAGTAATTACTGCTGATCAGATGCTGGTATAAATGGACCACTGGCATGGCAAAACTTTATATATCCATTTAGTTATTCACTAAACATTCAAGTAAAACCTCCCTTCTAAGAATATTATAAATGGAATCAGCAATATAGGGCTACATGGGAGAATTCATTTAGATTTTCTTTTTTACAGCCTCATCTGGTATATTTTTCAGTCTTGATTTTTCTTTTGCTGACTTTTGCCCCCAAACCAAAAATAACCTCTTATGTTCAGTTTTCAAAGAGATATTGTGTTGATGGACAGAATCACAATTCTATTACTTAATTTATTTCCAATGTTTTCTTATGTTGGAAGTAATAACAAGATGGGGGGGGGGAATAGCACGTGACTTCTTGGTAGCATCTTCTTAACAGCAGATCCACTTGAGGTCATGTGACCAAGAAGGAGAAGAGAAGGGGCTTAAGACTGAAGCAATCAGTAACATTCTGAACTGCTAGTCCATTGTCTGGTCCACCTCATCCTACTTTCAAAATCAATATTTGCTTTGTTGGCTTTTCCAATCACACTAAAATTGGTCCTATTCTGTTCAAGTTTCAGAGTGTCCATCCTGCTGATGGGCAGAGAGAATTTTGTACCCATTTACCTTCCTCCCCAACCACAGCTATTTTTGAGAATACCCACAATCTTAAATAACACAACTCTTCCACTATTCCCCAAAGTTGCCTTATCCTCACTCCAGATATATTTAGGAAATTGAGTAATGGGAACTAATTGTATGGCTACCTAAAATCACACTTTCATTTTCTTTTAACAGTGGATTAAAATATGAATATTTTGAAAGGAGCTTTTTCAGAACTCATACCTAGATAAGCTACTTTCCAGTTAACAATCCTTAACATCTGTATATTTGCAATTCTACGTGTATTCCTTTAACCTGTATGGCGTTATTCCATACAGGTGTTTCAGGTTAATGAATGAAACACTTTCAAATGACATTGTGTTTTTCTTGGGAGGGGGGGGGGATGCTTGCTGTTGTCTTTCTAGGTCTGAGAACTTTCACCTGTGCTTCCTGCCTTTCTGAATAAATGATGTCAGGCAGGATCTCTGTTAAATGGACAAACTGTACCAGCTAATCTTGTAAAAACTTTACTCTTTTTGTGCCAAGAATAATCATTATTAGGCAATGAAAGAGTGTATAAGCAAGTAGACAATTATTTATGATAGAAACAAAATGAAACTAATGGGACAAGATTAGAAAGCTGTGATGCATGAAACGTACTATAGAAGCAGCTTTGGCACTATGACAAACAAAAAGAAAGGCTCAGTGGGAAGCAACAGTGTGAACATGGCTACCAAGAAGAAAGAATATATGTACTGATCAAATCCTTGCCATCTGTTGTTTATTTAATACACAATGAAGGTCAAATGGCTACTGATCCTTTCTGTCCTAGGCCAACTGCAAGAATGGAAAGAATCAACCAACTTATCAATATGTCTGGAAAAGCTTTATTATATGATCTGATGGACTTAATATGATTAGAATAACATTCACCTTAATATTTCAAATGGGAAAGAAGAATGAAAAGTTTTCAAAGGCTAGAGAGAACAAGCAAATGCAGTATTGTAGACCTGACAATAAAACTCAGTTTCCACCTACATTTACAAAAGGTTATAAATTTTACTAATGACACACAAACATGTTTTGCACATCTTTCATCTTTTTTTTTTCTTTTTTTTTTCATTTTCTACCAATGCAAGGATTATATAATTGTTTCCCTGGGATACATTAACTTTGGGTGAAATATGCTTATTAGGCATTCTGTGAAAATCATATACACTATGAGTAAATTAGTTGCATATTCAACAATATTATTTTACACATAACATTCCATTTCCTGCAACTTTCCCTGGTTTTACATGCTCATGAAAGGATTGTTTTCTAATAAACGTGGCACCATCAATTTAATATGTATTGTGATAAAGCTTTATCTGTAGAATAAGAGGTGTGAGGGGTTTTTTGTGTGTTTGTGTGTCTTTGAGGTAGTCTTGACTCCTGGTGACTGCCTGGAGAAGTCCCTGCAGTTTTCTTGACAAGGTTTGTAATTGCCTCTTTCTACGTAGAGTGACTGGCCCAAGGTCACCTATTGGTTTTGTCACTATGGTAGCACTAGAACTCATGGTCTCTTGGTTTCTAGTCTGATGCCCAACATATATTAGGCAGCATATTTATTCTTCCTGTTTTTTTTCAACTTGTAAAAGAACAGTTTAAACAACTTTATAAAATAAATAATTTAGTTTAAGCAGAAAAAAGACAATAGAGAGGAAATATCCTCAGAAAGCATCATAAGGACCCTCAGATTATCAAGATGCTTTTCTCCATGTACAGAGAAGGAGTGGATGTTGTCCTTAAATGTAGTACATCTTTCTACTGTAGCTACTTAGGTGATGGCAATCTACTATAAGGAGAAAATAAGAGTGATCAGAGTGGATCAGAAGAACCCTTGGATGTTCTCATGCCCAAGTATTCCTATGCCCTGGACATGTACTTAAAATAAAGGGGGAAAAGATCTGATCAAAGGCAATGAAATTTTTTTTTCCAGAGAATATGGAGAAAGAAATGAAAATGCTAGTCTTCCTTTCTTTCATCCCAGCCAGTAAAACCCATTGGGCTTAGGAATTTTGATCATTCTAACATGGATTTTCTCTCTCTCTAATCCTACAGGTTTTCTTGATGAAAATAAATTGGTTTGTTTATTTGAATTATTTGATAGTAACCATATTTTAAATAAATTCTGCTTAATATGCTATACCTTTCAAAGGTATTTTCACAGCAAGAAAGTTTAAATCCTGCAGATGTAAATATTTAACAAGGGAAATGGTTTTCAGAGAGTCAGAGCCTTTGTACCGTAAGTATACCGTAAATTGAAGGAAGTGGGTGCCTGTATGTTATTTCCTTTAAAGAAAATCATTCTTAGTTTCCCCAAAGAGTTGAGATTCCTTTAGGCACTTTTTCTGAACAAACAAACAGTGATCAGGTTGGATATGTTGACTCAGCCTTCTAGTATCTCCCACCTCCACCTGTTCAGTTAAGAGGAAGTGTGTATGCAATTCAGAATCCTGTTGTATTGCTGTCCCAGATTGTGTTGAGAGCTATAACCACATTTGAGCAAAAGCAAGTACATCTTCTCTACAATATGTTCAGGCAAATGCATGGAGGTCAGAAGTAATAAGGAATGGAGCTGAGTAATGACAGAACCTTTTGATTTAGTCATGCCAGATGCAATTGAATCCTTGTTTTTGTTTGTTTTTGTTTTGTTTGATTGAAGTACAGGCAAAAGATTTTGATCTAGCCTTTCCCCTAAGATTACAATTTCTAAATCCAAGGAATTACATTACAACCTTTGAAACACCATTCTATGCTTTTCAATTAATAAGTGAGGCCACTGAATTGAGAGAAGAGTCTTTCCTGGGTATAAAGAACTGCAATCTTAATCAATTAATTAGTTAGATTAATTCAAGGAATTGCTGATTTTATGTTTGGGATCTGCTTACTTCTCACTAGAATTAAGTAACTGCATTGATGGTTTAATGAAAGACAGTACAGAGGGACATTGAACTAAGGAAAGCAATCAAGCTTGTTGAGACCTACTCTAAGGTGTTAAGGGAGATTAAGGAAGCACCTTTCCTTCCTTTACTGCATTATTAGGTTATGAATTCTTTTCTAGGGATGGACAGCAGGTAGATCTCCCACTTGGCTGCTGTGAGCATTTCACATAGCACTAGTCAGTATTGCTCAGATTTGCCAAGGTCAAAGCCCAGCAGAAAAATCGGGGAGAGAAAAATATTAATTAAAGAAAAAATGCAGAGTTAATTAATTCTCAGTTTTGAACTGAGCAAGAGCTATAACCATTTCACTAACAAGGAAAATCTACTATAATAGAATGCGCAGCAGCATTTCTTATGAAAAATGCTTTGAAGAGAAAGCCTGCTTCTGCAAAGTAGCCAATCAAAATGGAAAGGATGGTTTAGAGAAGAAGGTAAACACAGCTGGCAAATGAGACAGTAGCACCTGAGCCAAGAAGATGAGGAAAAAAATCCTACTTTGAAGTGGTGCAGGAAACATGCCTAAAGTCCCATTATCGTGGTGGTGGTAGGAGTGTGCAGTGATAATATCATCTGCTCTTGCTCTGTAGAAATGTTTGCTGCAGGACAGGGGTGTCAAACTTCCAGCCCATGGGCCAGATGCGTCATGGCGAAACCACGCCCACCCCATTGCCAGCAATGGAAAAAAAGTCACGATACGTCACGATACATCACGTGATATTGTGAGTTTGACACCCCTGCTGTGGGAGAAGAGCTCGCTGAGCTGGAAGACAGAGTTAAATATGTCATCAGTCCTTGCATTGCCAGAAGAGACCAAAGTCCTGTTAATTCCATTGACCCTTAGCTAGCACAATTTAGCTTTAACCATTAGTTGACTAGATTCTTGTACAGGTAGCAACAATACACTTTTCTATGCTTTGAACTCAACAAATGCTCCTGGTTATTTGAGCCTGATAGTTGCTGGCCCATGGCAGCAATGGGGCAACTTGACAATAATCCCTTCAGCTTCTGTGCTTGGAGGACATTATGGCTACTAAGTATTAGAAAAATCTTTTGTTCCCAAAAATTGAGAGTGTTGTGTCCAGAAGTAACAGATCAGTATGGCAGAATCAGGTGGGGTAAGATAATTTGTGGCATCTATAGAGATCCTCAGCAAAGGCCCCAGAAGACTCCCTACAGCAGAGCGATTGCAGAAGTTTGTCCTCTTCTTCAAAGCTGCCTTAATCTTACTACTGCTCAGGAGAGACAGCAGTAGTAAGAGACTACTGGAGAGACAGTGAAAGCATTTGAAGCACTTCTGAACCTATTCTTTTACAATGGCTACAGCTACAATACTTTTAAATGCATTGTAAAAGATTAGAAATTTACATATCAGAAAACATTGTTGATTTAAGCAAGCCCCTGCTAAGAAGCCTTCATTCTGCTCTTGTCTAACTGCAGTGGCTTCCTGAATCTGTATAGATATGTCTGTAGCTTGTTTGTGAAGAGCACCGGTATGCATATACATAAATAAACACACACATATATACATACACATAGTTTTCAGCTTACTTTCCATTAGAGACTGTCATGACAAGTTGCATTATTAGACTGCATGATGAAAATCGGGCATATTTTAGGGACCAAAAGGCCACCCACTAGGTTTGCCTATTGTGCATAATTTATTCTCCTGAAAAGAAGGTTATTAGTTAAAGATCTAAGTCCATGGGACATTTAATGTCCTAGAACTTGCCTGGGAATAACCAAGCTTTTCAGGAAATCATATCCAGTATTATGGATGCTTTATGCTTTTTGTGCAGTATTGTTCAGTGTATGACAGATATAATCTAAGTAACGAGATAAGCATCATTGCCTATCTTGGTGGAGAGTTCTTCAGTCATAGGTTAGAGCATGAATCTCTTTTGATCCTTATTTATTATGAAGATAATATAGGCTAGGAATGGAGAATAAGTAGACAATGTGTGATCTCTCTAGCACCCCAAATGTACTTCTTACTATCTTCTTCATTCTGCCAAAGTTCAATAGCAAATTAGGAATTTATTTTGTAGGATTTCAACCCATTTGGGTGTGTATGAGTCCCATTAAGAAGCAGTTAGAAGAAATTTGGGTGATTTGTTTTTGTTCCTTTCTCAAAATTACTGCTCTCCTTGGCTTAAATAATTTGGCCATGCCCTTCCCGTGATGTTCAGTATCATTAGATGGTATGCTATGGCCTTTCAGAAAAGGTCAGAGTTGTGGTTCTGACATCTGATGTGCTGTCTAACATGGAAATAAATAAAAAAAGAAGCAGTGTAGTAGTTTTTAAGATGCGTCTAAGGCAACAGTTGTTCCCACCAAGAGTGATCACTGTGCAAAAAAACTAAAAACAATGTTTTCTGTCTGTCTGTCTGTCTGTCTGTCTGTCTGTCTGTCTGTCTATCTATCTATCTATCATCTATTTAAATTTGTATCCACTTTTTCACTAAATATTTGATAGAAAATCTAAAACATTTAAAACAAATAATCTAATTAAAAGATAATCATACACATACAATAAAAGATATGCTCCCACCCTCTATTTAAAGGCCTTTGTCCATATCTCTATTGGTTTTCTGGCTTTGTGAACAAAGGAGTTAGTCTAATCTCTCTTGCTAGAGAGGCTTCCTCTTATATTTCCACTAGATGTGTCTCCAGTACAGTAAAGGCAGCTTCTAATGGAGGATTTCTTCTAAGCATTTCATATTTATATAACTTGTTAAGGGAGGATACAGTTTAGGTAGAGTTGATATAACTTATCATATAGCACAAGTCAAAGTCATATAGGACTTCAGATGTTGCAACCAGCACTATCCTGAGCAGCAACATTTCTGAACAATTTTCATGTGCTATGAGAGCCATAACCAAAGGACAGGAGGATGTTCCTTGACACTTCTAGATCTTTATTCTGGTTCTTTAAGGTTGGGCTTGCCTGATTGTGCTTGCCAGGCTGGTTGCACCTGCCTCTTCATGGAAAGAAACAGCACTCTAGACTCATGACATGCAATGCCTGTGGCACAGCTACATACTGATTGAAAACCACCTGACATATAATTGCAGCATGCGCAAGTTTGGAATAGTGCTTCAAGAAGAGGTCAAGAAATTGGAGTAGGAAGTGGCCACACCTCCAATGAAAATGAAAAAAAAAATCATTTGAATGAGATATTACCACAGTAATTGATAAGGGAAGAAACTCTCCATAAGGAACACACTTAAATAAAAGAGCAGCCTCAGTGAAAACTGCCACCAGAAACAAAAGATATAGAAGATATTCTGCACCACCAGAACTGGGAAAGAACTTTCAGGTGTTTTAGAATTTAGAGGGGGGAAAATTGACACATAGTAAAAACACTTTATTAGGAGCAATCCGATGAATGTCTGGAAAATCCTAAAATCCTAATCCTAAAATTTCAGCATTCACATTTTAGCCAGTTAAGGGCGGGAGAGAACATGATAATTTCCAAAGGACATGGCAATCTATAATAGTTGGAAGAACCAAATAATCAGAACTTCAAAGAACCAGAACAATTTGGTTTATGTAGGAGTCTGTATTAAGGGATGGAAGGAGGCATATGATAGAACAGATTTCAAGACTCAGCTAATTCAGTGACAGTTATCTTTTCCTGCTAATTGCAAATAACTATAAGTATACCTTCATGAATTATTTAGGAAAGAAGACCAAGAAGATGGCAGCTCAGATGCTATTTTATCCTTCAGTATATTCTGCAGAGATCATAAAAAAATTGATCTGTAACATTTGGAAATAATGCAATATTTACCAGGAATCAATATGCATTGATTAAAAACCAGTATTTACCAGTTTAACTTTAACTCATCTTTTTGGATTATATAGCATCCTTAGTAGATTGCGGAAGTTTAGTAAATGTAATATATCTTGATTTCAGCAAAATATTTGATGTAGTAATCCATTGTGGGATGTATTAAATATAAGGGTCAAGATCTCTTCTCTATCATTCCAGAATTTTAGATATAGAATAATGGATCTGACTTTTGAAAGGCAGATTTGGAGTGAATTCTGAGTTAATGTTCATAGCATTGAATATAGTTTGATTATGAAACTATAATTACTAAGGTATCTCATTGGCTCTGTTCAATAGTCATATGTTAAGACTCTTTAATTTAGATTAACTGGCAAACTGGATTTAGGGACCTAAATCTGTGATGCTATAGTTCTAGGACATTGTACTTTAAGTTTCTCCATACAATCATAATTATAATCTGCTCTTTTGCTTATTTCTTCTACATATTTCTTTATCCATTTAAATGCAAGAAGCTTATCTTTGATAACTGAAGCATGCTTATACTATTTCCTGTTTACTTAAATTTATTAAATTTCATTTCTTCATCAGATATTAACACAATATAATCCAGGGGACACTATAAGTAGTGATCCTACTGCTCTTGTTTGAACCACAAAGGTAGGGATAGAAGAATGTGAAAAGTATTAGAGGCATCATAGATCAGTCAATATAAAACTTCCAACTGATTTGCCTAATATGAAAGACATATTGTTTATAACAGAAAAAGTGCCTTTAAGTAATCTACATTACTGGTAATAAAATTTTAACATTACATAGCTCACTAGAAAATAGTACTAGGCAAGAATTTCCTTTCTAACCCTAATCCTAAAATAATTGCATACATATTTGCACACAAAAAACAGTAAATATTTTTATTTACATCTTCCTTTTGAATAAAAAGATAATGGTTAACATACATGTCATATAGTGAAAAAAATAATCATTGTTTAAAAATACACCGTTTAAAAAAAATATATATCTGTGGGTCTATTGCACACCAAAACAATAGTTCTGCACTATTCTCCTCTAGGGTATATCAGAAATAATTGAAATTTCCTGAGAAGGCAGAATACACCTAAAATGTAAGAAACTAATGGAGATGACATGGAAGCAGAACATCTTATCCTGAATAGAATTAACACAAGGAATGTTATTTAGATTCAGACTGTAAATAAATAATGACATAAAAGATAAAAAGATAAAAAAGCGTCCTTCCCCATTTCTACCTTTAATGTGGTTGTTGAATCTGTCCTTCAAACAAATCTTTAAAAGAATATTTAACAAATCAGAGAATGTTGAGTCATTGCCAATTTTCCTGTTGCTTATGTTTTAGGAGCATTGTGTAAATTGTCATTTTGCTACTGGTTAGGTGCACACAATTAATTCTTGCAATTCATTTAAAGAGAACATAGGAAGGTGAGTGTGCAGGCTGAAGGTGGGGATAAGGATTGAGGGACTGTAAAATCCATTTCTCAATCCTTATATATCTTTTCTTATTTAGGAAACTAGAAATGTGATTATGCCAAGTCAGACTAATGTATCGTTTAGTCTTGTATTGTATTGTCACTTCCACTCTGCAAAATTTCAGTGACAATTTTGCTTGAATTGCCGGAAATTGAACATAGGAATTTTGGCATAAAAACCATGTGCTTTATATATATAAATAGGAAATTAAAATGTGATATCAATCTACTTCTGCTTCCTTAAAAAGTAATTTAAGATGAATTACTTCAAAGAAATTTTGTTTAGGAATGAAACGAAGCACTATGTATTGTTTTGTATTCAGAAATGTAATATAATATAGTTCTTTGATTTCTTGTAGTATATTTAAAGGTTAAAAATCTGCAGAAGTGCTAATCTATTCTGCAAACCCACAGTGAATCCTTCAATTTTCTCTTAATGTATGAGTGAGTATTTCATATTAAATGAATGACAGAAAAGTGTTTTTACATGCACAGCTATTTTTTTTAAAAAAATCTGAAATATTGAAATCAGACTTTGCATACTGCTTCAGTACGTTTCCAACTAGCTTGACCAGAGGAATTTTTAAAACACTGGTTGTTGTCATTTCTTACTTAGCACCTGAGAATAGCTTCTTTTGGGACTGACAAAAATGTCTTTAGATTTGGGTAATTAGTGCCAAGTGACTAAGAAGGACTCAGGAGTCAAGCTTAAGCCTCTTGAAGCATCTTCATATAAACAAGTCAAACCACATCACTCACTCTTCCTCTTTTGTTTACTGGGAGAAAAGTTCAAACAATTTAATGAGAGGATTACCATACTTCAGCTCTATTGTAAAAGATTAATTGATATTTTCCTGTTAGGGGGTTGAACCATTAGGATTTGGCCTCGTATCCCCTATTGTTATTGATGCTGTGATCAGCAGAGCAAAAGTTGCTTAAAGGTTAGACAAACTTTGCAGCATAAATTACATGAACTAATTTATGTTAACAGCCAAAGGAATTCCTGTATCTGGCATTTGAACAGTGAAAAAAGGAAGATCTTTCAGGAGCTTAGAATGTGTTAGAAGCCTGAAATTATATTAAGATAGTGTCATATTTGTTAGAAAGAGGCAATATTTTTAAGAAAGCAGAAGTAGATTTAAAATAATATCACATGAACATCAAGAAACACATTGCATGGCAAATAGCATCCAGCATCTTTAAATATACTTGTTTGGTGTGCAGCCTTGCAAATTCTTTTTTAACTGTGTGCATTGAGGACATATGGCTGCATATTTGGATAACCCTATTTGCATTTTTCAAATGTGTAATATTTTTAACTACTCATTTGGCTTTTGCTTTCAGAAAACTAGACAGCTAATGTAACTGTTTTGAACAGGCAGTTTACTTAATTCTTTTCAAAGGACAAGAAGTAGACAGTATTTGTGTTCATAAATCATTTTAACATAGTTGTTTGTATTTTTATGTCAGGAAATGTAAGCTGATAATGTGATTTAGATGACGCATGAAGGAAAAAAGAAAAGATTCCGTTTGCTGAAAGCAAAAAGTGCACAAGAGGTATCAAAATGAAAAAAAAAGTCTTTTTCACCTAAGATACAGTACAAAACTGTATGAAAGACTCCCTTCTATAGCCTTGATTTTGGAAATATGGTTCTGTAATGGCGTAAATTGTAAAAGAAATTGAGAGAATTCAGTTGTGAAGAATATAAGGTATGAGTAAGGAATAACACTTCATAATTTTGTAAACTAGGAACCAAGATACTAAATTTTCTAGATATGTACTTAAAACTAAGTTATATCAGTATCGGGAAAACAGCTAGGAATTTATTATTTTTAAGACAGCAAAAATGACAGATATTATTCAGGTTACTTTATTATTCATACAGAATTCTCTAGATAGTATTTTGTGCATGTTATTTTAATAATAAAGTTCAGATATATTATCATTAATTTTTTTAAAAGGTCATCTTTCTTGAAAATATGTTTGGTTGTACAGATATATCTGGCTTTTCAAGGTACATACATTGAATGCATTATGTTAAAATACATAGTGATCAATATATTGTGCATTTTTTGAAGGATATATTGGAGATATAGTTGGGTATATAATGGGCATATTTGAATAGTTCAGTGTCACTTTTAATTGCCATGAAATAAGATATTTTAAGGCACTTATGGATGATTATACATTCCTTCTGACAAAAGCTGTTGATTAATTACTAGATGAACAATGAAATTAAAGCAAAATACAAACATGTATGCTATTGCTGATACTGAATATGGACAAATTTTATTGACCTTAAGCTGGGTAAATGTACTTAACCTTATTGATTAACTTGAGCCCATTTGAGTGGAATGAAAACTGTTTTACCACAAGACGCTACGGTATGATCCTGTGTCAGCCTTTCAGTCTTCTGAACTTAAAAGCACAGCTTAATGTATTGATCCTACTCACTGGTTCTGCTATAATAAATATTACATTCTTACTGCAAGTCTCCACTGTCATTTTAAGTGATTGGAGAATGGAGCTGTAATCAGAGAAAGTCCTGTGAAAGATAATCTTTCTTTATTCATCTCCCTTCAGCGGAGACAGAAATAGGGACCAAGGGACAGCAGTAATTGCTGCCATAGCTCTTATAAAATCTCTTTCCTCAGTGAGAAAGTACCAGAGATGTACAATTTAGTATTTATCCCTTTAAAGGCAGAAGTTTTCAGAAACATGCATAAATGCAATCAATCAATAGAATGGTTTTATTCTTGTCTGAAAGAAAAAAAAACATATGAAGCAAAGAATTGTTTTAAAAAGAACAAACCAGCTTTTTTTAAAATAATAAATTTCATATAATGCTCAAATAAGATGTTTTGGGGTGAAAATTATTAGTGATAAGTTAATATTTCTATTCTGACTTTATTTTTCTTCTCAGATGTGCAATAATCTTTTAATTAACATTCATCCAAAGATAAGCATGTAGGAAAAGAAAAATCACTAGCTACAAGCTTTCCAAATAGAAAAAAAAGCACATATAGCAACAACAACAATACACAATTGCATCTTTCTATTTAAATGCAAGAATTAAACAGAAGGAATACCAGACTTAAACAAAGAAGAAGACAGATGTCCAGAAGTTGTCATTAGCTACAGCACACAGATTGTGATTAAATTTTAATGTGGCGTTTAACTTAAGTAAAGATTTTTTGCTTATCAGAGAGAAAGGAGGCTGGGGAAAATATTGTTATTGATTTCATTGCTTTAAATGTAACTGATCCTTTAAGTAATTTTTCTAGAGTTTGGTGTCACTTTTTGAACTGAAAGAATCATTAGAGGCTATGTTCATTTAAAATTCTGTGTCTAATGCATAAATTGCTCTCCAGCAACTTCCAATTTCTATCTATAGAAAACAAAACAAAGCATTTAGTTGAATGAATAACAGCAACACACAACTGTTCCTGGTTGGTTGTTTGAATTTATTGGCATTAAAGCTTTCAGAATTAATTTCAGAGTTTCATCATGCATTCTTTTCCATAAATATTACATGTTCTTAGTAACAAATAAATGGCAAATTTGGATTAAAAATTCTGCCTTAACATTTATTTTGTATGCCATGTATTTATATATACATTTGATAAGCCTTTAGTCTATCTATGTAAGCAATGATGTAAGCTATGATTTTAAACAAATTTGGAAAAAATAAGAATCCAATAATGTCTATATTTATTAAAACCATTTTTGAAGAAAGAAACACTCCATTTAAAAAAAAAACCATTTTAAAAAATGATTAAAGTTATGAAGATCATTTAGGCTCAGTCATCTTCTGATATACCAACATTTTTTACAGTAATTTTAAGGTCCCTAGGTTTAGAGATAGTAATACAATTTTGAGTTCATGGCTTTGTATTAGTGAATGAACAAAAAGATCCCTGGATGGGTGTATCTCTGAAATTTTGCTCATTGCATATATTATTAAAGATGGTCACAGTTTTACATAGTTTGGAATCAAGCATGCCTACACAATTCAGAAATACTTTAAGACAATTAAAACTATTATTTATTATAATAGTTAAATGACATATGGGAAAAAGATACAGAAAATTCTAGTTCAGTTCTAATAGTATCCTAATATTTGGACCTCAAGGTAGCTTCAGGAACTAAGATGGAAATGACCAGGTCTTCTCTAGAGGAACAGCTTCCAAAATACTTCCTTATTTGAAAGTGTTCTCTGTTTGAATAGCTGTCTGGTCCAACTGTGATTTCAGAATAAAGGGTCATAAGTAGAAATAGTAACAACTCACCAGCAGTTTATATCTGTTTTGCTGACTGAATATTGATCAAAGTTTTCTCTGCAATGGTGGTTATTTCTTTGTAAGTGTATAGCATGATTAATGACTAAACGTTCATCAATACATATAAATCAAGATATGCAATTCTTATGCAAATATACCACTTATTTTGGTTCCATTTTTCCTCTTCTTTGGCAATGCATCAGGGGCCATCTCATCCCAATAGCTGTGAGGAATATTAGAACAAATTTCTCTTATAACTTGGATTATTAAAGGTAAATTTAAGAACACTAAAGGGTTCATCAGGCCTGGCATTAAACAAGGTTGTGTTCCTGAAGAAGTATGTACTGTTTGACATGCAACTTCTATCAGAAGTTTTGCAGGTTCTCAAATTCAAAGGTAATAGTTTTCAATGTTTTTTTTCTCTACTTCCTATTATCTTCTTTCCCTCTGACTCCACCCTCATTGCTTTATTCTCTGAAACCATCATTCTTACTTAAATTGGGTATAATCATTTCCTCTCTCTTATCCACATAATTTCTTTTTTCCTTTCTCTCCTAAGGCATCATTTTACATCTGCAAAATTTAAATCTAATTTCTTTGTTCATTCACCAGAACATTCTTGGGCTTAGATATTCTTCTTTACTACTCTTTGCATCTGTTATTAAGCATGTGCTATTTTTTTTAAAAAAAAATTGTTCTGCATATGAAAATGATAACTGATTCCATGTTATCATGTTTGCACCAGTTGATGATAAGGTGTTTATACTTTAATATACTCCTCAGGTAGCCTTTAAATGACAGACTGCAGGAGAAATTCACTGAAAACTGAATCTGGATGTCTTATTTTTAGTGTTGGAGTTTGTGTATGTGTGAATACTGTTCAATTTCTGGGTAAATCAGTTACCTTAATGATATAATAAGGACAAAAATAGTAAAAGGAGGAGGTTGTATATTGATAATTCTCCTGATAGTAAGAAATTACTTTAAACTGAAGTGATCCAACCTTGTCATCAATAATTGTACTACAAACAATCTATTATAGAATTCATATAAATTATTCCTATCTGTTAATGGTATTTAGCACTCCAGTATTTAAGTGTAAAATGACCTTCTGAAGTTTGTTCTTGTATAGTTTTTGGCTTCGGAACCATCACTGCCATTCTGTCTCTTTCCACATGGTGATTGTGCCATCTGGATAATGTGTCAACATTAATGTTCCACACCCCCAGATTTCTGTCCTTGACAGTGAAGACAAAGTCTTGAATTGCTACAACCCACCTCCATTACAATTCATCAAGTGTTAAGTAGTTTCAGTGGTTGGCACTTGTATATTATTCATTGTTATTGCTAAACTGTGTTCTAGGTTCTCTTAATGGTTTCAGAGTAAGTCAATATTAGGATTATCCTTGCAAGAGAGTGAAATAGATATAAGGCTTTGTGATAGAAACAGACTTGAATGCCAAATGACCCTAAAATACACTGAAGCCCCATTGATCATAATGGCTGCCATGGAAACCATGTAGTAGAGGATAAATTCCAAAATAAGTACAGACTAAAAGAATGAATCATGTTGTCTCAGTCGATGGCTAAAACATGGATTGCAACACTTTTGGATCCAAAGTCCCCAGTTGTATTTGGGTTATATGTTGGGGGCTCCATTCCCAAAGGTAAGTGGGACCAAGACAAACACTAAATAATATAAATTATTTTATTTTATTTAAATTAAACTTATTTCAAATATAATGTCAACATCATTATTCACTATACATTTAATAATTTTCTCTTTGGGGAGAAAGAACAACTTTCAGAAAGATTTCTGCAAACACTCACAGAAAGGAGAAGGGCACATACTGTAGAAGCTTTCAGTAGTCCATAAAAGGCCCTGGAGTATTAAGCTGTGCACTTCTGTACTACAACCAAGTTAGAACATAGGTTACCAGCTGATATTCTTGTAATTTCAGCAATGTTATTTTTCCAAAAATGCTCTGGTTATTTCACTGATGAATGGAAACTTGTCAAATTGTTGCAAAAGTACCACAAGTGAAAGATGAAAACCTTAGCCTTTTTAAAGACCAAACTAACACCCACAAAGATGTTTGTAATACACACAAAAATATAATACAATTCATTTCATTTAGTCAACTGCCCATATTGTAAAATATAGCAAAGCATCATGACATCTAGCATCGTTTGTTTCTCTTGATGCACTGGTATGTGGAGAGCCATATTTTATCTCACTCCCTCTACAATTTTTTTTCATACATTTCCTTAGGTCCCCACTGAGTGAAAGATAACAAAATGCATGTGCGTGGTGATGACAGTTGCCATCTGTGTTCTATTACCACTGAAAGGTATCTCTTCTCTTTCATCTCATCTAACCAAGCTGGTGACTGCCAAGTTCGCAAATGATGAACATGGAGGTGCCAGTGTTCTAATAGATGACTGTAAGGGGCTAGCTGACACAAGCTCTGAAGAACTCTGTCAATAACAAACAAACTGTGGATCTCAAAATAATGTCTTAGACTAATGAATGGAACTCATAAACACAGGAAATTGTACTGAAGATTGAACTGTGGCCATTTCATTCTCACATTGGTTCTTTCCAACAAACCACAGATAAAATACAAAAATGTTCCCACTGGCCATAACTGGATGGATGGATGGATAAATAATTGTTTTGCTGCAGCTCTGCAGATTTAGTTTCAGTGCCAAAGTGAGAGATTATCTACTGTATCATCTCAAGATTCTATAGGAAATTTAATATTGACATTTAATATGTTTAAATAAGTATTTTCTCAGTTCCAGTTTGTGTGTGTTCTTCGATGGGCCAAGAGTCAGTAGAGACCTCTTTTCCATTCCTGAAAAACAATATAGCAATTAGAGAAAAAGAGAGAACTCACTTGACTGTGAAATGCACTAAGGCCAGCCATGATCTAATCTATCTCAGAGTCCTTTTATAAGTATAAGAACACATTATTTTTCAGTTTACAATACTTTGAACTCCTTGGAATGAATGAATGAACAAACACATACACTAGTATATGAGAGACTGCTTTTAAACAAATCACAACTGAAAAGGACTGGATAAATATTAATTTAGCATCAAAAAGAACATTTTAAAAATATCAGAGATACCAGATGAGGGAGGCTGTTCTATAACTTGTGAACTACTATGAAGAAATTTCTCTTCTTCAAAGAAAATTATCTCATATTATTTTGCCAAAAGCAATTAGAACAAGGCTTCTGTACAAGATCATAAACTTCAGGTGAGAGAAAAATTTTTTCCCAAATAATTTAGCCAAGGAAATAATGATTTTAAATGTTATGCACAACACTTTGAATTGAGCTTGAAAATGAACAAGGAGCAAATATACAATAGCTTTCAAAATGTTGGTGTAATATGATCAAAACATTCACTTCAACTTAATAATCTTTGGGTCCTACTTTGAACCCATTGCAGTTTCTGAACTAACTTTGATGGTCTACTTGATAGTATACTTAGATTTCAGTAAGGCATTTGGTAAGCTAAAAAAATGTGGGATAGCATCACCACCAAATTGATTTGTAACTGGCTGACAAATTGCACTCAAAGTGTAGCTCTCAATGGAACTACATCTACCTGGAGAGAAGTAAGCAGTGGAGTATCCCAAAGTTCCATTTTAGGCCCAGTATTCTTCAATATATTCATAAATAATTTAGAAGAGGGAATGGAAGGGAAACTCATCATATTTGCAGACAAAACTAAACTGGCAGGAATAGTGAACACCCCAGAAGATAGGCCCATGATCCAGGTGGATCTCGACAGATTTGAACACTGGGCCCTATTTAACAAAATGAAATTCAATGTAGAGAAAAGTAAGGTTTTACACTTAGCCAAAAAAAAATCAAATATACAGGTACAGATTAGGTGAAAGCTGGCTCAATAGCAGTAATGTGAGAGGGATCTTGGTGTCCTAGTGGACAATCACTTAAATATGAGCCAACAGTGTGCAGCACAAGCCAAAAAAGCCAGTGCAATCCTATATTGCATTAATAGAGTGATAGAATCAAGATCACCTGAAACATTAGTATTGCTTTATAAAACCTTAGTAAGACCACACTTAGAATACTGCATCAGGTTTTGATCACCATATTATAAAAAAGATGTAGAGACTCTGAAAAGAGTGCAGAGAAGAGCAAAAATATATGAAGAATGGTTGACAAACTGGGTTTGTCTAATCTAGTGAAAAGAAGGACTAAGAGTGACATGATAGCATTATTCCAATATTTGAGGGGCTGCCACCAAGAAGAGGGGGTCAACCTATTTTCCAAAGCACTAGAAGGCAAGACAAGAAACAATGGATCGAAACTAGGGGAGGGTGTTCCTTGGTGCTCTCTGAGCTTGTTTATTTTCTTGCAGACGTTTCATTACCCAAACTGAGTAACATCATCAGTGCTGTTCTCCTTTATTGGAAGTTCTCCTTTTTTGGATGTAAACTAATCAAGGAGAGAAGCAACCTAGAACTAAGAAGAAATTTCCTAACAGTGAGAATAATTAACAATGGCTAACAAGCAGTGGAATGGCTTACCTTCAGAAGATGTGGGTGTTCCATAATGGAGGCTTTTAAGAAGAGACTAGACAGCCATTTGTCTTGAATGGTATAGGGTCTCCTACTTCAGCAGGGGGTTGGAGTAGAAGACCTTCAAGGTCCCTTCCAATTCTGTTATTCTGTTATTCTTTCTATAGTACAATAATATGAATGGATTCTTATTGGAACAGAAGTAACTAGATGGGATATCTTTGTATAAATATCATCATAGCTGATGATAAAAGGCACCCTGGTCATAAACTTGATCAAAACTATAGACTAGAACTTTTATGGGGAATACAGCATTCAGAACAGATTAAATGTCAAAGATTCAAATGTGTTAAGTGCTTACTAATAACCAGTACCTTGAATCAATATGATAATGTAATGTAAGGTGTTATGTTGTCTGCAGCATCTTCTCATTAATATGTAGTTCATAGAACTTGGAAGCAGCTCAAATATTTGAATGATTTTTCAAAAGAAGTTCTACCACTATCATGGGACTATCTGAATAGCATAATAAATGCACACATTACAGTATAAAAAGATAATGATAAATTATATAATCTGATAAATTATAAAATGCAAAACAGATTATCACAGACTGCAAGAAGAAGCAGATAAGCCTATAGTCCTCATAAATGGGAATGAAATATGGAACTGGATACCTTATATCACTCTACAATCACAGAGAACATCCAACTGCATACAGTTATTACACTGCATTGCAAACAAAAGGAAACCTTAAAGAAATACATATGTTAATTCCTGTAAATGGAGACAAAAAAGTTTGTTGAAGAATTTTTAACTTGTTCAGCTCACACAATATTTGTTCAGGTGCTAATGCCATTAAATGACCAGACAACCTTTAATTAAGCAGACCTCAGTCCAGGGTTGTCAATTAACTCATAAGGATTTAATAGTCAATCATGTGATGAGAAGAATCATTAGCATTCTGATGGTTGTCAAAAACGTAGCATCTAAGCCACAGGTGTCAAACTTGATCGTGTCACGTGACATATCATGATGTATTGCAACGTTTTTTGCCTTTGTGGAGCCAGGGTGGGTGTAGCCTGTGCATGATGCATATGGACCGTGGGCCGCCATTTTGACACCCCCTGATCTAAGTACTAAAGAAAGTCAGGAGGCCTTGAGGCTATTCATCTCAAGGTGGTCCTTTTCTTTCTCTCTTAAATTGACCTCACAACGTAGTTTGGTGGATACACTGAGATTCTATGTATGTCATCTTGAACCTCTGGAGGAAAGATAGGATATAAATTCAACATACAAGCCAATTAATAAAACATAAGTATGCTATCTAAGATGGCTTCAATTTCAAACCTGATTAATAATGTTTATCTTGAAATAGCTATATGTTTATGAATCTTCACTGCATTCATGAGAAATCATTGGAACTAATTTCCTAGAAGACTCTGCTGTTGGACTAATCTTTTATTGAGTGGTTTAGTTTCCCTCTTTAAGCAGCCAAACAGCAGCATGATTAGTGAACTGGAAGCTCTGTTGCTTGAAGAAGCCTCCAAACAGCAGTACAGAGTTGTTGATAATGCATACTGTTACCTTGAGTACAGCAAAGAAATTTGTGTTGTTTCCTGGCATTCTGGGAGACTATTGCCTCTTTCCCTTTCTCACCCCCCACTAGGAGTTGCTACTGAAGTAGACAGTAACTCAACCTTGGCACATTTTGCCACATGGAGTTTTGAAAGCAATTTCCTTGACACTGTTTTTTTCCCTGTTGTAAGACACTGATAAGACTATTTTTATGAGGTGGTTATAATATTTTTGATGGCCTTTTATAAAGAACTTAAGTAGGCATCAGTTCTTTGTGCGTGTATGTGAATCGGATGTTCGGCCTTATTTCCCATTCTCCTGATTATTGAAAAAGCAGCAGGACAACTATATAAATACAAGTTGACTCTGTTTCTTGAAAGCCAGCGTTTTACATAGTGCTAAATGGTAGTGCTGCTTAAAATTAGATGCTTTCTCTTGCAAATAAGGTTAAAGCGACAAAACAGCTGAATGTTGCAGGAGTCCTAGGGGCCTCACACAATCATTTCAGGCCAGATATTGTTTTATATGAAAGAACAGCTGTTTATGGAACATATGTCAATTTATATTAAATTACAACTTTGGAGATACTAAGTTGAAAACTTAAAGCAAGCCATATGATATTATGCATCACATCTTCTGCCCATTAAGGAATCTTAAAGTAAAGCAACCAAAGACAGAAAATACTGGTTCAGATTTCAACCCACAAGAAGGGTGAATATACCCTCAATTTAATAAAATGTATAATGCAACTTCCTGAGGCTTAAATTTCTTACAATTGCTCTTCGAATGGGCACTTGTTTCCCCATTATTGGCCACTTTAATCTACTTATATTCTCGTTGTCTCATTTAAAGATCATTTTATAGGATTGGGTGATCCACATTTAAAATATGTGTTCCATGACTGCCTGGTGGAACAACACAACAGTTTACATATTTCTGATTATGATCTCAAAGGTGATTTAAAAATCTATAGAGACAATCCAATTGTCCTGAAAATATATACACACAAGTCTACTCTAAGGTGACTAAAATGAAATAAATCCAGTGTGAGGAGACAGAAATAAAGCCAAGACTGGGAAGTAAAGATCTTGAAATAAATGGGCACTTGCACAGACCAAGTTCGAAAACCCATCTCTCCCAGGAGAATATTAGAAGAGGGCAAGGAAGACAAGCAATTGGAAAAAGTAGAATGTTTGTGCTTTTCTTTGAAACAGACTGCATTAAATATTCAGCAAAAGCTGCGCGATCAGTTTACAATACTCTTTTTGTTTCTCATGTATCGGCTGGCAGATGCTGTAAACATACACAGGCAAACATGGGCCTAAGCTAGCAATGCAAAGGGCAGAAAATCATTTCCTACAGCAGTTACATTTGTATCTTTAAGATATTCTACCTGGAGAGCAGAATTAACTTCCTTCTAGACATGCAGAATTTGAGAGTTGGTGTTATATTTCTCTTAGCTCATATGCATGTGAAGATTTGGTTCCTATAGGCAATCAGTGGAAGATAGATTTCATCTAATTATCTCTCTGAAGAAAAGTATGCATATTATATGCATATGTCAGCCTTACATGTACACTTAGACACAAATTCCCAATGAAATTGTCATTAATCCCCCAAACCACATTCTTGATAGATTTCACAGGGTGAAAAAGTGCCTGGATCAATGTCAAATAGTTGACCTTGGCTAAGAGATGGAAGCCGGTCTTTAAAACAGTTGCTCATCGTGTTTAAAAGATGTCACAGTAAATAAATTATGACTGTTTACACTTAGACCTAAGTGTCTTCTTTTTCCACACTATAGGCAGCAATTTGGCTGTGATGCTATCATTCAAAGTGAATTAATCACACTGCTTTCCTCCTTTAAGGCTTCCTTCCTTCCTTCCTTCCTTCCTTCCTTCCTTCCTTCCTTCCTTCCTTCCTTCCTTCCTTCCTTCCTCCCTTCCACCATAAATTGCATTAATCTAGCATTCTGAATTTTGAGTTCCTTTTAAGGTGTCATTATTATAGCACTCAGAATTCCTAGCCTTCAGACCAGATGGACCAGGCCAGTGGAAATTCTAGGAATCTTAATGGCATATGAGGACCAGGAATTCTAATGCTGTTAAATCTTTATTGTAATTAATAAATTAAGTAGTCTGCAATCTTTGTCCCAAACAAAAATGTACCATTTCAGTTTTTTTTTTTATAGTCATCTGTGAGTGTAACTGACAGCATAAGGAAATCTTCAGCAATAACCTGATACTACACTATAATCCCAAGCATTGTGCATCATAAGAGCTGAAGCCAGTAAAACTGACCCTGTGTATTTTTCTTGACTCTGTTGGATCATATGAAATTTAATAATTGGTTCTGGCACCTTATTGCATATTATTATAACTTTGAGATGCAACAGTTTTATAGAACATATGGGCTTCACAGCCTCCAAACATATAGATGATACACCCTTTGAAGGAGACCTTCTGTCTTGTTTTGTTGAGCTTTGAAAGGTCAGGTAAATTTTGTTATCTAGTTGTGTTCTTAAATTCTTCAGTTGCTTTTGCAATTTTGAAGTAAATATGCTAATGGATGACTTTTTTTGAGAGTTCTGTATTAAAATTGAATGTGATACATATTTATGCAAACTACTGATATTGTGGTAACTTGTAATAGCTGTTTTTAAAATAAGCAACACCTTGAATAAACACTAAGAAAAGTATTCTGTTTCCAAATAGGGATTCTATATTTTCTTTGTCACATTGCATTGTTTCATACCAGGTGATAATTTATCCCATTATAACCCATATAGGATTGAGGATAAATATGTATTGTTTTTCTTCTACACAAAGTGGCTGCATGAGGTGCCCACTTTTCAGTGGACATAGACAATATAGTTATGCAAAGTCAATGCAATGTACTAAAACGAGTTGTAGCAGTTCTTACTTTTCTCCCCAAACTTTAGATCTCCTCTATACAAACATCAAAGTATGGCTGCCATTTTGATTCCCAAGAATTTTCAAAAGACAGAATGATAGTATAATCCGTAGTTGGTGTTCATGGAAATGAACAAACTATTGTTAAGCAATGTGAATCAACACGTTAATTGGACATTTTTGTCAAACCACAACTCTTTATTGTACTTCTCACCCTATAAAATCACACACACATTAGAGGAAGAAAGCATTTTCACATGCATCAGCATTAAGAGCAATTGAGCCGTGGTGGCCCAGTGATTACTATGCAGTATTGCAGGCTGACTCTGCTCACTGCTAGGAGTTTGATTCTGACTGGCTCAAGATTGACTCAGCCTTCCATCCTTCTGAGGTCAGTAAAATTAGTTTCCAGATTGTTGGGGGCAATATGCTGACTCTGTAAACCGCTTAGAGAGGGCTGTAAAACACTTTGAAGCAGTATATAAGTCTAAGTGCTATTGCTAATTGAAATTCCAGTTCACAGTGCCATCAGTAGAGTTATTCTTGTTTGTTTTTATAGCATCTTATTCTCTTGAAGAAATCTAAGGAAATTATAAGGGCAATATGCAGTTAAGAAATTAAATAAAACACATTCTGGATAATAAAAATGCAAATGTAAAACAAAAAGAAATCTTAGACACAGTTTATTTTCCAGATAAGCTGTTGCCATACAGAGGCAATCACCATGTAAGGTAGGAGCTTGCCTACTCTGCTCTTACTCCATGAGAGATACAGTATATGATTTAGCTCTACATCTCATTTATTCTATGCAAATATCCCCTATTTTGTAGTCCAGATTGCTATGGCATCTTGAAAGAAACTACAATCTAATCTGAGCCACACAAAACATATTCAGGCAGTCTCCTATTCATGCACTGATCCACTGCTGATGGGGGTGGTAGTGCATATTTGGCCCATACTATATATCAATGACCATCATGCTCCATGATGCATATTCATTTTGTTTATTCATGTCAGAAGCATCACAATTAAAATAAGGCATACTATATGACATGAAATATAAAATACAAGATTAAAATTAAACAGATCTTGCCAAGAAACTAGCAACATTAATTGCGTTCTGTCTCACTTCCATGAGGTCCTCAAGTGTACACTGATTGGGCACAAAGGGAAGTTATACATATGTGTTGTTGTCTGCATGTCACCACAATAGCAAAGAGCAGAAGCAACCAGGTAGCCCCATTTGTTCAGATCTTGTTGTATCCCTACACAGTCTATTCAACAATTTCCATGCTGCCCAGTTTTCCTCAGACCCAGGTGCCAGTTCCTCCATCCAGTGTTGGTTCTTTGTAGCTTTCTATAGATCCTCTCTGCTTTCAAATTCTTCAAACTTTGAAGAATAGATGTTCATTTGTAATAGTAGATGGTACTTTCTCTATATTACTGAGACCAAGGAGGATGCTAATAGCCATCTCCCATCCAGTGCCCCCCCCCAATTTTCCACCATCTTCTCAATCTTAATGTATATGGCTACATATAAATGTAATAAACAGAATAACTTTAGGTTCTTTGTGAAGTACATTCTCAGATCTAATATGTTATGTTACATATTCCCCTATGGATACAAAAAGCTGCATTATTGTTATCATTTTGCATAATATCTTATAAATTGCTATTAGAGTCATGCACCTAAGATATCAAAACAAAGCTTGAAAAATGAGGGGAGAAAAGTATGGCTGCAATAAAAGGATGCAGTGTTTTCTGCTTTTTTAAAAATCGTATTTGTAGAGTCATCTCTGTATGCCATCCATTTCCAGTTGAAATAATGAATGAATTTCTATTCATTTAACTGATTGTACCTCTTTCCCCTCACACTCTTACATATGGTCAGAAAACATATTTAGGATGGTAATTGGTGAAAACTAAATATAAAGACCCACTTTTAATGAGTTGGAATCAAAACCCAAAGACATGAAATACCTCAATTTGGATCATATCGTACAAATATCCAACAACTTGGGTTTTATACTGGTAATAATTTCTTTATTGAAATGCTTTATTAAAAATAACAATCTCTTTTGAAAACCTCTTTTACTTGGTATACTATTTTGAACCAGTAGGTGGAGTTCTTGCTAATAATAATTGAGAAAACAGTGCTTGGTCTTAATATATGCACAAAGCATTTTTCTTATTATAAACTGCTAAAATCATATTTGCACTCAGCTCTTTCTATTGGTATAATTAGTTGAAAATAATATTACAAGGGCAGAGTTGAAGCACACGCAACCTTGTAGAGACATTTCAGAAAACACAGGCAAACAAAGCTCAGGAATGCCAACAGAACAGAGTGAACATGTCATTCAAGAAGATTTTGAAAAACATATTAATACAAATTGGTGGGCAGTAATGTTCCATCAGCACCTCCACCCAGGCTGACATTGAATTAGTTTTTGCCCTAATAAAATGAATTTCACTGTGTTGTATCAAACAGATATGCTCTTTAAGTCTCTTAAGCGGAATTAAATTCTATATATCACTGTTGCTTATTTGTCTGGAATCTAATATGATCCACAATGGCAATGTTAATTCCACAGAATGATTTGGAATATTTAAATAATAACTAGTTTAAAATGTAAGTATTTGATTCCTATGTAAGCATTAGCAAAATATGTAGTAGTAGTGGCATACATGAATGTGGTTAAAGTTCAAACCAGTTTCTAGAAATATTATATGAATTATATGTTCATAGTTAAGTGACATTAACTGTGACTCCTGTAATTTTCTCTTATGAAGTAATAGTAAGTATAGGAGAAAATCATTTCTAAACAAGACCATAATGACCAGGGATTAAAGTTGGCATTGAATTTTGGACCATTTTTATGTAAGACTGGCAATCTTCCACTGAACTCTATCTCCTTGATGAAAAGTTTAGAGTTTTATGCAGGAGCAATGGGTATGTGTGTGGGAGTTTTAAATATGTGTGTGCAAGCAATCTGCCTGTTCATTGGCCATGTAATATGTAACTACCAATATAGCTCTGGCAATATATTAGGGAAAATCAACATAAATAGCCAGTTTGGTATAGAGCACGGGTTGGCAACCCGTGGCTCCGGAGCCGCATGCGGCTCTTTGAGCCATCTCCTGCGGCTCCGGAGCCTCCTCCGCAATTTGCAGAGAGAGACAGAGACAGAGAGAGGCACTTGCGCTTCCCCTCTCTGTCTCTCTCTCTCTCTCTCTCATGCGGACTTGCCCCTTCGCAGGGCTCCTGATTGGCCCTGCGCCTGGGTGCCCCACCCCCTGGGAGAAGGGCGGCCAGGAAGTCCCTTTCCCGGGCTGGCCCTGTCCGAGGCTCATGTGGCTGGGGAGCTGTGCGGGGAAGCTCTGGGATCCCCGCTGGGAGTGGCCCGCCGGAGCCTCCTCTAAGCGGGCCAGCTCTCCCGCAAGCCACGGCCCCATGGGAGAGCAGTCCCTGCGATGCCCAGCCAGCACAACCGTTGGCCAAGCAGCAGCAGAGCTGGAGATGGACGGTCAGAGGCAGGGGGAGGGAGGGGGCTCTGAGTCTGCAGAGCACTGCCGCGAAGTGGCCATGGGGCAGGTGGTGCGCCCCCACAGCTTACCTGTACCAGATGGCAGTCCCGGCGGGGGCATCGCTTCCTGGGCCATCCCCGGACCACTGAGCCGGCAACATGTTTCCCTGGGCTGGGTGGCAGTGTCGGCTGGGCCGGCGGCTGGTGGGGGCATCGCTTCCTATACCGCCGAGCTAGCCACATGTTTCCCTGGGCCAGGTGGCAGTCTCGGCTGGGACGGCGGGGGCATCGCTTCCCAGGCCGCCGAACCGGCCATGTGTTTCCCCGGGCTGGGCGGCAGTGTTGTCTGGGGCAGCAGCTGGTGGGGGCATCGCTTCCCGTGCCGCCGAGCCGGCCACATGTTTCCCTGGGCCGGGCGGTAGTCTCGGCTGGGCCGTCGGGCGGCGGGGATATCGCTTCCTGGGCTGTCCTCGGGCTGCTGAGCTGGCCACGCATTTCCCTGGGCCGGGCGGCAGTGTCGGCTGGGGCAGCGGCCAGTGGGGGCATTGCTCCCTGGGCTGTCCCCAGGCAGCCAAGCCAGACACGCATCTCCGAGGGCTGGTCTGTGGTGCCACGGGTGCCTTCTGCTGCCTCCTGCCCCCCCCCATGCTTGGCCTTCCCGGGACCTCCGCCCATTTTCCCATGCCCGGAGCAGGAGAGGAAGCGCTGCTTTCTGGACATCAGAAGGGGCTTCCCCCTCCCAGCCCCCCATCCACCGGGGTGGGGGCGCTCCTCTGGACTGGGATCGGGGCTGTGCAAATCGCAGTGCACCTCCTTTCCCGCTGCCCAGCCTGGCCCGGCTCACCCTCCTGCAGGATTTGGCCCTGGAAAGGCCGGGACAGCCGGCCGGCCGGGGAGGCCGAGCAGCCCCGGCAAGGGAGCTGCTCCCGCCCCATGGCCAGCTGGCCAGAAATCCCATCCGGCTCGGCGGGGAGCTCGGGGGCCGCCTGACCGCCGTGGGGGTGTCGACGTCAGCTGTCTTCTGGTGGGCCCGCTAATTGTGGGTTCCCGGCTGGCTTTCTCCATGAGTCAGGCACCCGGGACTCCATGGAGCCGCCCCTAATTGTGCCCCACGAGGGCCTGACCGAGCCCCGGCCTGACCTCCAAATTGCCGCTTGCCCAAATTCTTTCTTTTATCCTGGGGGAAGTTGCGCCTCGTGGCCCAATTATTGTGGGCATCATTGTTGTTGTGCATCTAATCACCAAACGCCTTTGAAATGCAGGCCAGGAGAAATCTCATCCATCCCGCCGAACTGAGTTGGGACCGAGGGAAAGGAGGAGAAAAAAGGAAAGCAGGCAGCGCTTTGCTAGAATGGAGGGGTTGGAGGCTTTGGAGCAGGAGTGTCGACGGGGGGAAAGAAAGTCTCTGCTTTTCAGGGGCGCTGCCTTGCAAGCAGCCCAAATCTCGTCCCCACATTCAGCCGCCCCACGTGCGAAGGCTGCCGCCGTGGCTGTGTTCACACCTGTGGCACTTGGCTACTTTTCTGTCATGGCGCAAACTCAGCCGTATCGGCCTCCTGGATGCCAGTGCCAGGAAGCTGGGCTCAATTCCCCTGGAGCTGTTGCGGGGCACAGCTGTTGCGGGGCACAGCCGCAGCCGCCTCGCCTGTCCTGCCCCACCAGCAGTGCCCCGCGAAGCCTTCGCCGTGAAGCCGTCTCCCCCCTTTAACCCCTCGAGGTCCCCCAAGCAGCTAACAGAAGCACACGAGGCAGCCTAGTCACTCAATATATCGGTTTCTTTTAATATAAAAAGTGTCTATTAAAAATTCCTTCCTAAATACACAAAAAGTCCAATTGGGATGCGGGAGAGGGAGCAGTAAAAGAAAAAAAAGAGTGGTGGTGGGGACTCGGGGGCTGGACGAAGATGATTTTTTTGGCCAGGGAGAGGAATCAAGCAAGCAGCAGTGGCTTAGATGGTGCCAATCCGGAGGATTTGAGTGTGTTCGTCTCCAAGCAACTACCAAGGCTGATATATTTGCATAAATGGACAACATAGGATGGGGTATTTTTTTCCCTTTTTTTTCCTTTTCTGCACGATCCACAAAGCTGCACGGAAGTTTCCAAAACAGGAAAAGGAGGGAATAGAGAGCAGGACAAAAGGTGGGCGGGGGGAGCGGGGAGTCACATGCATGCGTACACTCGCACGCACACACCCTGAACTCAGCATTGGCATCAAGAGGCGCCCGCGGAGGAGGGAATACTGTACTCATTTGGGCTTACAGGTGGCCAATGAGAACTCATAAAACTTCGCTCTTTTTTCCCCCCCTCCCTCCCCCCTTCTTCAGCGAAAGGGTGTGTTAGCTTGTCTATTTTTTCCCTAGTTTTTTTTTTAATACAAACTTGGGTCTTTGGGTGTGTCCTGCCAAAAAAAACCCCAAACAAACCCAAAACAATTTTTTAAACTCCCCCAAACAATAGAAAAGCAACTGAAAACCTCAATGAAACCCATGCTGAAATTTGCACATCACAAAACCACAGCAGATGTACAGATGCAACAATATACAATTCATGATTTATAATAAAACATTATATACAATAAATAGGTTCTTGTTACTTTTTTGTCAATCTGCAAATAGATTTCTCAGTGCATATCTGACACAATTAGCTTCTCTCCTGCTTTGACTCTCTGGTCTTCAAAACATTTCAGATTTTGAATGTGTGTGTGTGTGTGTGTGTGTGTGTGTGAGTATACATCTTCATGGTGTTTGCTCTTTTGTAATTTTTCTTTTTTTCTTTTTACATTTTTGAAAAGTATTTACAATTGCTGGTTTTGTGCAGATAGAAAAGGCCCGTTTCCCTCAGCCCGCCCTCCCTCCTTGCTTCCAATGGAGAAGACTTGAGAGCTTCTCCAGGTCAGATCCATCCAGCACTAAGGGGGCAGAGAGGGGCAGTAACAGAGGAGCTCGGCGGGTTGCTCGGGGGTCGCTCGGGGGTTTTGCGGCTCCCAGTGTTTTGTTTTCGGTAGGAAACGGGTCCAAGTGGCTCTTTGAGTGTTTTGGGTTGCCTACCCCTGGTATAGAGGTTAAGGTGCTTGCCTAGGAACTAGGAGACTGTGAGTTCTAGGTCTCCCTTAGACATAAAAGTTGGCTCAGTGACTTTGGACCAGTCATTCTTTCTCAGCCCAACCTATCTTATACATTATTGTGGTGGGAAAAATAAGAGGCAATAGTATTAAGTATGTTTGCTATCCTCCTCCTCCTCCTCCTCCTCCTCCTCCCCCCTCTTCCATCATCTATCATAAGAGGCTCCAAAATATGGAACAGCCAGCATGGCAAGTTACCAGATTCTCTGACTCCTATATATTACCAACAACTAAAAAAAAGAAGCCAAGTTGATTCCTTTCTTCCCCCACATGAGCAGTCTAATAGCAAAGGTAGGTACTTTTATCTTGACTGTGGACAGACCGTTAAGTCATGCTTGATTCCACTTGATCAGCTATTATTCTAGAGTTGCCGTGTATTTATGAATTATTCCGTTGCATTAGTATATATTTATGGCAAAAAAGTGGGAATATAATAATGAAATAGAAAAGAAATAAAGAAGTGACTTCCGACCTTTAACGTGTAAACCAATTTAGTGAATCTTCACCATCTAGCCCACTCATTTCATATTTTTTTTAGCAAGGAAAAGACGATTTTAGAGTTTTCCATTCCATTTAAGCACTGTGATGGAACTGAACACTAAATCTTGTTTGCATGTATAGCAAGAGCACCCTCTAGTACATCCAGAAACATCAGATTAATTGAGGAGAATAAGAACAGGCCATTTTATACATATAATTCTCTTATCTGCATCAAATTGCCACCATTTCAGCTCACTATCTGCTGCCTCACAGAGATGTCTCATTCTAATGATAGGGCCAATCCTGGGCATAAATATACTGTTAGTGCACATATTTGTACATAACGTTCTCTGGAAGGCACCAGCTACAAACCATTAAGGCATTAAGGATTTCACTGGAGATGCTGCATCTGTTGAATAATTAGCTACACCATTGGCAAGCTAGGCACATTTTAAAAACCACTTATTCGACATGTTTATCATTGTCTCTAGAAAACAACTCTGCTGTAGGCATTTATTTGGAAGACCCTTTAAACTCAACAGACTATAGAGTACCCAGGTAAGATCGTGCTGTAAAACAGAAATACATACTTGGTGGTCCTAAAACAGTGGTAACAGCATTACAGTTCTTTACATTTATGTGCATTTGACCTTTGAGGCAAAAGATAAGAAAAAAGTATTAAAAAGCACAGGTATTCATTTGCTGGGCTTCTAATCTATATCAGTGAGACAGAAATCTTTTTAATGTTTCTTTTTAAGTTATAATAACAGCATGAGAAAGCAAGGACTATTTACTTTGTATTAAATATGTCACAATTTAGGCCAATCATGGGGGCATTCTTTTCATCAAATTACCTGAACTCACAAAACCAAACCATATGAAACTTCTTGTCAAAATTATTTTTTACTTTTCACTGAAATGACATTTGAAATCTCTTTATTTACTTTATCATCCCGAATTTGTGTCCTAATCTAAATAAGTGAATGTTTTGTGTGGGCCAAAAAAAGCATTCAAAAAATCCCTGCTAAATTGTTAAAATAACATCATCTCTTGCTTTTTTTTTGTTCTGTGTAAAAATTACACTGTTATGAAAAATAGCAGCATAACAGAATTTGTAGGAAGAAACTGGTACAATAGAATTTGTCCATTGAAAACTAGCTGACCTTGGGGGTCCAGACTTCACCTAAGAGAAGCATCTTTCAATTCTGTTTATAATAGTCCTACTAGAAAACAGAAGATAAAGCAATTGTCAGCTATTTTCCATTTTGCTGTAGCAGTTCATTTCATGTTTTCCAAGAGTCTTACAGACCACATTTTAATGGGTTGTAGGGATCTGCAAAGATGTGAAATTGTTTTTTTGTCTGTTCCAACAATGGAAAAGCTCTGGTATTTTAAAAAGGTATGGACAAAATTTGATTTTCTATTCATGGAAGGATTTTACTATAACCAAATTACTGTCTCTGTGATTCAGTAGCCAAGTACAATCCAGAGTCAGATTGTCCCTTTTATAGATTAATAGAGGCATCACTGTTTCAAATAATGAATAACAACTACCTGGCTCTTTATCTGGTTAGAAAATTTTTAGAAAAATTCAGAAAAAAAATCAACCTTTATGAATAACTGAAATAAATGTCTCTTGTTCTTCAGTTATATTCTTTGCAACTTTCTTTCTCCTTATAATTTATCAGCAATAATTCTTTTAAAAAAAATTTCTCATCCATAGTTGCTTTCACTTCAGTACTATAATGTTCTAGGAATCTTATTACCATAACTCCACACTTCAGTAGCACTCTATAACTTTTTTTTCAGTTTGTACTAAGCAGATTCCATGTCTATTTTCCATTCATTCTGTGGGCAGATTAACATGGCTTCTAATATTTTGTCATGTGGGACTTGTACTTACTCTTCCTGCAGTTATTCTATTTCTATCCTAGTTTCTTTCACTTCTTTCCTTTTCCTTTCCTGTCATTTTTAACACCACATCCTCTCTTAGCCTACCAAAAAAGATCTGTTCCTCATTAAGGTGTTTTTTAATCACCTTTGTTTCCTTCCCAATCCTCTTAATCTTTCAATCAAATCATACTGTTAGGTTTATCTTCATCCCTTTGCCATGTGTACATAAAATAGGCTTTTAGGCTTAACACTTATATTCAAAGTAAAGAAGTCAACATATTTCTATGGGAAATAATCATCTCATTTATTCTTGGGTATCCAAATAATTTTTGTGTGTGTGTATGTGTGGTTTTTTTCTTTTTTTCTTTTTGCAAATGTTTACCAACATTCCATTTCATTTATGAGTTTCCAGCTGGTTCAGTCATTTTTTTCTGTACTGTTATCTTATGGTCACACATTCATTCAAGAAATCTTAGAATGAGAGAAGAATAGATGGTGAAAAGCATGAAGTAATGAATGAAGTAAATGAACACAATAAAATTAAAAAATGTAATGCTTCCAAGTCAAGATCTATGCCATCTATGCCCATTTGAATCCAGAGGTCTTGACTGATGTCTGCTACCGCGGTAGCAATTTTGGCACATTTAAACAATATGTTCAAGTACAATCAAAGACCAGTTTATCTCAAACTAAACAAGAAATCCTTTTCACAACTAGCAATTATATGAATTGGTTTTCAAAGGAAAAAAGCAGAAAAGGCTTGATCCAGGATCTGGATGCAGGAGCAGCTACTTTTTCCATTGGGAAAAATGTTTTCAGTAATACAAGAATGAACTTTCCTTTGGGATAGGAACAAGGTCTTTGATTCAGAGTGGCAATACATTATTAAGCACAGTTATTTCCAATACAACTTGGATATTCATTTCTTGTAAAAAAACACAAAAAAACCCCTATTCATATGCTTGCTATTTTAGTGAATGTCATCACCTATTGTCTAGTTTGTCTCTGGTTGGATATTTCTTTATTATGGATTATTATTTATAATTATGTTGAACAGCTTGGACAAAATCCTGCTGTCTTCCTGTCAGTCTAAATGCCAGACCGCATCTAACCCTGTATATATGTCTTTTCCCAGGCATGAACTTTGGCACACACATGCAAGAAATTCCCCTGTCCACCTAGATAGAGGGGAAAAAATAAAACTTGGGAGAAAAAAGCAAAGAAAGAAAGAAAGAAAAAATCTCTCTATCAGTTGAATTGGAGTGGTTGAGGAAGATTGTGCAACCAATCCTAACCAAACCTGTCAACAATTTTGTACATACAGGAAGGATAGGGATTCTGACCACTTCCTAGATGATTCTGAAGACCTGTGTCTCATGATAGCCCCTCCCAGCCCTAACGCTAGACAAAAACAGATGCTCAATCAACATTCAGTGCAGTTGAAGCATGACATAGAAACATAGAAAACCCTTGCCTTTTACCTAATAGGAAAATGTTTTGTCTCCTTTAAAACAAAGGCAGAAGCTGTGTTACTGGACTAGGGACTAGGGAAAGGAGCTTAGTCATGAGCCTCTGATAAAAGCTTACAATTTATAAGAAACTGAAGAAGTCCAGCAAAGCTTTAGGAAATTCATTTATCTCTGAAATAATAGATAAAAATGTTTCATTAGAAAGACTACTAATATATAAGACAGAGGTTTTTTAACTTTGCCTCAGTTTGCATTTAAGGCTACTTTATTATCTCTGGTATTCAATTTTCTCAATACCAGCTCAGCAAATTAATTAATTAATTAATTAATTAATTAATTTGTCTGTCTGTCTGTCTGTCTGTCTGTCTGTCTGTCTGTCTGTCTCTCTCTCTCTCTCTCTCTCTCTCTCTCTATCTATCTATCTATCTATCTATCATATTTTAAAACTACCCATCTCTCTCACAGAGGTTCTTTGGGTAGGTAAAGTTAGGGTACTGAGGACTAGGAGAAGAAGTTTAGTCATGATCTGTAGATTTTGTATCTTAGGCAAGTCATATGGTATTTACAGCATTTAATATTTAACGTTTCCTGCTTATTTTTTTTAGATTGGAGGCTCTTTTGAGTGATTTTCTTAATTCTTTATATTTTTCTTCTACCATTGTTTATTATAAAAGTGAAGTAAAAGTAAAGAGTTTTAAAGGGAGCATTATCTTTTTCCCCCTTCTTTTTAAAACAAAATTTGATTTTATTTACCTCTTGTGAGATTGGTCTAATCTCTCAAAGGGAAAATGTGAAAAATGCTGCTTTCCCTATCCATATTCATACAGGACCAGGGCATAAAACTATGGAATTTATTTCTTTATTTTCCTTTCTTCTTCCTCTCTCTCTTTTAATATACCAGAAGAGAAGCAACCTAGAACTAAGGAGAAACTTCCTGACAGTTAGAACAATTAACCAGTGGAACCACCTGCCTCCAGAAGCGGTGAATGCTCCAACACTGGAAGTTTTTAAGAAGAGACTGGACAGCCATTTGTCTGAAATGGTATAGGGTTTCCTGCCTGAGCAGGGGGTTGGACTAGATGACCTCCAAGGTACCTTCCTTATTATTATTATTATTATTATTATTATTATTATTATTATTATTATTATTATTATTATTATTATTATTATTATTATTATTATTATTATTATTATTATTATTATTATTATTATTATTATTGTAATATAGGTTGTGGGAACTGTATTTCTCTCAGATGCTAGGGTGACAAGTGAGATATCCCCTGGATAAAAGATGATAGCAACAGTAAATACTAAGCTATTACATGAAGGCAGAAGACAGGACTTTTGGAACACCATGCACTTAAGTAGTAATACTAGAATTTCTCCCACAAGATGGGAAAAACTCAGTATATGTAGTTCTTGAGAGCATAGTGCTGATTTGGGATGACGTGAATAACTATGCAGCATTCAAGACCATGATTAAATCATGGCTAAAACTGACAGCAGAATGTACCAGAAGGAACTTCAAACATCATGATGGAAAGCACTTCCTACTTAGCAGATCTTCAAAATGGAGAAACATATGATACTTGGTGGGACTGTGCAAGAGCCACCAGCTACAGTAATACCAAAGGATGACCCATATTTAAAATTTCCTAGGGTTCTTGCTAATGAAATGTCTTTTTTATTAGTACCAGGTCAAACAATTCACACATTGTAATATAGTCATCTGATTTAAGACATGTGAATAAATTCCATCTGTCTGTTTATTTTAATTAATTTATGAAGATATTTGTCTCAATACTGTGTTGATGAACAATAATTTTAAGTATACTGTCACAGAATGCAGTGTCAGTATAGTAAAAACAAAAAAACAAAACAGAAGAGTTCCTGCACAGACTGAAGAAGTTAAAATGCCTGGTCGAACAAAAGTTTTGTCTTGGTTCCATAATGACTGAAAATGATTAGTCATATTCCACTGAGCAATTATTCCACAAATGGGTGCCATAATGGCAGACTACTTTTTAATTAATTGATACAAATACCTTATATATTAACTTTACTCTCTATTTATTTATTCATTTATTCATATTTCAACTTTTCTCCAGGAGCTCAAGACTGATGATAAAATGATCTCCTTCATTTTATCCTACTAACACAACTGTAGAGATAGGATAGGCTGAAAGAAAGTTGCAAGCTCAAACCTGTAGGTTGAAATCATGCCTGTAGATAGAATCAGGGTCTCCCTGTTTCAATACAATACATTTACTATTGCATCATTAGTTTTCTTTAAAAAAAAAAAGTAAAGCAAAGGTGAAGAGAGCAAAAAAAAAAAAATCTCTTTGTACAAGAAGCCCACTTAAATAACATTGGATATATATCTCTCTTGACACAGCAAGGAGACCAACATCACAAGCTGGTATTTGCCAAATTCCATCCTTAAAAGCAATTTAGTCTTAAAATATCACTTTCTATACCAAGTTCCTTTGATTAGAACCAATTTCCATTTGGGTCCAAGATAACTTACAAGCAGCCCAGCTTTATCAGATACTCAAGTCTAAGTTTCCAAAGACAAAGAGAAAAGAGTACAGACAAGAGCAACAAAGATGATTAGTGGACTGGAGGCTAAAACATATAAGGAACGGTTGCTGGAATTGGGTATGTCTAGTTTAATGAAGAGAAGGATGAGAGGTGTTCCAATATCTTAGGGGTTGCCACAAAGAAGAGGGAGTCAAGCTATTCTCCTGAAGGCAAGACAAGAAGCAACGGATGGAAACTAACCAAAGAGAGAAGCAACCTAGAACTAAGGACAAATTTCCTGACAGTTAAAACAATTAATCAGTGGAACAACCTACCTCCAGAAGCTGTGAATGTTCCAACACTGGAAGTTTTTAAGAAGAGACTGGACAGCCATTTGTCTGAAATGGTATAGGGTTTCCTGCCTAAGCAATGGGTTGGACTAGATGACCTCCAAGATCCCTTCCAACTTATTATTAATTATTATTATTGTTATTATTTGTTACTAAATCACTTCTAAAGTTTAACTTTAAAATGGATTAATTATGCAGTGCTATGACTATAATAATGGAAGCTGTTACCTCTAGCACACATGCAAATTATTATAAGTAAAATAATTGATACTCTTCTTGAATAATCCTGTTGATTTCAAAGGAATTGGCTTCCATTCAATGTTTAATCTAATCTAGGCCCTTGATTTTCCTCTCAAAATTGCTTGATAGATGGTACATCTCTGCATTTCAATCATATTATCCCTGTCCAACACTGCAATATAGAATTCTTTATGATTCTATATTTATGACTGTCCTCTTTCACACAAAATGTATTTTTATTTTTATTTTTGGGGAGAGGAAAGCCAACTTGTTTATTTTTCTGTCAGTTGTCATTTGTTTTACCTTGTTTTGCTTGCTTCAGTGTGTTATTTCTCCTTATATTCCGAATGTATCATCCCTGCCAATGCAGATTCTTTGCTCGGGAGCCTATGCAGTAGACTTTACTAAGAAACAGAAAGGAAGTGTTAGCCACCCCTCTCACCAAGATTATATTCTCTCTTAATAGAAGCTGTTGATAGATCCTGCGAGGCTACAACACTTGGGGTGTTGACTTGTAGAATGAAATCCTCTGCACACAAGCACAGCAAAATATTTTGGCGAAAAGTAATTATCGGAAATAGTGACACTAGTAAATTAGTTAGCTGCATTTCAGCATGAAGCTTGAGTTACCCCTGCCCGTTCTTGTTCAAGTCCCATTGAAAATCAGCAGTTCAGCTTAATGATGTCACAACATTTGCCAGGCTGTGGGCACTGAAGAGAAGACGTGAAAATGTTCTTACTGAATCAGTTCTCCTCCTCTCACTGAGCACAGCTAAACAGCCCATCTGTCTCACTCACATTGAAACTGTTATCTTTCAAACATCTTTCTATTATTATCATGGGTAGTTCAGAAATGCTTGCCTTAATTTTAGACCCTGCTCTTGCTATCCAGTTTTGTCGTGCAAGCTTCAGATTTTTCTGAAAGCCTTTAAAATATTGGCACCAAAATTCTCACAAGCCATGGCTTCTCTTGTTGAGATATTTTGAAATCCATCTCCAGCATATCCATCTTGTTTTTAAGCAATTCAAGATGTACATGAGCTACAGCTATCCTAATCCTATATTTTTTTTAAAAAAATTAAATCATAACAAAGACTGCTTCCCCTACCCCCATCCTACATGTGAATTGAAGAAAACTGGAGACAGATGGGACTGAAATGATCAGGTTACCTGTTACTAAGGCACATCTGCCAGGACAGTCATATTTCTCACAGGTCAATGGAGGCTGGCTAGGAAAAGCTAATGCTGGCTAGGAAAAGCTAATGCAAGGAAGGAGGAGGAGGAGGAGGAGGAGGGAGGAGGAGGAGGAGGAGGAGGAGGAGGAGAAGGAGGAGAAGGAGAAGGAGAAGGAGAAGGAGAAAGAAGAAGAGAAGAAGAAGAAGAAGAGAAGAAGAAGAAGAGAAGAAGAAGAAGAAGAAGAAGAAAGAAGAAGAAGAAGAAGAAGAAGAAGAAGAAGAAGAAGAAGAAGAAGAAGAAGAAGAAGAAGAAGAAGAAGAAGAAGAAGAAGAAGAAGAAGAAGAAGAAGAAGAAGAAGAAGAAGAAGCCATTTATGATATCTCTCCAATTCTTCAGTCTTCCCCCATTTTTAAAAATGTGGGGAGCAGAGTATAGCAAGCAAATAAAATGGTGAAATTAAGATGATTGAACTGGCTATCAGGGATGTCAAAATTGTATTGGCTTTACAATTTCAGAGAGAAGGAAAATAAATTTAACAACACCTCTTTTGGGATAAATTCATCCACAGTGACTAAGGGAAATAAAAAGAAAATAAAGATTAATCTTTTGGGGAAGAAGACAGAATAAAAGTAGCATATGTCAAAGCTAAACATAAAGGGATCCCTGCTCCAGTCTCTGTGTGCATGTTTAGGATTGATCACTCCATTAATTTGCATTACCCATATTGTCAGTCTTCTGCTTTCCCCAGCATATTTATTTTCAGATCCACAGTTCTGTAAGCAAAGGTTAATTGTCCTGTGAATAGCTTACATTGGAAGGTACTGAATAGTAGGAGGGATTTTCACAGCTACAATCAACTTCCAGATTTTAGTAACATTTTACACAAATGTGTGACAATAAGTAGAGTGCTAATTGTACTGCTATTTTATCATGCTGGTACCAATGTGGGGTTACTTATGGGACAATAGTTTCACAAATAGCACAACTCCTCCCAAATAACCAATTAATCAGATATTAATTGCAAAATCAAATAAGGAATCTTTGCTTACAGCCATAAGAATATTCTATTCTATTCTATTCCGTTCCGTTCCGTTCCGTTCCGTTCCGCTCCGCTCCGCCCCGCCCCGCCCCATCCCATCCCATCCCATCCCATCCCATCCCATCCCATCCCGTCCCATCCTATTCTATTCTATTCTATTCTATTCTATTCTATTCTATTCTATTCTGTTCTCCTGATAACTGATAGATAATCAGACACATAGAAATGTATTCACCAAGACTATTGATTGATTTAAAGGAGTTGTATAAATAGAAAATAAAGTTACCAACTGAGACTGTAACACTGTTAACATTATGAAACAACAATGACAAATACTATTGGAGAGGGCGGAAAATGCAATCCTTAATAGCATAAAATATAACAATTAGTCAGCTATGATTCGTATAAGACAACACAAATCCTTTGTCACTGTATCAAAATATTTCTCTGACGTCTGCATCTTTCACCATTGTTTTCAATGATGACATTGTCCTTTTTATTTACATTCTCTCTTCAGCATAACCGCAAATGCTCTTATTACATTTGGCAGCAGATGGTTTGACATAGCAGAACAGAAAATGAGTTAATTATTTGGGTTCCAAATAGTAAAATGAATAAATATATGTAACATTCAAGGGCATGGTAGAAACTAGAAGCCTGGGCAGAGGGTAAGGCCTGGTGGAAGGAAAAAACAATTTTCTTTATAAATGGATCTAGGAAATGAAAATTACTGAAAATATTTAAAAAACAGACATTCACATGAACATTTAAATAGCAAAACATTATTTATTATAATTCAAAACCTACATTTTTGTTTTCTACATTTCATTTCCTCTCCCTCCCTCCCTCCTTTCTTTTTTTACTCTTCCTCTTTTTCTAGAAATTTAATGCAACTCTAATAAAGAATCTGTAAGGCAAATTATGAATACAATAAGGATACAATATTCTAATATTATACTTCAATCCATTATTCAGATCCTAAATTTCTCTCTCTCTGTCTTTCTCTCTGTGTGTGTCTCCTTCTATCTATCTATCTGTCTATCTATCTATCTATCTATCTATCTATCTATCTATCTATCTATCTATCTATCTATCTATCTATCTATCTATCTATCTATCTATCTATCTATCTATCTATCTATCTATCTAACATCTATCTGTATATATATGTATGTATATGTATGTGTGTGTGAATGAGAGAGAGAGAGAGAGGGAGGGAGGGAGGGAGAGGGAGGGAGAGAGAGAGAGGGAGAGAGTATTAGCCTTTCCCTGCAACCATGTCTCTGCTTTCAACTCCAATCCAGTTTATGACATTCAAACAAAAGTATAATCTATACCTTAAGCCTCAAATGCACATCTGCCTCTAACTTCCATTAGCAATGAATGAGTTTTTTCATATGCAAGAGGTGTGAAAATGAATATACATTCTGCTGCCCATTTCTGTGAAAGCAGTACAGCTGTATATTTGGACATGCCTTGTTTTTATGCCTGCTCCTAAGAAGATATGAATTTGCTTGTGGTTCTGTGCTATCCTGCCTAGCTACTTAATAGGTATACTACTCTAGGACCATCCAGAAGTGCTTTGCTATTCAAGGAAGCCCCTGATTTAAGCAGAGTCTTTTGTAGTTGTATTCTAGAACAAGCTATAAATGTCACACTGTTCTAATCCAACCAAGTTTATATTAAATCATAGCATCCCATTCGCAACCAATATAAGGGAAAGGGAAGCTATGATTTAATATAATCTTGATAAAATCAATTGTTAAAGTAGAATCCATCTTGCAGATGCTTCTCAGATGATCAATTTTTCCTCTGAAAGGATGATTAGGTATGGAAAAATTCCATATTTGGCTTTAAGCAAAAAAAAAAAAAAAAAGGAGGGGGGAAGGAGTTCTACCTTCGTTCATGACATCACTGGCTATAATCCTGTTGCCATCAGGAACCTCCAAATAAAAAGATTGTGGCAGCAAGGCTGAAGAAAATCTCTATGGAGATTCTCAGTCATCCACTGAAGATGTTTCGCTTCTCATCCAATAAGATTCTTGAATGAGAAGCGAAATGTCTTCAAGAAAAAAGAAAAACTCCAGTTGTCTTTTGAAAAAACATTTTTGGAACAACCATGACCTGGATGATTGAGAACCTCCATAGAGATTTTCTTCAACTTTGCCGCCACAACCTTTTTATCTGGAGTGGACAGACAGATTAAATTTAGGAAATTTCTGCACATGGCCATCTGAATTGTCACCTGCCCTCCAACTTAACCATCCCTAGTAGTAGAAATTAACTCATATGGCTGCTCATGAAGTCCTTCCAGAAAAGGAAGGAAACTGTTATTCCTGGGGCAGGTACAGGATGTTCTTCTTTCCACGTTTTAGTCACAAGGATCTTCTGGACTGAATTTGGGAACCGCAAGAAGTTTTGGCAGTTGAAGTGCTCTGTTAAGAACCAAATTGTTCAAAATCTATGAGAACCAAAATTGAGAAATAGATCTCCTCACCAGAGAATGGCAGCATGAGGAGTTCCTACAGGACACAACAAGCAGCATTATTTGATGCAGGTTTTAGATTGCCTTCTGATGTGAGAAAGAGAGTGGAACACACAGAAAACAGAGGGACATTTTGTGTTGATGCCCTGCTTGTTCTGCCACCATCCCTCCACCTGTCTCTTTCATCTTACCTGGCATAAAAGCTCTAAGTTATTTTTTTCAACACTAGAAAAAAGAACCCCAGTCAGCATGAATGGAAGGTAATGAGAAGGTTAAAGATGTTTTATTGGTCTTGATTCAGAGGTAGTTTGATATACAAATTATGAAAACAATTTCAGGTTGTAATACTATAGCCTATTTATTTTAATCTGGAGCTAAGGCCCACTGAACTCAGTGGACTTGCCTTTAAGCAAACATGTATAGGATTCAGGTAGAGAAATCCAGAATGCAGTTATATTTCAATGATTCCCACTATGCTGAGCGTCATTACATAAATATGTGACAGATGCAATATTGAAATTTAAAAAAAATTAAAAGTGAGGTTTTGTTACACTGTGGTAAATTAAATTTCACTTTAAGAGCAGTAATAAAAAGGCATCAGTTGTATTCAAACACATATGTTGAAGAAGCAGAAACAATTTGTTTAAATTTATAAATTGTATTGTACTCTTTTAAACAGCTATTTGTTTGAAGAAGCTGACCCATCTCATTTTTTTAATTATTATAAAAAGACAAATAGGATTTAGCATTGTTTTCTTCAAATTAATCAAAATCTCTATCTCCTTTCTGTTAGTGATAGAAATAGAAGCAGGCAACTTAGATTGTTTATATTTTCAGAGATGTGCAACCATATTTCTCTGTCCCTGTAGGTTCGGTTTATTAAATTACATTTTTAGTCCAGATTTTCTCCACAGAAGCTTAAGGTGATTGTTGCCATTCCTACTGGGACTTTGATGTAACGTTTACGGTAACCAAAGATTTCTTTGCATCACACATGACCAGACATAATTACACCTAAGTGGCAGTGCCTTGTTCTATTTCAACTATTAAAATTGTGAATGAGGGTGTTTCTATCTGCCTATATATTCCCTTTTCTTTGTTTTCTTTTAGCATTCAGCTCAAGGAATGCAAAAGCTTGGTTTTCCTTCCAACCATTTGGCTGATTTGATAGTAATGGGAGCTTTGAATTTGGGTAGAAATGGCATTAATGTGGTTGCCATGATTTGTGTTTTATAGTGCATTTTCAATGGGGTATCTGTGTTTGTCTCTAACAGCTAAAATGATAATTTAAAAAAAATCTTGGCAACAGGAATCTAAGAAATGTGTTTTGTGAACTCAGTTCTGAGAAGCAATGAAGTTACAATAGAGTCAGTTTTCTAGGAAGACCCCTTCCATTGAAGTTGATTGATTTTCAAGTCCCTTCCACTAGCTTATTTGTGGTTTAGTGATAGTATTGATTTTGGAGAGCTCAGACCTTTCAGCCAATTTTGTGTGCAAAGAGAATTGGTGAAACAGCACACTTCAGCTGCTAAATATCTTAAAGATGAAAATGCAACAGATGCCTGTGAAACCATTGTACTGAGATTTATTGTTGATTGGCAGAAGAGTCAACTGAAGAGAGATATTGACTGCACTGGTAAGTTACTGCACTATATCTATTTGTTATTCCCCAGCCATGTACTTCATAACATAAAACTTTGACTTCAAAATGATTACCTAAGAACATACTTACGACTTTTATAGCTCTTATACCATGAATATTTCAGTTGGTTAATCTGAAAATAATTTTAATGCACAACTGCTGATTTGCCAACATAAAAACATACTCAGTCCAATACTCGAACATAACATTTAAAAATACTGACAATTTGAACTGTTATCTTTCAGCTGGAAGGCATTCATGGGCCCCTAAAACATATTCAAAGCCACTTCTGAAGACTTAAGACATATACCAGGTTTGGTATGGTATGCTAGGGCTCCATAAAGAACATTTGGGGAAAGAGCTCCGTGAATTATGTAAGCATTTGCAAAATTAAAGGCTTCTACTTTGCTCCTTAATCTCCTGAAATTATCAAATCATGCAAAACAGATTCTCAATTTGGGGGCCAACTTATTCTGGCATTGAGTGTGATGGGCCCTATGTGGTCTTTAGGCTTTTGTTTATTTTGCCAACCCTGTAAAAAATCCTTAGAGCCCTTTGAGACCTGTCACCACATTTCCAGTGTTACAAAAAAAAAAAAAAGCAATTATTGCTTTATTTAATTATTTTAATCTAAGCCCAAATCAAATTAAATCATATTTAGATTTTATGTTAGCCTTACTCCGGACCCACTTGCCTACAATTTATTTAAAGGGTAAAATTGACCCACAGTGTCAGATAAATATTCTGCATCCTAACCCTAAACGTAACAAATCTATTTGTGTCCAACCTTTATCTCTACATTTCCAAGGATTGTAGATCATATTCTTTTTAGCCAGAATATCCTATACTACGATTTGAGATAGTGATTGGGGTTACCAGATATTTTAACCACATCTTCACTCATCAGAAAATATTTGTGAGTCTATGTCCCACAATTAGAAATAGTAAGATATGTCATCAAGTCAAAACATGGGATGCTATCGCTCTAGGTAAAAAAAAGAAAGAAAGAAAAGAAAAAAAGAATTACCTGATTTAGCACGTCATGCTTGCAAAAGCTTGATTCAAACACACAAGAGAATTTTTCCCAATGGTAACAACCATAGATATAATCCACCTCTATGAACATTTCTGAAAAATTTGCTATTTATTTTACTAAGCGATGAATCATGTACATTAGTTTCACCCCATTTAAAAAAGTATCCATTTCAATCTCTCAGCCTGTATCTCTATTTTGGAGGCCTGAAACTATATTAGAGAACAAATATACTCTCACGATGAGTTTATAGCACAGAGGTCAAATCAAAAGGCATTTGATAATAAGCTTTTGTCGGCTTGGCTTTCCACTCTCCCCTCCCTTCCTTTCCCTTTCCTTCCCCTCCCCACCCCTCCCTGTCCAGATTTTCTGATACAGATTTCCCTATGTAGCTGCATTTTTTTTTATTGTTACTGTTTGCTGTATGCTTTTGCATGCATTAAATCCCCGGGCTAGCAAGCGAACAATGGGTATTGATTTGAATGAGAAAACATTTCAATATTGCTGCCTGTTTGATTAGCTGTCTGCCTTTCAGTGGAGCGAAAAGTCATCAGAAACAACATATTGTTCCTAAGCCTGGCTGGCTGACATTTCTTCTTCTTTCATTGCTGTTGCCTTTCCTGCCGTTCCTTCCACGGGCAAGAGTGATCAAATCCATCAGTGATGCAGGCAGCCAAAAGCCCGACTTGATACTGTGCCGGTATGCTTTCGTGGAGCTATTTTTAATATTTCCTTGTAACTGATTTGTAAGTGAATTGTGCTTAGGCAGTGTCAGAACTTTCATGTCAGCTACTTTAACAGCAAGGAGATCGCTTGATGAATAATTCATTGGGAGGCAATTTTCTCCTAGTCTCTGAGTCATCAATCACAGTTGGCTAAAGAGCCTGGAATTGGCCAGCAAAGTTATATTCACAGGTAGTTTGATTTAAGGGAAAGGAAGCCACGTTCAGTCTGACAGGTCAGATAGCAATAGGTAATGAAAGGTGTCTCCTTTTCAGACTGCTAATGAGGCACAAGAAAGAAGAAGGGGAGGGGAGGAGAGAAGGAAGCAAGGGAGAAAGAAATCTGCACACTGTTGTCTACCTTCCCCCTCTTTTTATTTTACGCTCCTCTCCCTCTCTTCTGCTCTTCTTTTCTTCCCCCCACCTTCAAAATATCACTCAGAATTGTAGCCATTGGGTAGTTTTGCCAAACAAAGGTGCAGTTGGATGAAAAACCAGTGTAAATATTTGCACTTTTTTTTTCCTGGCAGAAATCCTACTCTGAAAAGAACCTCTTCAAAAGGGAAAAGTGATTTGATACATGATTGCATGCATTTACCCATGTAATTGAAATAATGAGAGATGATTGCTTTGAGCTAATAGTCATAAGTTACTGGTCTTTTTGTTTAATCCAACCATCAGCTGTCAAGAGCCTCACAGGAACATTGGGGAAGATGCACCAAGGATATCATTTGCATCACCTCAGACTGTAATTTTGTTTTCTTTTTTTTTTTTCCCCCTTCAGCACTGATACAAGCGTTAGATTCTATACAAATCTCCCTGGAGCATAAGCGCTCTAGTGTTGTTTTGATAGGAGAAAAGAGAAATGGAGCACGTAGATGCCTACTCCTTGGTGCTTTAATGCTCTCGTGATCACAAATAAAATAAAAGCGCTTTTGGGGGGCAGCCTTCTTGCAATGGTTATAAACTTAATTTTGTGGCACAGTCAAGGTATGTCTTTTATTGCTTGAAAAACCCTCGGTTGAGCACCAATTTCAAATATAGATCTCTTCCATCATGAGGCTTATTGTTCCAGCTGACAGATACCTTTGTGGTGTATTCTACATCACCCATTAATTCCCTAAGCACTACCTATTGTATTAATACCAGCTGTCTATGACTATTCAACCAGCTCAAGAAAACAAGCAAAAACAATGGTGCAGTGATGAGTCATAATTTTCATAGTCTTGCTTAATAAGGAGGTGTGAAAAATGTTTTCTAAATATTGTAGCTCTGCTGTTGTCTATATGTGATTATAATGTTTATGCAAGCAGCACAAAACAATGTGTACACAATCAACATCTGGCTACCCAGATTCCTCTGAAGAGAGCAATTCAGGGAAGATTTATTGAGCTCTGTTCAGAATGGGCCAGATTCTGAAAATGCCACAGGAAGCTGATTCCCAAATATTTTTTGTACTGAAGTAAGATCTCTTTCTGCAAACAGAATATTTAAATTAAAACACATTCTTTCAATGGCAAAGCTATTTGGAATCCAAACTATATAATAGCTGCATAGGGATTTGGTGGCATATTTCTATTATTTTGAGCTTTGTTGTCCCAGGGCCTATCTTACTCTTTTCTAAGCAATTATTTGTTCCACTGTTTTGCACACCTCTCACTAAAGTTCAGATAATTTTCCAAGCTCACTTGATACCATAGATGTTCTGACAGCAAGAACTATGGTTTGGGTACCTGAAGGCTTCCTTGAAATTATGACTGGCAAGTGTTTGCCCCATCCCCAGGAGGCCATATTCTATGCTGGCTATATCTCTCTCTATAAGCTGCTGTGGACTATTAGCAAAAGTTTGCAATGAATCATGTACAGTTGGTGGGAGGAGAAGGAACAGAGAGGGAGAGATGGAGCGATAATTGGTATACCAGTAAAACCAAGAGCATAAACCAACCAAATAAATTATTTTCTCTAAAAAGGTATGCTATACTCTTACTTAACACTCCCACTGAAATCAGCTTTGAAATACCTGTACCTAAATCATGTTGTTCAATAATATGCTTATAAGAAATTTGGAAAAATTTAAGGACAGTTTCACTGTTCTATCATCACAAGTCTGTCAGAAATGCAAACAATTATTGTTAAAATTACTAAGCCTGCTATGAATGAGTATTGCTTTGCTTTCTTAAATATGATTCAGTGTGACAGCTTAACTTCACTACTTCAAATAAAACATAATAATCTCATGAGAAAAAAAATACACAGTATAATAAAAGTGAAATCCAAAACTGATGTCAGAACATTACATGAGATCTGGTTTGGTACTGCAAGCAAATAGGACAGGCACAGACTTTGTTGCTTATATGTATACTGAAAGCTTATGCAACGGAGACAAATTCCTAGTTTGTCCAATCATATTTGGCCAATAAAGAATATTCTATTCTATTCTATTCTATTCTATTCTATTCTATTCTATTCTATTCTATTCTATTCTATTCTATTCTATTCTATTCTATTCTATTCTATTCTATTCTATTCTATTCTATTCTATTCTTTCAAGTTGGTGGGATGAGAATATTACAATGGCTTGCAAGGTAGTCTTTAGATTACAGATTCTGGCTTCCATAGAATAGAACAAGCATGGTTGGAATAAAATTGATCTGGTTGCACTTGGAGAACACTGGCCCCAATATACTAAAACTGATCAGTACTGTCCATATATTTAGCAAGATATGGGCTATGTGACATGTCTGCCAATGTAGTCTATACCTCTAAAAAGAATTATATAAAAGCTCCCATGAACAAAGCGATGATGAACTATGGACCAGCCTGGTGATAATCATAATATATAGAAGATTGGAACTTGGGATGTAGTAGTAATAAATGATATATAATGTAAATTAACAAATTAAATAAACAGAAGAAAGATAGTTATGTGTATCTAGAACTAAAAGATTAATTCAATAGATCTTAGTGAAGGTAATCTTGTCTTACTGAGTGATGTTGATGAATATATGCAAGGAAGTGAAGGTATAGTTTGATTTTTCTCAAACATAGCTATCTTAGTCTTTGATACATTGATCTGAGATCCATATTCACCATTGCATTATACAGCTGAGCTGAAATTAGCCACAAATAATTCTTCTTCCTAGCCAACAACATAGCATTATCTTCATACAAAAATGATAGCAAATTTGTATCTCCAACAAGCATACCTCCACCGAACATTTCTTAGACACTGATTCATAAAAAACATAAATAAACAATAGGTCATCACAGATCAGTGTCTTCCCTGCACATGATTTAAATATTTATTAATCATCTCATTTATTTTATGTATGCTTTACATTCCTCGCATACCATTCTCATCATATTCAGTAACCTATCTTCAATTTGGTATTCTTGCTTGCAAGACTATGCCATAAGTATTTCAAAATTCTATTCATTTCATTATATATATTTTTTAAATCAACACATGTAACTAACAGTAATTTTCACATGCATTTATTTTTCAGTAAGTTACTATATAAAGAAAATGTGATCTGCACACCTCCTGCCTAGCATAAAGATATACTGCATCCTTCAAATATTCATTCATTCATTCATTCATTCATTCATTCATTCATTCATTCATTCATTCATTCATTCATTCATTCATTCACTATTTCAATCAGAATTCTGCCAAACATCTTCCCAGAACATTTATCAAACTATTTCCTTTGTACTATTTGTATTTACCTACTTTATTTTCACCAAGATTGCTCTGCATTTTTCTGCCTTTTTTAACCTCTTTATTCTCTGACTACATTCTATTGTTTTCTCTACAAAGATAGCATTCAGAAGAACCATGGTGGTGCAGTGGTTAGAATGCAGTATCGCAGAGTAACTCACTGCTCATTCCAGGAGTTTGATTCTCACCAGCTCAAAGTTGATTCAGCCTTCCATCCTTCCGAGGTTGGTAGAATAAAAACTCAGATTGTTGAGGGCACTATGCTGATTTTGTAAACCGCTTAGAGAGGGTTGTGAAATACTGTGAGGTGGTATATAAGTCTAAGTGCTGTTGCTATTCAATATTTTTCTCTAAACCTACATTTTTGTAGCAGTTATCCTTTTAAGTACATCACTGTGGGTGGGCGGGACAGGGGACAGGATGGGAGTGGGAGTGGGCAGGGCGGGGGTGGGGGGCAAGGCGGTTTTTGGGCACTCGGTGTCTAAAAGGTTCGCCATCACTGTCGTAAGACATTGTCTTGTTGACACTCTGTCCAATCAATTTTCCAAATTTATGGTTGTTTGACTTTGGGGGATCATCTCATTATTGTCCATATGACATCAGTAGATTCTTCTTTGCTCTTGTTCTTTTTGTGCGATTTCTTCATACCCTTAAAAATTCTGCTTATTTGTCACTCACACATACTTTAAGATTGTGAGATAGACCAGATGAGAAATATGGCCAGATGAGCTAATTCTAGTTTGTTGTAAGGTTACATTTGGAGAATTATACCAGTCTGAAAATACTTCTCTCCCTGCCTACCTCCCTCTCATCCCCTAAAACTAGGGTGTGTATTTTCTGAGCCTCTTGCCCTACCCACAATCTGACTATGGGCTTTTATTTGATTGTTCCTTTGGTTGGGTCCCTTGCCCTGTCTCCCAAGGACATTCTTACATACCATTACACATATGAACAACCAGCTGCACAAAGAAGTCCAGTAGTTTCCCAACAGATGGCCTTCAGAGACAGTCACACTGCCATCACACTAATAGCCATTGATTCCCATGATTTCCATGAATAAAATGGCTATGTACAAAAAAAATAACTATATACAAATCATTATTTTAACTACAGTTGGTTATAATGCACACAAATCAATATGAAGGGTTAGATATGTTCTCATATAATATACCTGAAATCACTATATTTCACCACAAAACTAACTCTGGGCAGACTCAAAACACTTTAAAAAATCTATATGTCAAGCCTTCAGAAAAGATGTGAGGGATTTGCAGCATTTCCCCTTTGGGGCTACTAAGACTTAAAAACAATGATAACCTGCTGAAACCAATCTTCTTACTGAAAGATGGGATTAAGAGGCAGTGTTGAGAGTGTCAGTCACTAAAGTGGTTGACTTAACACTGCATGATAGCACTTTGCCCCAAAGTGAAAAGTGGTATTTTTGTGCCAAGCTTAGCCAAAAGAACAATGAGTTAAGAAAGCTTTGGGGTTACAGAAAGGAAATTGGTAAATTATTGAGCTTCTGACCCAAGGAAAGTTACTCATCTGAGGAAGTAGATTGGCTAGGCACATCAAATTTCTGAATACACTCTTGCACAGACCAAAAAAGTAATGAAGTGTGGATTAAAACCAATGTTACTACTACAAGTTTCTATTTCAATTCTCACTATCTTTCCTGTTCAGAAAGTAAACATCTGCACTGGGGAGCCTCATTCATTTTAGTAAGTTCTTTAAGGAAAGAGTCTAAACTATGCAGAGTACTACCAAGGGTAGAGGATTTCTACCTTTCATTGCAGGTAATCATTCTCTATATTTAAAGATCAATAAAAGGTGAGGTTCGGCAACTGCACACATTCCCACTTCCTTCCTAATACATAGAGATTAAATTTTAATAAAAAGTGCCTAATGTTCTGTAAAGTTTAGTTTAGTTTAGTTTAGTTTAGTTTAGTTTAGTTTAGTTTATGTTATTTATTTATTTATTTATTTATTTATTTATTTATTTATTTATTTATTTATTTATTTATTTATTTATTTATTTATTTATTTATTTATTTATTTATTTATTTATTTATTCATTCAATTTGTATGACTACCAATCTCACATTTGTGATTCTGCTGGCTCACAATTAAAACATAAACAATACAAATAAAATCATAAACAGTATAAAAAAACAGACAAAGAAACAAATGTTAAAAATAATTAAAACCATACAATATAGTCTCTATGAGAGCACAGACATTCAAAATCAGCACAGCCATCGTAAGAGTTCTTTGATGCCCAAGGCTGGTCTTCAGGCTCTTCTGGAAGGCCACCAAGGACAGGACCAGCCATGGGGAAGGAGGGGGGGATGATGTTTTATAGGGTGAATGCAGCAGCAGTAAAAGCTCTCTTCCTAGGACCCATCAAATGATACCGTCTAGAGTAAAAGATCTACAAGAAGCCACTTCTACTGGAATTGATTGAACAAATAGATGTCACTGAGATGTGGCAGTCCCTCAGATAACCCAGCCCTATGCCAGGTGAGGCTTTGTGGTTATCACCTTGAATTGGACCAGGAAGCAGATTGGACCAGAAATTGAATTGGACCAGGAAGCAAATTGGTAGACAGTGCAGCTCACAGAACAGAGGTATAATACGTGCAGATCTAGGTATGCACATAGCTGCCTATTCCACTGCATTCTGTACCAACTGAAGCTTTTAATATTTGCTATTAAATTGCTAATTGTGACAATCATACCTCATTTCCTTTTAAAAGGCCACCCTAAATGCACATCCATTTTTTTTTAATTAAGAAATGATGGGAATGGAATCTGAGAAGCAAGAGTGAGGTACTTTGCCCTCTACCCCTATTCTGGGAAGGAATGGAAATCATATGCAAGAAAATAAGTCTTTTAGAGAGAGAGTATTTTGAACTGGTCAGAAAGGCAGCTTTCTTGTCATTCAGAAGTCCAGGGGCATAACACCTTCTTGATGCTACCAAATGCTTCAAACTACTGCTGCAAATACCCTGTGAATGGCACAAAGGCAATTCCTGGAAATGTTCATCATCATATAATGTAAATCAAAAGGGCATTTGCAGCAATATTTTCAGACCACTTAGACTGATGACTGATTTTTGTTAAAGTTTTGAAATAGTGATGAGAAAGGGGGGGGGGAGAATCTAGACCACTTTGAAAATAATTGCCCCCTTCTTTCAAATGTTTGTACCTCCCCACAGAAAATTCCCCTTGACTTGATTTTTGGAGTTTTTTTTTTCTTTAACCTACAAATGATGAGTTTGTTTTAGGGATAAGGTGGCTTTTAGAACAGAAAATATAAATAGAGCAGACACAGAAAAACAGCAACTACTACTACTACAACACACTCCAACTACAATTGCCAAAATTCAGCTACTTATTATTATGGCTGGTTTTTAGTCCAGGCAAGAAGTTATGTTTTTAATTGTTTTAATGTACATTTTGTTGTACATTTTAAATGCATATTTTGTTGTGCCAATATTATGGAATGAAAAGCCATTTGTTGTTGTTGTTGTTGTTGTTGTTCAGTTTCCAAATAGTGTCCAACTCTCTGCAACCCCATGGACCGCAGCACTCTAGACCCCCCCTGTTCTCCACTGTCTCTCAGAGTCTGCTCAAACCCATGCTCACTGCATTAATGACACTATCTATCTCATCCTCGGCTGTCCCCTTCTCCTTTTTCCTTCAGTCTTTCCCAACATCAGAGTCTTTCCAATGAGACCTCTGTTCTTATTTGGTGGCCAAAGTATTTGAGCTTCAGCTTCAATATCTGCCCTACCAAAGAACAGTCAGGGTTGATTTCCTGAGAAGCTATAGTATATCTATAAACTACAGTAACAACAACACAACAACAATGAATAATTATTCACAGTCAGCATGGCCATCCATTGGGAGTCTGAGAATTGTAAATTCTATTCAAATACTATTCAAATACTATTCATAATCCAACATACGCTGGATTATGGAGAAAGCTAGGGAGTTCCAGAAAAACATCTACTTCTGCTTCATTGACTATACTAAAGCCTTTGATTGTGTGGATCACAACAAATTGTGGCAAGTTCTTAAAGAGATGGGAGTACCAGACCATCTTATTTGTCTCTTGAGAAACCTATATGCGGGTCAAGAAGCAACAGTGAGAACTGGACACGGAACCACTGATTGGTTCAAAATTGGGAAAGGAGTCCGGCAAGGCTGTATTCTGTCGCCCTGCCTATTTAACTTATATGCAGAGCACATCATGAGAAAGGCAGGGCTAGAGGAATCAAAAGTTGGAATTAAGATTGCCAGGAGAAATATCAACAACCTAAGATATGCAGATGATACCACTCTAATGGCAGAAAGTGAAGAGGAACTAAAGAGCCTCTTGATGCGGGTGAAGAAGGAGAGTGCAAAAGTTGGCTTGAAACTCAACATTAAGAAAACCAAAATCATGGCATCCGGCCCTCTCAATTCCTGGCAAATAGATGGGGAAGAAATGGAGGTAGTGACAGATTTTATCTTCCTGGGCTCTAAGATCACCATAGATGGGGACTGCAGCCAAGAAATTAAAAGACGCTTGCTCCTGGGGAGGAAAGCTATGGCAAATCTAGACAGCATACTAAAAAGCAGAGACATCACCCTGCCAAGAAAAGTATGTATAGTCAAGGCCATGGTTTTCCCAGTTGCAATGTATGGCTGTGAAAGTTGGACCATAAGAAAGGCTGAGCGCAAAAGAATTGAGGCCTTTGAACTATGGTGCTGGAAAAGACTCCTGCGAGTCCCCTGGACTGCAAGGTGATCAAACCGGTTAGTCCTAGAGGAGTTCAACCCTGACTGCTCTTTAGAAGGCCAGATCCTGAAGTTGAAACTCAAATACTTTGGCCACCTAATGAAAAGGAAGGACTCACTGGAGAAGAGCCTAATGCTGGGAAAGATTGAGGGCAATAGAAGAAGGGGACGACAGAGAATGAGGTGGCTGGATGGAGTCACTGAAGCAGTAGGTGTGAGCTTAAATGGACTCCAGAAGATGGTAGAGGACAGGAAGGCCTGGAGGAACGTTGTCCATGGGGTCGTGATGGGTCGGACACGACTTCGCAACTAACAACAACAACAACAATTCAAATACTACAGGTTGAGATGACTTACCATGTGAATGCTCCCAGGGAGTCATTACTCAAATGACAGGAGCCACTCATGCACATTCAATTTAGATATCTGCAGGAGAGATTCCTTCACACATACCACAGAATGTACAAAAGTTTCCGTGTAAGTAACTATCTTGCTCAGGCTGATACTGAAGCCCATGTAATTGTAGATGTGCCAGTTTTCTTCCTGCTAACATTCTTCCCGGGTATGGAAAATTTATAATATTTCAATTAAATAAGAGGCAGGACAGAAGGAACATTTTCAAGATCAGTAATCTAATTTTGTTAGCCCAAATACACAAGATTACACTTCAGCAACCAAGAGATGGTTTCAATATAGTGGCTGTCAGATCAGCATTAGTCATCCATGAAACAATTCACTCTGCAGTTCATTTTAAGATTAAGACCTAGGAACTGAGAACTTCACCCAGTTCCCACAATTAGCAAATGAGGACAAGATCAAACAAATACAACTCAAGTAACCTAAGGAGCAATCTCTAGTCAACATAAGCATTATCAGCATGCACAAATGCAGGTGAACACATTAATTCACATAATTCAGCTATTTCAGTTCTACTCCAGCAATAAAATTTCTAAGAAGGAATAAGGAGTGAACTAACTAGTCTTAGTTAGATGTACATAATGTTATTTCAGTTGGTGATGATGACTAATAAGTTAAATCCACATTTTCATGCAAAAAAATGAGTTTGGGGAAGTGAGGGAACTGAGACTGCACAAGATCTTATAGATAGAAATGATCCAATCCTGGTCAGTAATCTATCCTGGTTCATGAGTCTCATCATTCAGTTGGTCTTCCAGTTTATAAAGAAATATGATGGGATAATATTGTCTTAGTGAAAAATAAAAAGTTGTGTCAGAAGCCAGAACATTTTAATAGGCTTGCTTCTCATATTCAGTTTTTTTGAGTGAAGGATTCTTTGTTGCTGTTATATAAACTATTACAGGTAGGGAGTGTTTTTAATTGTAAAACTAAATAGACAATATTTTTCTATAAAAATGTGAACATTTGAGAAGCAAATTATTCTTAAGTATGCCATTTTTCCCCAAAGAGGAAAAGCTTCACTGTTTTAAAATAATATATATGAAGATGAAAATAAAATAATGGTTCATTGTCCTATCCAAGTAAGCTATCTTTGTGGAAGGGGAAAAAAAACCCTTCTCATTTTCACAACTACACTGACTAAAAGGCAGTTACCTAGCAACATTTCATTGTGTTTACATTTCATCCAATCTGAGCTCACAGATGTGCTCCTGAAGCTAATATACATACATCATGCAGCCCCTCCTGCTTTGATGAAGAATATGAGCAGTATTAAGCAGATTATGAACTGCTTTCTATATAAACAAATTAAAGAAAATGAATACAAATTCAGTATTCATTGACAATATCTTTCTAAAAATTTACAGTATGTTGTCAGGCACTTAAAAGCAGCCTTCAATAAGTTGAGCGTGCTTCTAAGTATGAGAAATTCTAGAATTACAGCATGTTATGTTCACATTACTCACCAATTTATGGTTGGGTTGCCGAAAACAGCTTAGTCTTCCTTATATGTCAATATTACAAAGAGTATCCACAGAATCCTACTGTTTCATCAGAATGTCAAAACAAACATTTTGGTACAAGATTCATCATTTACACTTCATAAAATATATGCTGATGGGGCTGAGCTTGGCATCATGGTATCATCAACTTCCTTCCTCATGGATGCCCTTGTGTACTAATTACAAAACATTGCTTAGAAAAGAGTGAGGATGAGGATAAATAGTTCTAACCTATTGGCCTGTTTAGTATGATTATAAGTTGCTCTCATCCACACTTCCAAAGGGACTTCTAATGTATGGTGCACTGCCATTAACTTCAGCCATGAGAGATAATGAGTGGTAGCACATCATCTTATTTGTCTTTTCTGCCATGACATGAAAATGCAAATAGCCACAGTAACAACTTGTCCCCACTACATCCTCCAACTCTCTGCTCCACTCATCCTAATCATAAATGATGGGCTAGAAGTGGCTCCTGTCCCATTACAAGGGTTGCTTTTTCAATTATATTAATGTGACATACACAGAATCAGTTCCTAAAAAGCAAGGTTCATATATAGGACCTTCTTATGACAAACTTACATGTAGTCCTTATTATATAATGCTCTGTTGTGAGAAGGAAAGTATAAATTCCACCTAAAAGATTCATATAATGAGGCAAAGCAGAAATCTTTTGTTGTAAGATGACTGTCACTAGAATATTCTTATCTAAATCAACTTATTTTACAACATCGGTTTAGTCAATTACCAAAACTCAAAGCTATGCACTCAAATATTTTCTCTGCATCTCTCTCCTTTCCTGATGCCATAAGTCCAGCTTCAATACTTACCGACCAAAAAAGATTATTTTTCTTGAAAAAATATGTGAATCTCCTTTCTCTCCTTTTTTTCACCCTTCTAGCAATAGAAATCCATCTTGCAGAATTTGTTCCAAATAGTTACAGGGGAACATTCATTTTCCCTACATAGTAAAACAGAATTTTGGTAAAACTCTGAGACTCAAGATGACCAAGCTGCCAAAAGGGCTGCTGATCTCACTACTTGCAGCAGGAGAAACAATAAAATTATGGCTGTGGTGGGGAAGCTGTGCTGCAAATGCACTTTGACAAATTGATGGAGAATTTCTTCTCTCCCTGAGAAATTGTTTGAAATGACACTTCTAACTTTCCTATTCACAAATATGGGAAAGAATTCTGGGAGGCCATTTTCACATAACACAAGGTTTTTGTTGCATTTCTGACCAGTAGGATAGCTCTGGATAGAGAGTCCCCACTCTATTGTAACATTGCCTTAATCCTGATTGCTGTACCTCCTGATATGAAACGTTGACTTGATTTGTAAAATTGAGTTCCTTCTCTCAATACCTTGCATCAAAATATTAAAGCAGACTTCTTTGGTCTAGATGGCTGCTTTCTCCATGGAAAATGGGTGTCTGCACCTATGTGATTCTCATCCCGAAGCTCCTTCAAACAGAGAAATTGCAACAGCATAACCGGTCTGATCCACCTCTTGAATGGGAAGAACCATTTCATCTGATGGTGCAGCTTCAAAGAGTCCTTCAGTCCAAACTTCACTGAAATGAATTGTTGAAGGTCTGCATAGCCCTATATGCTCACAGCATATTTGGCAATACTTGCATGTTGATTTTGCTCCAGACTTATCTGGAGTTCTCTTGATTTCTTGTGTTTCTACTAACATCATTTCTACTTCATGTAAGTGCCTCAAATCCAGACACAGATTTCATTCCTTAACTCTTGATAAACAAAACAGAAACAAAACCTCATTTAAGTTATAACAAGTGGTAATGGAAACAAGAGTCAAAACAAATTATAACAATTAGTTGTCTTTTTTGCCGATTATGCATTACAACCATTCATTGTGATGTGGAAGAACATGGCCAAAAGTATTATCTCAGTAGATGACAGCAACTAGCTCAAGTTGGCTGATCTTGGAAGCTAAGCAGAGTCTGCCCTGGTTAATACTTGGTTGGGAACATCTTTGGAATTCCAGTGTTGTAGGCTAGACTGGGAAGATGGGAAAAAAATTCTAAAGACAATGGCAAACCACTTCAATAACAATGCTGAGAAAACTGCCTAGCTTCAATCAGCAGACTCTGAGCACAAGTCAGGCGATTTCAAATCCATAGTTCAGTTTTAAAAAAATATATCTTGCATACATGGCATGATTACATTGCTTCCAAAGGTGATCAGCAGGTGGCGGTAGTATCCTGTCCGTTGCCTCCTTATCCAAAGAGCATCCTTTTTCCCTCTGACAACCTATGGTCTGCTTGCACTCAAGGAATGGTTCTGTCCTCTGGCTCCTTGGCATTCAGAACTGTGTCTAAAGAACAGATCATCCAGTGCATGAATTATGATATCACTGTAAGCATTTAAATAAAGAGCCTACAACTGGTAAAACATTTTTACCAGAAACTTTAGGCAAAATGGTTACCGTGGCTATTTATAATTACTTTTTTGGTGGTCAAAAAAGCGTACTAACAACTTGACAACCATTTCATCATCTCAAATTTACCGGCAGACTATCCAGAGCAATTTTCTTTGCTTTTCGGATTATGAATACAGTTAGTTTTTTCTCTTGAGGAAATTTTCTCCATAAAATCAAGACCCTAGAGCAGGGGTGTCGAACTGCTGGCCCACGGGCCGGTTTCATCATACCGAAGGCGCACCCACCCCATTGCAGGCAATGCAAAAAGAGTTGCAATATGTCGCAACACATCACGTGACGTGGCGAGTTTGACACCTGTGCCCTAATGAATAGCCTTTATGCAGCAACCTGTTCTCATAAACCTGAAAGTCTGTGTTCCCTCTTTTGGGAGTCAGAAGGTCATTCTAAAATAATTTTGCTATTTTTTAAAAAAAATCCATTTTACTCTTTAATCTTTTATTTTCACCACTTACAGTTCCCTGATTAGTCAACTTAACATATAAACTCTTATAATTTCCTACCCTAATATCACCTTTCCCTCTATATTTACACAATAGGTTTTTTTTTCTCTACTTCTTTCCCTTCCTTAGGTTATGTTGTTTAGAATTAGTGCACTAGCCCTTATGGTAAGGCAGGACTTCCTAATCAAATATTTTGTACTTCATGAGAAAATCTTGGGTGTTTTCTTGGTCTTTAATACTCAGCTCAGCAGGCTTTTTCCTATTTATAAATATATATACATGCATGTAATTTATTATTGTTCACTATTTATGACCTTTGAATGATATTTCCCTATTTATTTATTTATTTATATTGCAGCTTTATAATTTTTTACATTTTTTAAAATGGTGTACATGCCTAATGCTCCTTTCTTCTTTTATTTTTCCCACAACAACAACATGTTGTTTCAATAGCAGGAAAGCCATCAGGCTGAGCCAACAATAAGCAGTCATTATCACTGTTGCTGCCTGAGAAAGTTATAAATATCCAGGTGGACTCAAGAGGATGGCTGGGGGAAGCTGCTCTCAATAATAAGGCCCACCCAATGTCCACCACCTGAACTGGCTCCCTTCTGGTAGAGTTGACATTACCCAATTCTCCCTTTCACATATGTGATTAAAACTCATTCAGTTAAAAATATTCAAACCAATAATATAACTCGACCAAGGAGGAAATATTCTGTCCCCAAATAAGGAGTAAATTTATTACAGAAAGCCTGAAAGGATTTGATCTCTGAATAAAATCAGCCCAGATTCACTGAGCCCATTCAACACCCAGAATTGGTTTTCAGAATTTTATTTAGCAGATGCAAGTTAGAGAAATAAGATGTATTTTTAACCACGTTTATAATGGCACTCGCTCTTTAAAATGACCTTTTCTGGCTCCAAACTATTTACCTCCCCTCTATCCTGGATTTGTAAGCCAAACTCATAGCTTAATAAATCCCTCTGGCATTCAGGCAGCCAGGCATTCAGCAGCAACCAATCTAACGATGAGTAAGATACTACCGTTGTTTCACAGTTAAACATGTTATTGGCAATTTTAAGACTTGTGGATTTCAACTCCCAGAATTCCCCACCAGCATGGCTGCCTGGGGAATTCTGGGAGGTTAAGTCCACCAGTCTTCAAGTTACCAAGGTTGGACACTGCTGATGTAATCCCTCAAAAAGCACAGTCCTTCTCTGTGGGGCAAGAGGAAGGTTTCATAACAGTAGATGTGTCCAATGATCCAACTATGAAAAATGAATGTTAATATTCCTGCAGTCATCAGAATAAGCAATGAGAACAATCGTCTTTTTTGCACAGATACAAGGAGAGCTGTAAGGGTAGCTATTCTAAGATGCAACTGCCTGTGTTGTGTCTTTGAAGGTCTCTATTCCATCTTGTTTTGCCTGTTATGGTGAAGTGCTGTCAAACCAGCATCTTGGTACATCACACCTCCTGTAACAAATCTAATAAACCATATAGCCTAGTCATAAAAAGATGAGTATTTCAAGCCACCCAGAATTGCTCAGTAGTGAGATGGCAGCATATCAATTTAATAAATAAAAATAAAAAGTAAATCCTGTGGGATTTTGATGAATTACTCTTCATCAGACCTATGCAACTGGGATAGTGATTATTAAGACCAACAAATTGCCCATGCCTATATCTGTGGTTATTAGACTCCTACTAGTACTTTCAAACTAATACTTTCCTCATAGGATGCTATGTATCTGAATAGAGTTCTAAATGACTTCAGAATATTTATTGTTGGAGTCTATTAATCTGGTTATTCTTTTATCTTTTTCTCTAAGCTAATGTGGGAGGTTATCATTATTATGGAAATCTTAGACAAAAAGCAAAACACGATTCTTTTTATTAGCATTTTAATAGCTTCCTTAAAAGTATTTTTTTTTCAACTCTGTGCCAGTACTCAGTAGGAAAAGCTGTATATTCTAGTAGAGAATTCTACTGAGAGGCATAACAATTGCTGTTATATATCTCAGCAATCTTCCAATAAATAATATAAGAGTCTTGTTTGCATTTATCAAAGTGATCCTTAAGCAAATACCCATATGCAGGAAAAAAAACTGTGCATATTTATAACTGTAAATTTACATATAACTGCACATAAAATCTGCCATTCCTTTTAAAAATACTTCCTAAGAATTTCCATTAAAGTCATCATGTAATTATACTAAAGATACAAAAAAAATATGTGTGAAAGAAATGTTCTACAACTGAAAGAGCATTGCTTTGTAAGAATTCTGACATTTTCATTTCCGTTAGTTGTTAAAAGAATAAAAGCTAGTGGAAAGTGTCCATTATAAATGTCCACAAAAAACATTAAGTGGGTAATAATTCAATTTTAACTATGTATACCACAAATTAGGGAACACATACTCTATAAATGTATGGCAGAACAACAGATAAGCATTACATCTGGAACATAGTTTGAACCAGTTTTTCTAGGATTTATATTAGCTCAGATATGCTTATATTTGTCTGTGTTTGTATGTATGTATGTGAGTGTGTGTGTGCATATTTTCATATATGAATGCTACTCCTTTCTGCCTACACTTCAGTTCGTTAGTAGGTGACTCCTCCCAAGACTGGACTTGGACTCAAATAGAAAATGTGTCAGAGACTCTTCTTAAAATGTAGAATCATATCAGTCATTTATTCCTTTGAGGCATTCATTTGCCATCAGGAATGTTATATTTTCATTGGGAATAAAGAAATATAGGGAACGAGGAGTGGCATTTTACTTAGAAAAGCAAAGTAGTTTTAATCAAATATGGATGGAAAGGGAACAGATCCAAAATTTATGCTAGATATTCCTCTTTGTCAGCGGTATTTCAAATTGCAGAAATGGAGCTGCTGTGATTCAGCACCATCTGGATTAAAGGAATTTTTCCTGTATACTAGGTTGATGTATGCAAAAACAGTCGATCTGGCCTTATTCTCAATGACCATGCTCACATTTTTCCTTTATGGATAGATGGGGAGGGTTTAGAAATTATTTCCTGAGTTCTCCATGCAGTAGCAGGAAAAATTGTGCTATGTTATAAAAAAAATTACAAAAATCTATTCTGATTCTATTCCCTAAATTGAGTTTTTTCATCTATCATCTAATTTTGAGATAGAACTGAAACTGGTGTTCAGAACAGAAAGCAATGTGCATTATGTACACTGTTGTCTAAAATGCTCCTTTCCTAAGAAATCCAGAGTCATCTTAGCTTCAGGTAGGAATGAATGTATATTATGGTTTTGGAAGATCTTCCAAAGCTCAGGTCATGTTCTACAAAGCCCTTTATTTGGTGGCTAGTTCTGTAACAGCAGGAAAGTGTTACTACAGTCTAAGAGCTATTGGAGGCAACCAGGTCTCAATTCTGGATTTCATTAAAGGCTAACAACAGAAAGGGACAAATTGCCTCTTGAGTCAACCAAATCCCTTCTTTGCCACTCTTTTGGCCCCTTCTGTTTTCCCTTTCACTGCATACAGGCCACATTGATTAGGGCAGGCCAACAGGACAATAGATAAACTGGGAGGAGAGGTCAAGAAAAAAGCCTATTCTTCTCACCTCTTCTTTCTTACCTGTTGCCTGAGGGAGAAATATATGTCCTGTGGACCACTAAGCTCCTTCTAGTTGCAAAAAGTGGGTTCCATCTAGGGAAGGTGAGCTGGAAGAACTCATTTTGAACCAATCTAATATAAACAGAATTGAAGGAGAGTTCACCTGTCTTTGTTCATTATTGTAAGATTGCTTGTCTTGACCCAACACTTTGCATTTTTTCAAACCATTTGAAGTGCCAGCTAGTAAAACAAATTAGTCTAGCAGGGAAATTTGTCACTAGATATTCTCCCATTTACTACCTTACTGCACTGAGTTATGGCAATAACAGTCCCTTCAGAAACACATTGTGCCGAACAAAATTTTTTTTAAAAAAACCATTGGGAAGATTAAGCACTAATAAGCTATAATTATATGCACTGTGCTGAGAGCAAAGATGAACATGAACAAAAGGACTATTACACCTCAACAATAAAGGAATTTAAGAACATACTATGACTGCAATACGACCAACTTTAGTTTAAAAATTATCAACAGAGTGTAATGCATTGTCATATAAAAAGGCTCTATGATACAACCTTTTAGGCATAATGGCATTTATCTGTAGCAACACCCAATTTGTAATTTAATAAAATAAAGTAGATAATCATGTTCCATGCAGAGGTCACATTGCATGATTCAGATCTAAAATGTTAAGTTGCTCCAAGGATGTTCATATAATGATATCAAGGGTCCTGTGCTACATCTTAAGGGGTGGCAAAAAGATGGAACCTTGGTGGCACAGTGCCACAGTGGTTAGAATGCAGTAAACTCTGCCCACAGCCTAGAATTAGATCTTGACAGGGCTAAAGGTTGATTTAGTCTTCCATTCTTCCCAGGTTGGTAAAATGAAGACCCAGATTGTTGGGGGCAATGTGCAAATGATGCTTCTACATTGTAAACCACCCAGAGAGTTCTCTAAAGCACTATGGGGTGATATATATATAAGCCTAAATGCTATTGGTATTGCTAAAAAGAGAAACAGAGGAAAAAACTGGGAACTTCAGAAATTGGCACTGGCTAGAATTTCAACTTCCTAAAATCTGAACGACTGTTGGGAATTTTTACCCAAGAGAAGAAAATAAATGGGGGAAGGGAGGGAACAGTCTCAGCAGATGTTAGGGAGAATAGCAATAGCAATGGCACTTAGACTTATATACTGCTCCATAGTGGTTTACAGCACTCTCTGAGCAGTTTATAATGTCAGCATATTGCCCCAACAATCTGGGTTCTCATTTTACCAATCTCAGAAGGATGGAAGGATAAGTCAACCTTGAGCCCCATCAGGCTCAAATTCCAGACTGTGGGCAGAATTAGCCTGCAATACTGCATTCTAACCACTGCAGCACCAGGGCAGAAACAAAATTCTGTGGCAAAACTATTTCCTTTGGAGAGTAACATTATTTAATTTGCAGGTTTTTTTTCCTGAGAAAACAATAGCATTTGCACCTAAACGAAAATTTCATACAAAAAGTCTAATTTTCCCCAATGTAGGAGCCTCAACAGCCTTTCCCCACATCCCTACCCTGTGTTAGGTCTCCAGCCTGCACAATTCCACAAAGAAGCAAATGGCCAATAAAATAATGTTTGCATTTATTTGTTTACTTAAGTTATTTATCTACAACAAAAAGCTTCAAGAGATTTACACAGTATTTATGTTTACATCAAATGTGTTGATATTCCAACTAGAGATATAGTTAATTTATGGTTCACTGTGATGTGCAAAGCTAAATTGTATTACTTGAGTAAATTATTATTGTTATGGATCTGATTTGGAGGACAATGACAGAATAATCAGGAAGTCAAACAATTCTCTTCAGAGAAACTTATTACCAAAAAATAAAGATTTCTCTATTATGCAAGCTATTTTTTAGTCTCAGGAATTATTTTTACTTTTGCTCTTGACTATTCTATCTTATTTTTTTAATTCAATATTCAATATAAATTTAATAAATAAATAAAATCCCTGTCCAATTCTACTTTATTTACAAGTCTACAATCTACTAGCCTACAATATTTAGTTCTGGATTCTATATTTAATTTCTATACATACCATCCACAGACATCCACAGTCTTAACCTCTTTTTGTTTTATCTCCATTTCAGTCTACTTCTTTTTAAACCCAACTATACCCAATTGACTGGGTGCTGGGTAGAAGGCTGGTATTGTCATATTTAATAGTTCCCAATGGTCACAGCTATGACTCCCTAAGACATATTGATTGTTGTTGCCATTCAAGATTGCCCCTTGCTAAATTCTTTCTCTTGCCAACAGTTAGATTTTGGAGTTTCAGCCTTCTGGAACTCTTCCACTACTATTCTTCAGGGTTGCTGGAGCCAGTTACAGCACCACTAGTATCATTGTCTCACTGGTATATAATATGGCAGACAGTGGCATGTTTCATTTACTATAATAGTTGATTTTTGCTAATATTCTGCTCTATTCCTGTTCAACCTCTGGGGCTTGTCAGCTGTTCCTGTCAAGATGCTACTGCTCAACTGATGTTGATGATCCCACAAATTCCTGTTCTTAATCTTGGCTCAGTGCCAGAACCTTCAGCTCTTCTCTCTTTATTTATTTATTGCTATTAATTTTTCATATTTTTAAACCACCCATCTCTGTCAAAGGATCAAGGGACTCTTCCTTCTTCAGCTTTTGCTTTTCTGTTGCTAACATTGTTCTTTTTTTCTTTGCCACACTTCCTTCTTCAACCAGCTCCTTTTCTAAAGGGGCACCATGTACCAGCTACTCATTTTTTAAATGAACCCATATTATTTGAGTATCCACTCATTCTTTACTCTATTTCTTCTGGTTTCACACACACGATCTTCTTACATAAACCATTTAATTTACCGTTGTGTTTCTCTTGACATATTCACATATCTCCCTTCCATTATTTATTTATTTAACAAATTTATACAGTGGCCCATCTCAGAAGTGTGACTCTGGATAGTATACAATACATTAAAAATAGTAAACATCACAAAACACAGTAAAACTGCTGAATCTTGTCCTGATGGGTTTGTTTTCCCATGCATGGCACAACATATGAAAACAAACCCATCAGGACAAGATTCAGCAATCCATGTGCACTTAAAAGACAAAGGCCACTTTTTTGAAGGCAGCAAAGTCCACATTTTGGAAAGAGAGGACCGCTGGTTTGAAAGAGGGGTCAAAGAAGCCATCTATGTCAAAATTGAACAGCTCTTTCTCAACAGAGGGGGAGGGATGCGACATCATCTATCTCCTGTCTACAACATAGTCCTTTCAATAGTTCCAAGAAGTTTCCACACACGTTTGCACCACTCAGGTGACCCTGAGGGCACAGATAAGCCTCCAGGTAGCATTAATGACTTGCTAAAAGAATGCAAATGAACAGCTGTCTGCAAGGAGTATAAATCCTTCCATTCCCTGCCTTCCAGTCAGAACTGAAGAAGCTTCTTGGATGAAAAGCGAAACGTCTTCAAAGAAAAACAAGAAAGTTCAGTTGCCTCGTGAAAAAGCACCTTTGGGACGACATCAACAGTATTTTTAAATTTGCTCAGGGCACACTATACTGTATAATAGGGGACCACCTGTATACAGTGATACTTCACCCAGTGGTGACAGAAGATGTCACCCAATAGTTTCATGCCGAGGTTAAATAGGAGTGGAGACATTATTGCGACCCACAAATAGCCAGCTGGATTTGCAATAAGGGCAGAGACACATTGATGATTTGCCATCCTTACCAACACAAGGTAGGCCTTACTCACTTACTCACTTTCTGTCAAGTCCATGCTGCCTCGATCACCAGCAATGCCTTTTCCCATTTCATTACCCAAAGCTCCTCTGTAAACCATAGAGTGTGACAGGATCCAAACAAGGGGAAAGGGTTGCATTGGTGTGATCTGATCTAAAGCCTTGGCTGCTCTTTTATTCCAGGCAACAGCCAGGAACATAGCTGGATCATGCATCAGATTGTCAAGAATAACTCTCATCTCTCTCTGAAACCTATCCAGCTGTGGAGACAGACTAATCTAAGAGGTTGTACCTCCTTACATCAGAGGGCAGTGCCAGAGAATCTCATGGCTAATAGAGCATGATCTGATTATCGCAGAGGAACTCATGAAGGCTCTCTCAATATCAGATTACTGCTCCAACATTGCAATAAGGGCAGGGGTTATGCATCTGTTCTCGTTCTTCTTGACTTGTCAGTGGTTTTCAGTACAGTTGACCAAGGTATCCTTCTGGATTGGCTCTACAGGTTGGGAGTGGGTGTCACAGTATTGTGCTAGTTTTGTTCTTTTAGGCAGGGCGATTACCAGAGCCAGATTGCAGTTATGTTCTGAATAGGGCCCTGGATAGGCCCATGGTTGTCATGGTGGCTATGAACTCCTATGCTATATCAGACCCCACCACCAGGGAAGGCAAATTTAAGTCTCTTCAAACCATAAGGCTAGGAAATGCCACCTCCCCACCATAAATCAGCAGAATATTTTCCAAATTTTGTTTATTCTTGTATTCCTTTAATCAGAGTTCTGCAAGTTGGTTTCCCAGGCAAACTTCGAAATCAAATCCCTCTGTTCACTCTTGTTATCTTGTTATTTTTTCCTTTGTATAGAGAACAATGGGAAAATCATTTCGATTGTAAAGCACAAATGCAATCTTTACATATATATTACATAAGTTAGGCAAATAAATCTAATAAATAAATAAATAAAAAATAAAAACCTCTTGAGTTGCAAGACACATCCATGTTTTATCATTTCTACAATTAAACCATCTACACCTGCAGCCTTACCATTTTTCAACATTCTGAAAACATACATGTCTTACTAATTCATCCATAAATTAATTGATATCATAATGAAAAAGTAAGAATGTAATGATTTTCCAGGAAACGTATTCAGGAATTTTGAAAACATATGCTTAATGATGGCCACAATAAATCATTATCTTCTGTACAATGATGACTTTTCAAAGAGAGCAGGTCCTTTAACTGATTTCTGCTTTGTATTTCCATACTTTATTTCTCCTGTATTTATAATGGTTACAAACAGAGGATTTAAAACAAAAAAGAACCTTCATATAGAGAAACATTTTTGTTTGTTTGTTTTCTAGATGTGTTGCAAACTAAAAAAAGAGACAGGTGATAAAATATAATAATTAGCACATGAAAACAGTATGTAAATCACCACCACATCCTAGCATAAGCAAAATTAAAATGTAGAAAACGAAGCCACTGAAGTGTTAAAAAAAATCATAATTCTTTCATTCTGTCCATCAGCTTGCAGAAGCATCAGTTTTGGTCATCCATTTCTTCATCTAAGTTATATAGGACAGCTCAGTTACTTCAGTCTATATCCTCAAAGAACAAAGGTGATAAATTGGAAGGGTGCTAACATCAAAACCATGAGAAATGTTTATGCTGCCATTGACAATTTCCCACAACACAATCTTCTGGAAACTGTTATCTGAGAAGAAAATGAACCACTGTAACCCAGGCCTTTGGGATAGATGGCTCCAAAGCATAGACTGGTCAATAGCACAGAAAATTGCGTATCAATATCTAAAGAGTTCTAACTCAACCCATTTCAGATTCTTACAAGTTAAAAATCAGTGGCAGCATGGCACAGAATAGCATGCCTTTGGAGTTCATGTGTATTTATTATAGTGTGTATAATGCATATTTATTATAAGTAGTAGGACAAAGGTATTGTCTTTCAAAAGGCAACTGGACTTTCTTGTTTTACTTGAAGACGTTTTGCTTCTCATCTCAGAACTGAAGTTCAAAACTGAAGAAGCTTCTTGGTTGAAAAGTGAAACCTCTTCAAGCAAAACAAGAAAGTCCAGTTACATTTTGAAAAAAAGCACCTTTGGAACAACCATGACCTGGATGACTGAGAAGCTCCATAGACATGAGTAGTAAGAGTTCTGAAATTTAAAGGAAAGGCTGTTAGTTAACTTTCATATTTTTTTTCATGAACATTCAAATGCAATAGATCAGACATGTCAAACTCGCGACATCATGTGACGTCGCGCAATGTATCAGAATAGTTTTGCCATTGCTGGCAATGGGGTGGGCGCGGCTTTTGCGTCTGGCCCGCAGGCCAGCAGTTTGGCACCCCTGCAATAGATGCTTCAGTTTTCTAACAGAGTTATAGAATTTGTATCTTTCAATGAAATTGTATTGAGAAAAGTTGCAACCTCACCTAGTGACAATGACTAGGCCATTGCCCTGTTTGAATCTCATCGACAATAAAAATCTAGGTTTGATATCAGTCACAAGCTATATCTTAGTCCCTGATTAATAAACCACATGCATATTTTCTAATGGGTGATTCAGTTTGATTCAAACTGTTTAAAGGCATCAGAGCCTCTCTTTGAGAGAGATGGGCAGTTTAGAAATATGAAAAATAAATAAATAAATAAATAAATAAATAAATAAATAAATAAATAAATAAATAAATAAATAAATAAATAAATAAATAAATAAATAAATAAATAAATAAATAAATAAATAAATAAATAGATAGATAGATAAATAAGTAAGTAAGTAAGTAAGTAAGTAAGTAAGTAAGTAAGTAAGTAAGTAAGTAAGTAAATAAATAAATAAATAAATAAATAAATACATCAATCAATCAATCAATCAATCAATCAAATATTTTCGAATTGATTCAGAGAGGTATGAAAATATGATTCAAAGGTTAAAAAAAAATGTTTTATTTTTGCAGTATCTCAATCATGAAATTTTGGTTCCATATATGGAGAAAGGGTGTGTTTGTTTGTGTATGTATGTATGTATTTTGGGGGCAGGGTTTGAATGGCATGATAGTGATATGAATAGCTAGCTACTAGTTTATCACTTCCATATACAGTACCATGCCTATCAGAGTGCTTGGAGAAAACCTGCTCCCCTATATATATGTGTGTGTGTGTGTGTGTGTGTGTGTGTGTTTTCTGAGGTTTTCACGGGTGTTTGTATGTAGGTCTTTGGTAATTCGGGTTTTCTCCCGCGTAAAATTGGAAGTGTCTTGGCGACGTTTCGACGAAGTCTCATTCGTCATCTTCAGGCTGGTGTCTCTTTGGCCTCGTGCTTCTAGGAGCCCTCTTCCATATCCCTCTTCCATATAATTTATTGTGGATGACTTTTCTGGTAGGAGGAAGAGGGAGAGAAAGAAATCTACTATTATTTTTTGTGTGAGTGCCTCTGGTAGCATTTTTGCTGTTCGACTATCACATATATAAGACCGTTTCTTTAAATCATGCTTTATTATACTTGCAGTCTCAATAGCAGATACATTCTCGCACTTACACAAGTGATACACAACATTTCATTCCATAGCCAATGACTCATGCAACCAACCTAGTACAGCAACAGGTCAGAGAACAGTGGATTTTTTTTTATTTTTAGTAGAGCCTTATTTTTAAATAGTTCTTGAAAGTGGATATTTTTACAACAGAGTAGAACACTTTCTGTGATAGCTTGACACAAATGTTTTCTTTTTTTTTAATTTGGAGGCTGCTTTGTTATCTTTCTTTAAAGATGTGAGGAAATTTCTCCTTAATTCAAGGTTGGATCTCTCTTTGCTAAGCTTCCCTCCATTTCATCTTGTCCTGACCTCAGGTGCTTTGGAGAATAGGTTGACCCCCTCCTCTCTGTAGTAGCCCCTCAAATATTGGAAGACTGCTATTATGTCTATTCCTATTCCTTCTCTTTGTTAGATAGCCATTCCCAGTTCCCACAACCATTCATCATACGGTCTAGACTCCAGTCCCCTAATCATCTCTCTCTGTGTGTGTATGTGTGTGTGTGTGTGTGCGTGTGTGTGTGTATACATGTATATACATATACATACATACATACATTATATATACATATACATATACATATACATATACATACATACGTGCAAAACATAAAACAAAAGAAAGTAAAATGCACTTTTTTGAGAATCAGTTGCCTTTTGGAGATAGATAGACAGACAGACAGACAGACAGACAGACAGACAGACAGACAGACAGACAGACAGGCAGGCAGGCAGGCAGGCAGGCAGGCAGGCAGGCAGACAGAGACAGACAGGCAGGCAGGCAGGCAGGCAGGCAGGCAGGCAGACAAAAATAGACATATTCACTATGCTTCCTTTCAAAGACCACCATTTTTTCTAATAAACTCTCCCAGCCTTATAAGAGGCACAGAGAATGGAGATGAGAGTCTATGGAAAACAGCACTTGACTAATCATCCGTGTGAAAAGAATGGATAAAAGAGGGACTGCTATTACTTAGATTATCATGTACAGGTGTGGCAATGGAAATGAAAAGTCCAGGAAAGGAGAGGAGACATATTTTGACTTTTATATGTTCTTCTGATAGAGTTCTGTCTGCTCTAATGTAAAAGTTTGATTCAGGATTTCATCTAGATGAGAATAACAGAATAATCAAGTTGGAAAAGATCTTGGAGGTCTTCTAGTCCAGCAGTCCCCAACCTTTTTGGCATCAGGGACCGTTTCCATGGAGAGAGGTTTTTCAGCAGACCAGAGGGGGTGTGGTTTCTTGTGCTACCTGCATCCCATGGATGGGGCTTCACTTGTTTGCGTGGACCAGTTTCTGGCATGCCACGGACCAGTACCAGTCCACAGACCAGGGGTTGGGGACCCCTGTTCTAGTACAACACCCCTGCACAAGTAGCAGACCTGATACCATTCTGGTTGTCCAATCTCTTCCTAAAAGAGAGAAGACAAGCCATTGCACTAATAAAAAAGAATGCAAACAATGAAAGGACTATTCAATATACATATTTTGAGTGAAGATGAGATGTATGTGGAGGGCGGATTAGTTTGATCTGCCTATGACAGCTAGATGTTTGAGTATGGTTGGAAAAGTCCAACCTTAGAAACTTTGGATCTAGAACTGCTGTTTGTTCTCAGGGCTTCTCCTCTGAGCAGAATAGGGGTCTTGTCAAAATATGACTTAGTGTAGAAATGAAGCATGCATGAAATGAAGGCAATTCAACCTGAGTTTGTGAGCATCACTATATCACTCAGATTCTATCACGAGATCCCAAACCCCTATCCTCTTTCTATCAAGAGTCTTCCTTATAATATTTACCATTTTCATAGGCATCGCCCATCAAACAATACAGTGAAAAGTAAACTATGTTTTCCGTCCTACCCCATCCCATTTATAAATTCCAATTTGTACAAAAATCACTGTGCTACCAGGCTAACATTTCATATTATTTAATGTTACAGCCAGTTTCATCTAACTTTATTCCCAAACAATAACATTACAGGCACGTACTTTTTTTTCATAACCAAAAAGTGGGGCAGGATGGATTAAACCTTGATACCCATTTCTTTGAAATTGGACAGACTTCTTCCTTTTAGAATTTATTGAGTCTGCAAGTATCATCATGCTATTTTAAAAAATAAAATAATATTTTAAAAGACAGACTTTTTACGCTAGTCAATGAAAGTCAAGATCTATCAACATTTTGCACTGGATTTGTGACCTAAGTTGCATCAATTCTTTCTAAAGCTAGTCTGAGTAGTTTCTGAATTGAATTTCAAAGTCAGTGTGTATCCTTAGCATTTAATAAAAAAAAATGTTTTCACTTCATGATTTTATTTTCTGTTTAAGTTGTTTTAATATTTGTTTTGAATAACAAAATGTGATCCATAAATATTGCAATACCTAATTAAAAGAGTTATCTTTATGTGTAAAAATCCATGATTAGGGTCACGGTTAATTTTCAAAAGAGAGAAATAATTTGATCATACCCTAAATATATTTTCTTAAAATTTTAATAATCTCAGTCATTGGCAGTGCCTTCTAATCTTTAATAAAACTACTAGCTCATTATGATATTCTGTTCTGTTAAATATAATTGTTCATTCAAGAAAAAAAAAAGGTTCCCATCTGTTGTTTTTGTCTGTGCACTTTCTCCTTGAATCATTTGCCCTTCTGTTGTGCCAAAAATAATTGTACTTAAACTAGCTCCATAATGAAATGATTGTGTAACTCATCACATTGGAATTTCTTTCTCACATACGCAGATAGACACAAAAATCTCTACTGTTCTTACATTGTTTTATTATCATGCTAGAAAAAAAAAGATATTGAGCTTAATCTCTGTTCATTAATCACCCAGGTGCTATTTCTCACATTTCAGGTGTGAAGAATCACCCAAGATAATAACAGAGAATGAGACAGAGACAATCAGACTTGCAACCATGGTTGAAATACCACCAACTGTAATTTTCAACCAAGGGAATTTTTCTCCTGTTAGAAGTTTTCGGTGGGTGGAACCAACCTACTGAAGGAACCATTCCTTTCCTAGCCCCACAGCAGAGGGCTCATAGATAGATCGGCAGGAAGACATTCTTCCTTCCGAGATGGCAACTCTGAACATCCCAAATTGTGCTGCTTGTTTATCTTCAAAGCTATTGGTCAAATTTCAGATTGTCTTTATTTCAAGTTCAGAGCAAGTTGGGTTATTTTTGGATTTTTTGTTTTCTTTTCTTTTTTGGCCTGTTTAATTGGTATAGATTTCCATTTTTTTTTCCCTGGAATGTGCCGGTTTGGTTTTCAAAATTTCTTAACAATGCCCCTTGACTTGACTAGTGCGATGTTGTTCTGTTTTTATTTTTGGATATACAAGAACTTCTGTGATTCAGTTATGGCATATTTAGATAATCTGCAAGATGAAACCAAGTACTTCTCTTTCTTTAGCTTTGACTTTCATATTATTTTGACCAAACTGGCTTTCATTTTTAAACTGTCCTATTCTAAGGTTTAGTCTCACATTGTTCTAGGGAACTCATTAAGCCAGAGAGGGCAACTTTCCTATATGAAATGTGCCTCCAAAATGAAGCAAATAGATGCTTTATGGCATAAGGCTCATTAAATCCACACCTGACATTTAATAAGATAAAAAAATAAATTGGAGAAAAATCCTAGCCCTTTTCTTTTTCAACTGTTTCTCTTTTTTCAGAACCCAGCTAGTTGTTTGTCACTTCTACAAAAAAATAATTTAAAAACATGTTTGAAACCCGGCAGCTCAAATGCCATGTTGCTAAATGTCTTTTTTGTAAAAAAAAAAAAAAGAAAAAAAACCCGGGAAGAAAAGATCTGCGTTTTCAAAGTTGCATACTGGTGATGTGATGTTGTAGTTGCCATAGTAACAATATTCTTTATTGAACTGCAGAGTAAATAGCTATGCACAATATTTGAAACTTATTAGCTCATAATTTGCAGGCTTTACATTACCTTGGCTTCCCCCCTCCAATTTTCCAGATTTGTTTTTAATTTAGAATGTAGACAGTCAAGTAATTTGCATGGCACAAGGTCCTACTTAAGGGGGAGGCAATATTATTTAGAATGCAAAGGAAAGTGAGAGCTGACTTTAAATACACAATGTAAATATGACAACTGTAAAACTCAGACCAGATATAGAACATTTGCAGTGCTAAGAAAAAAAAATACAGTTTGATCCACCAATGTTTGCAGTTGTGGTCCAGCAGAGTTCTGAAAAGAGGCTACGGATGCATTTTGACTGTACATGTTTCCAATATTACCAGTCTGGAATCCCATGGATAAGATTGTTAAGGTCAAATGTACTGCAACCTCTTTTGGCATTAGTGAGTAAGTTTTTAAAAAAGAGGTGGACCTGAAGAGCAGTTGGGTGAGGATTGCTTGTTCATCCACATTCTGTCTCCTTTTTAGCCCTGTTCATGTTGCAGACAAATACCTTTATAAGGCCTTGGTGTGCTACCCCTTGGCTTTAGTCCAGACCACATGTTTAAGTGTGATTCAAATCAATAGGACCTAAGCATGTGTAATTGTGGGCTGGACTGATGCCAAAATACTGCCAACCTTGCAAAGATTTAAAAAAAGAAAAGACAGCTACATCTCAACATTTCCACTGTCCCCCTAAATTATTTTGGGTGGGTTTATCCATATAAATTATGTATTTAGATGACCAGAACTGTGACATTATTCCTAATAGAGACCAGTCTGTAGAGGTGTGTTATCAGAATTTTCAGTTCTGTTGAACTTAAAGTTTTTGCCTTTGGATGAAGAGAACTGTTATCCTTGCAATGCTACCATGGTATATATGCACGAGCATGAGTATGGCATCACAACTGGCATATATTTTCCTAACCATTTATTTTCTGGATGAGTCAGTCTCAGGATGAGGATACTGATTCCAATAAATAAATAAATAATAATAATCTGAAATGAAACTTGGTGTTTAAACCATACAGGCTGAAATCATTCCTACTGATTTTTTATGGAACTGATGTATATAACCTCATTATTATGGAACTGTGAAAGCTGCAGTGAGCTGTATCATGGAACTGCCATGGCAACAATTCCTTTTATTTTCCCCTCCCCTCAAATTCTCCTCCCCCAATACCTTATTTTTACACAAGGCTAGACTAGAATACCCTTTAATTTTTTTATCCAGAGCTACAATAGGGTGGAACCTCTGGCTTTCCAAATATTACTCAATTAAAACTCCCAGGAATCCTTACCAATGCTGATTATTGTTCAGAAACATCTGAAAAGTCAGAATCTCTCTGTCCCCTGTTTTAAAGTCAATAGCAGGCCTACATCTTGGTATTTCTGATCCAGACTTTGTGGAACATGAGTACCAACTTTGCATTCTTGTACAGTTATTGTTTAATTTCTCAAATTTACATGCTGCTCCAGTAGATAGACTTAAGCAAGCCTTACCAACTTTGGCTTCACAAAGCAGAGTAGAAGATTCCTCTGCCACCTATGATTCAAAGAAATCCAAGAACCACTTTGAGGAAAAAGAGCTGCCTTGGTTAGTGGATGATTTGCTACTGAGAGGAACCATGGCTACAGTGTGCAAGCCTGATGAGATGTTGTGGGCAGTGTATTGTATTTCAGATGCCCATATCTGGAATGTGATAGATAGGCTGCTGAGATGGTTGAAATCCTAAGTCTATCTGTTCCAACACTCCCAAAAGGAACTAGGAATAGATTGCCAGAAACGATGAAGCCCTGAACAAGAAGGTAAAAGAACTTAGAGGACAAGTAGTGTTTTCATCAGGCCTCCTAGTTAAGGGCCAAGGCATAAAATGAAATAACAATATTCCAGACATCAACAATATAAATAGTGCCACTGCAAAGAGTTTGGGTTCCTAAACCATGGCTTCTGCTAACTATATGAAGGACTTCTGGCAAAAGAAATGGATTATATCTCACAAACACTAGGAAAGAGGAATTCAGCAGTCACCTTGCCAATTTCATTCAGACTAGAACAAAAGACAAAAGGTATCAAAAGCCAAGAACAAAATATTCTGTCAAGGACTGGGGCCAACAATGCAGGAGACAAAGAAAGAAACATGAGGGAGGGAAGGAGACTTAGAAATTGGCATGAAACTACAGCAGCAATACCAGTAGGGAGTACCACTTAAATCTTAGATAGTTGTATACCAATGGAGACAGTATGGAAAAGAAACAGAACATGATGTCTTAACACAGGAATCCAAACCTGTTAAGATGGCACAAATAACTGAAACAAACCCGGAAGACTAAAAATTATTCAAAAGAAACAGATTTAAGACAAAGATAATAATGTTGGAGTCAGTTCAGAGGAGGACTGAGGGTAATGAGGGGCCTGGAAATTAAATCCTATGAGGATGCTTAAATAAACTGAACATTTTTAACTTGTAGAAGATAAAATTGAGGTGGATAAGATAGTATTTAGCCATCTAGAGGATAATCACATACGTAGAAGAGGAAGTAGGCCTGTTCTTTAAGAGCAGAACCAGAGCCAATAGACTGAAACTATAGGGAAGTACAAAATAGGTATTAGAAGGAATTCCTGATGATAAGAAATCTCAACTAGTTTAATGAAGAGAAGGACGAGGGGGGACATGATAGCAGTGTTCCAATATCTTAGGGGTTGTCACAAAGAAGAGGGAGTCAAGCTATTCTCCAAAGCACCTGAAGGCAGGACAAGAAGCAACGGATGGAAACTAATCAAGGAGAGAAGCAACCTAGAACTAAGGAGAAACTTCCTGACAGTTAGAACAATTAACCAGTGGAACAACCTGCCTCCAGAAGTTGTGAATGCTCCAACACTGGAAGTTTTTAAGAGACTGGACAGCCATTTGTCTGAAATGGTATAAGGTTTCCTGCCTGAGCAGGGGATTGGACTAAATGACCTCCAAAGTGCCTTCCAACTTCTTCTTCTTCTTCTTCTCTTCTTCTCTTCTTCTTCTCTTCTTCTTCTCTTCTTCTTCTTCTTCTTCTTCTTCTTCTTCTTCTCTTCTTCTTCTTCTTCTTCTTCTTTCTTCTTCTTCTTCTTCTTCTTCTTCTTCTCTTTCTTCTTCTTCTTCTTCTTCTTCTTTCTTCTTCTTCTTCTTCTTCTTTCTTCTTCTTCTTCTTCTTCTTCTTCTTCTTCTTCTTCTTCTTTCTTCTCTTCTTCTTCTTCTTCTTCCTCCTCCTCCTCTCCTCCTCCTCCTCTCCCTCCTCCTCATCCTCCTCCTCCTCATCATCATCATCATCATCATCATCATCATCATCATCATCATCATCATCATCATCTATTGGGGCACATTATTTCATGAAGTTCCCCTTAAAACAGAAGCAGGATCTGTTCGAAACTTAACAGATTTTGCACTGAGGATGAACTATTTACCACTGAGATACTATCCAAGTCTATAATGATTCAGTATTCTTCAGATATATAATGGATGCAAGGCACTCTACGTGGAGCTCTCTTTAAAGACTACTCAGAAATAAATGGTCCAAAAGCTGGTGGTCTATTGGCTGATCGGAACTCAAGGTTTTGAGCATACAACCATCAGCCCTACAAGGTGAACCAGATTAAGAAAATAAAATTATATGTGCCTAAAACTACTTTTATTAAGATTGGCTGTAGTAATACAGTTTTGCAAAGCCAAACGTGCTTCTTATCCTCCTCTTCTTCTATCTTGATATGAATTTGGAGATGTCTGAGGTATTCCCAGGGCTTTACACTCTCATTTGGCCCTCTGCAATGTTTATGTACTCACTGACTTGAAAATGGATCTTTTCTCTTTTCAAGATTATCCTCTTTATTCTCACAATAACCTAAAATCTGTCAGTCTGGTAGTATTTAACACTTTAACTCTTTTTGACATATAAAATATTTCATGGCTTGGGACCTATGGACCTGCAGCTCTGCCTGCTTCTGCCAGAATTTGCCTGACTTATCATCCAGGAAAAACTACTCATACTCCTACTTCTAAAACAAGAGAGGTGACAAAGCTAGAATCAGTGTCTCCATGGTGGTTCTTCTAGCCTATACTTCCATTAAAGGTGTCGATAATTTTGAAGAGAGTCTGGATGACAACCTGAGGATCAGATTGATGGAATGGTAGAAATGTTTCTGATTTCACTGAAACGGAAGATTCTGCTTAAAGCGTGCAATTCAAGCTTCGCTTCTGCTGATCTTGGCTATAGCTGTTATTTGCTGCTTTATTATTTCTGGTGCTTCCTTAATCTTCCTTGTTTCTAAGTTGTTACTTCTTGATCAGGTATTCTTTGGCCTTCTTATTCTTCAGCTTCTTTTCTTTCATCTGCTCTAGCTTGTTGCATCTGATCTTAGTATGCCAATCTTATTTTCTAACATGATCTTGTAATACTATTATTAGCACCGTTACTATTATTACTTCTGTTATTATTATCATCTAGTTATTTTTAAAAAAAATTCTTCAAAGCTGACAGTCATCAGATTTTGTTTAAGAGGAAAAAACTAAATCAGGATACAAAAAAAAAAATCCTTAAAAACTCCAAGATAAAAGAATATTTTATGTTCGTTTTTTTACTGTTGCCATTTTTATACAGTTGTTTTACTTTATTATTGCCAAATCCTTGAGAGTTTGGCTATGGGTCCTAATATGAATGTTATGTACACATACATAAAATCCTGAATGAAGTAAGAATTCATGAAGGAGCTATGCCATGCCAATACCAACTCTATCCCAGACAGTTTACTATAAAGAGTAATATTGTTTGACACCCGTGGCTATGTGTTTGTCAATCTTTGCAAATAATTTTGTTTGAGTAGCATCTACTTTACCATACCACTACAGTTTCTGCAATTTATTCTACATCAGTACATAAATCACTATTTAGGGTGAAAGTTTGTGTAGTACTCCTGAATCTCCTCCAGACTGTACAAAGTAGAGGTTTTCTATCCATGTGGTTATACCTGAATGCCAATTACAGAACAGTCCCACATTCAAAGCAGTGGCTTCAGAGTTCCAAAGTTCCAAAGTTGAATAATTAAAATGGTTGCTGTACTAACCTTTGTTGAGCATTTTAAAACCTTTCCATACATCTACCTGCATATAATGAGTCTTTGAGGTGCAGACAGGTGAAAAACTGCTATGCTTGGCGAAAAAAACCTCAAATGTTTGACCCGGGATTGGCCTAAAACATTTTGTTTCCTATGGCAAAGCAGCAGAAGATTTTCCCATTCACTAAATTCTGAATTAGGTAGTTATGTGGTAAAGATAATGAGGGGAATCAGACTACATGTATGAAATGCCTAAGGAGCTTTCTTTTGTAGAAAATTGTAATTTGATATGCAAAGATCTCACATAAACAGCATAGTTTTACTAAAAGGAAAAACTACATCAATATTTTATTATTGACTTCTAAACCTGCATTTGATGCAGAAAGCATTTAATTAATGGCAACTAAAGTAATATGCATCAATGTACTGATAATAAATTAGTATTTATAAGAAACAGAGGTGCCAGTTTTACCATTAAATACCTTTTTCCATTGGATATATGCTGTATACTCAAAAGGAACATCTAACAGGATATTAATATAAGAAAAGTGTCACCAAGGAACTGAACCTTCTTTATCAAGGATTGTTTGACCAATGTTCTTTTTGCCTCCTCAAACTCAATTTGTAACAAATCAAAGTGATTGATGAGATGTTTATGGAGATTCTCAGTCATCCAGGTCATGGTTGTCTCAAAGGTGCTTTTTCAAAAGGCAACTGGACTTTGTTTTTGCTTGAAGACATTTTGCTTCTCATCCAAGAAGGTTCTTCAGTTCTGACGGAATGATGGAGAATGAAAGAATTTATATTGCAGTCATCTGGTCATTAGCACTCTTTCTGAGAGCCATTGAGGCCACTTGGAGGTTTATCTGTGCCGTCAGGAACACCTGAATAGTGCAAATGGGTATGGAACCTTCTTGGAACTGCTGAATTGATAGAATTCTGGAACTCTGAACTGATTGGTCAGGTATTGCCCAACATATTCAGTCATTCAAATTACTTTGTATAATTTCGTCTCAGCCAGCTCACATTATTAATGTTCCTTCTTTATGACTAAAAATTACCACCTGTTTATTTTACACACTTGTAATTTACAATTCTAGTGACCATTACATTCATACTGCCTGATAAATTTTTGAGTCATAAAAATAAGGTGTTCCAATTGGCCATGTCAATACATCCTTTAAGCTGTTGACTCAAGTTTTGATAACAATTGCTATGAGTTGATTGGATCCATATTTTTCATGGGCAGAATCATTCTCAAGACAGAAATATTCCTGTTACAGATATCCCCATTGTTCCCTCCTACTCTAATCGCAAATGCCAATCTTCGCTATGGTTATGTATCTACTTGGAAGGGGCATGTGCTAAATGGTCCTCAGGTATAGAGAGAAACTAATCAAGATAGTGATCCAATCTGTTAATGGAATTCCTATAGGATCCTATACAATCCTATAGAGGCCTATACAATCAGCTATGAACATAGTAGCAATGAGAAAAGTAGAGCAGGATGGGCATGAATATGATTTAACAGCCAGGAAACCTGGTTCCAATACCTGCCTTTTAAAGTCATTTATTGCTATAGAACTGGCATACAGGAACTTGAATCTTGCATGTGGAAGAAAGAACGAATGATGCCTTGGATCTGGTGCCAATTCTGGCAGGCTTTTCAAAACTTTTCCTGTGAGCATCCACGAGTGCCCTGCCACTCAGTGAAAATCCACAACAATCCTTTATTGCAGAAATGGTGCTATTTTCAGAACTTTGGCCCTCTAAATTTCACCACATGTGCTGAATGTGGCTTAAGTGAAGATTTCTGTGGCATAATATTACTAAGAGCATTTTGATTTGAAAGATATATTCAACAAAATTGGAAACAGCTGTGCCAGAAACTACTTTTCTTCCATTTATAGTTTTGTAGCCCCATATTAACTTCATCCTTTGAGTGTGAAGTTACTTTCCTCCTCCTCGCATCCAGATGTTTATAGAGTTCTTAAATAATCTTCAGCAAAATTGCCAAAGCCTACAAAAAGTCTGAACATGTAAATTCAACATATTGTTTTGTTCTCATCATGGCCTTTTCTGTATTAATGCCAGTCCTCATCAGATTTCAGATGTACTTTGCCTGACACAACTGCAAAATACTGTTCTGAGTCATCATTCATTTCGGGATGGACTCTTTTAAATTTCTTTTTCATCAGATATTTTCTGGAATTCTAAAAATGGTTCATGAATTTCTTTAGAGACTTCACAGAATGCTAAAATTAACTCATTGCCTTGGCACTTTATGTTAATTCGAGTACTTTATCCAAGTTGTTTTGCCCTCCTTCAACACATGGATTTCTATATCATATGAAACAAAATCATTAAATGCCTAGGGCAAAGCAGAGGATTTTTTTTATATACAGATTAACTTGAACTGGACTTATAGTGGCTGTTTTCTATAACGCATGAAAATGCATTGAAAAGTAAGTTTTCATAGATTAAAGAATTCATTTTTTTCTTAAATCATTAAACTCTAGAATTGAGATGAAAATGATTACAGTGTTAAGTTGATGGTAAAAGTCTAGAAAAGTTATAATAATGCCTCTGGGATCTTCTGATTTGTATATTGAACGTACACTGTTACGTCCACATGCTCATGATCTGGTGGATCATGTCAAAAACTTTAGGTTGTAATCCTGGATTTATAAGGTTGACCTACTCCTTCAAATTATATAATTCCAAAAGGATTTTTTTTAACTCAGCTGGTAGGAAATTACTTTTTTTCCCCTTGTCTCTCTAAGGCTCACTTAATGTAATCTGAAAATTAGTACAGGAAAGCTAAAATATTTTCCTTTGAAACAGAAGTACACAAAGCCTTGGGTACTGTACAAAAGCCTCCCAAAAGTGCAACTTCCCTCTAATTATTAGTATTACAGAAATAAATAATTATTACATATGGGGAAAGTGTTTGCATTAATTGCATTAAATTAAACCAAATTTAAATTTGGTTTTTCTCTACACATTTACTTGTCCTGGCTTTAAATACCTTTTAGGGTGAGGAACATGGCTCACTCCTCAAAAGCCAAAGACAACTCACATCCTAAAATAAATTGTGTACTAATAGTCTAATATTGTATCCCTGGCTGCTAATGTTAACTTGTTTCATGGAAAAGATAAGAGCTTTATCCAACTTGCTTTGTCTTAATAAAAAATAAAAGGAATCTATATAGGTTTCCCCAAATTATCACCTTTTATTAATGATACAGTTTGGAAGAAAGCTTTTTATTTATTAGATTTTTCCCATCTTTATTACATTATAGGTAACATTATTAGTAATATTTTAATACATAATACTGAACTCTAACATTCCTGTTATTTTGGCATAGATTTTTTAATTGCTGCAGATTTTTTTATTTTGTGCAAGTATTCAACTAATCACAACCAGAAATAGGTTTTCTCTCTTTCTCTCTCTCTCTGTGAAAGTTATTTTGTTACATAGCAATTTATCCATGTTCCTGAGTTCCAGAGTTCCAAAACAAACATTTTCATAGCTTGATGTAAAACTGCATATTCAAACACCATATTTTAAAGCAGGCCAGGCATTGGATTGTAACTCCCAGTGTCTCCAGTTAGTATGGCCAATAATGAGCACTGCCAAAAGTTGTGTTTCTGAAGATTCACCTGCTTCAAATGTTTTCAGATTTCATGGCCTTGGCTAAAGTATTTGGAATTTGTTTAATTATAATGAACTCCATCGCTAGCTTGCTCGTTTTTGTAAGCTTATTTTCATGTGCTCTAAAGACTTTGTCTTCTCCACTGGTGTACACAAAATGCTTTTGTGATCCTATTGACCTCCATGCAGCAGTCAGACAGGAAATCTTCTCCTGGATGTATTGTTTTCCCTGATTTTAATTCATTTCCCTCTGTTGAAACAAAACTAAGCCCAGTATTCTTACAAAAGCTTTCATGGTTATAAATAAACCTTTTACTTGATATGTGATAGCTGCCTACAATCATTTAATCAGGGCATTATTATTATTATTTTTTACTTTTTTCAAATAGGATGTGGCATGTAAAAATCTCTGCTCTCTCAGTAATAAAAACAAGAACAAAGTAGATAAACAATGAAACTGAGAAGCCTGGTATGAAGCAGCACCACAAGGAGCACAATGAAGTATTCTGAATCAAACTGACAGCAATGTTTGTGAAATAACGCAGAAGAAACATTATCCACAAGTTGGAGACTCTAAGAACTAGGAGGTACTTCCCTGCCTAATACTACTGAATATTACCTCTGAAACTGACATCACATGCCATTCTATCCTAGATCAGGATTTTTTACCCCCTCCCTTTAAATCTTTTTGCAAATGGAGTTCCACTTGGCTTATATTTTTTTCTAAAGAATTTGAAAAGTGCAGGCCAAAGCAGAAGCACTGTCTCTGCAGTTGTGCTGAATTCATATTTTCCTGTGACTGTTTGTGGACTGCATTCATTCATAAAATAGAGGTTCTAGGAATTTCCCTCCAAGAAATGACCACAGAAAGCCACTTCATAGTTTATGAGTTAATAGGGTGCCATTATCAAAGCACAATTTGATCAAGTATATTTTCACTGCCATTCTGAGGATTACATTACACACAACTGAGGTAGTTCTTTAAAAACTTAATTTAAAAGACTTTTCAAAATGGCAGATGAAAGCATTAAAATGATTTTCTCCATCACTTTCTCTCTTTTTTTTTAACCCATCTAGGGTGGTCATGTACTATAGATGAAGAGCTACTCAACCTCTGTCTAGTTCACAGATGTCAAACTCGATCATGTCACATGACATATTGCGATGTTTTTTGCCTTTGCAAAGCCAGAGTGGGCGTGGCCTGTGCATGACGCATCCGGCCTGTGGGTTGCCAGTTTGACACCCCTGGTCTAGTTTAAAAATAAGGAAATAATTGAAGTTGACTATCAGCAGTTTAACACCTGAAAAATAAATTGAGCAAATATACTTTAAGGTACACATTGCAGCTATTAAAATATATCATCTATATATATAGTACAGTATACGTAAATGTTACAAAAACTGATGTGCTCTCCATTAATCCACTGGGGAGCTATGGTAGTCTAATGATTTAACTAATATAGTTAAATCATTACTGTAGGTATATACAGTGCTTTTTTTGTAAAAAAAAAAAAAAAAAGGTGCTGGAACTCACACATGTCATACAACCCACTTTGCCTACCCTACAAGGTTCCATCCAAAAAAGGTGCCGGAACTCCGTTCTGAGCGTTTTATGAGAAAAAAAGCCCTGGGTATATATATAACTAATGGTTAATCTGCACTAGAGTTAGTTATCCATTTTACTGTTATCTCTGAACCATTAGATTTAATTTAGAATTAGGACCAAACTTGTATCAGAGTTCAATCTGGATACCTTCAGATACACATTGTATTATGAATAAAGTTAAAAAAAATTAGCCATCAAATTCATAAGAGAAAAGTGTAAAAAGTGGATTCTTTTTTCCAAGAATGAGTAAAGTAATATTTGGCTTTAAGAGGTGCCTTTTGGTGCTTTAAAATCTATTCTTTAAAAAAATGGAATAAGCCACTTCTTTTTTCAGCAAATACCCAAATCAGATTAGTAAAGTATATTTAACAAGGCTCCAGTACTTGTTTCTCAGAGTTTCTTAGATCCTTGTTTTGTCTAGAGATGGTTTTAAAAGGTATGTCCTAAATAAGCAAAGCAACAATATGCTTTTGATGTTGTTAAGCACAGATAACTTTCTTGGCAGTATGAAAATAACATATACAAGAGGTATCATTCCTCCTTGTTATATTCTTCTGAGTGGAATGTAAATGATCTTAAAAGGGTGTACAGATTCCCACTGACTTCAGTAGGATTTCACAATAAATAACTTTGAATGAGGTGACAATTTTCCTATCAATTGAAATTGTAGTAAAATTACAGTAACAAAATCAACCTGGCAGGATTGTGCAAAGATATCTATCATATATTACAAAACACAACCCTTTCTTGGAGTTTCTGCCTACCATGACATATAAACAACTAACTAGCTTTTTTTCCTTATTCCAGTGAAAACGAAAGAGACTCAGGTTGCCCACTTTAACTCTGTATAATGAAAGGAAAACTGTAGCAGTTTTTTGACTACTTTTAAATCCCACTGATTTCAATTGGAAGTATTTAAGCATATGTTTAAATTGACAGCAATAGGCTAAAACTGCTATTTCATAATTGCAACTGAATTAGGAAGAAGTAAGCAATTCATTCAATTTGCATTTTGATGTCTGATTTAATCTTCCCATACCAACACATGAACAAGAGATTTTGCTCTGTATTTTTCAAAATATCTGAATTATGTTCAGAAGATTGTTTGCAAAAGCTACTGAGAAAATTTTGTAAGAAAAACCTGCATTTTTCTATGCATATTTTTCTCAAATTGATGGACAATTAAATAGATGTGGCAATTTGATGCACTGAAATTAAAGTTGGAAAAATGAGACTTTGAGCAAAAGTGAACTTGATTAATTGATCCATCTCTGCACTGGGTATGAAAATGTTCTAAAAATCCATTAGGTTTATTATTATAATATGCATTTAATGTTGCTGTAACCTTGTCAATTATCTCCATATTGAAACCAGAAGACCAGAAGACCTAGCAGAAGCATAATTAATACCTAGGATCTATATTTATAGCTTTATAAGCTATAAAGTAGCTTTATAAGGTATAAGGTTACAGTGAGAGATGTATAATGCTTTGTTTTGATGAAGCTATGAGTGAAGCACTCCTTGTTTTAAATAAACAAATACTCTCTTTTAGTGGGCAAACTTTTTTGATTACTTGTGTAGATTCCCTCCTTTCCCTTAATCCCTCTCAAAATCCTAGGGTGGAAAACCTCTACTGTAACCATATGAACATGCCCATTAATATCCAACATTTAATCTAAACATTGTTAACTGACAGGTACCACATAAATAAATTCTACAGAATATTTTTCTAACCTGATCTTAAACATGAAAATTGCAAATATCACACAGCATAATCCTACTTGGGGACAATCTTAATGAATTCAGTAGGCTTACTCACTGGTAACTATACTCTGACTGTAGCCCATTTACATCTTTAATACATAAGCTTTTTTTGAGTCAAGGACTGCATATGAGCCTCATGATCTATATATGAGCACAGCAAAGAGAAAGTAAGTGTGATGGAAATGGGTCTAGAATAAATGCCTTATTTTTCTGACTCCCAACCATTAAAACATACATCTCCAGATTCTTGCAGTCCAGATAGATTGACTGCTGGAAAGTCAGAACATAAATTGTAATCTGGGGAATGCTTCCAGACCAAGTATCTTCTTCTACTAGTGTTCATTTTTAGTATGTACATTAAAATTAAAATTAATGGTTCTGGGTCAGAAAAAGGAGTGAGAGTAAACCAATATATGCCTATGTATTGTAGTCATACATGCTACAGATGGCAGAATTTATGGACACTAATAATCAATACAACACCAATTTTCAGCATTCAGTGCCATCACGTCTGGTATAAACAACAGTATTTGACAGTTTTCTAACATTATTATTTAGGGAATTTATATTACCACCATTAATTAATTAATTAGACTTAGATGTTGCCCAACTCCTATGGACTCTGGGTGGCTCACAGCATAAAAACAGAGTAACAAATATAAGATCTAGATAAAAATATAGCAACAAACAGATGGCAGATCCAGTCAGCATAACATATAACATCTCCAAAAAGGGACTCCAATCATCCTAGCCAAAGTCTGAGAGAAAAGCTAGGTCTTTAATTGATGGACTAAGTTTTTTTTAAAAGGGGGGCATTATGTAAAGATTTGCATTTTTTCATGAAGGGACAATGAATCTAGCATGTATCGGAGGCATTGATAGCCATATACAATTTTTAATTTCATTTTTCAGACATCTGGAATCCTAAAAGGAGGCAAATACAATACCATCATCCATACACGGATTTGTGTGCCACTTTTATATGTGGCTTATAGCATTTGATTTGGGTTCATTGCTTTGATATGTCTGTGTCAAAGCAGCCATAAAATGTAATCAAAAGTTCTTTGAGTAGCTTGGTGAAAATTTAGGACCAGCATTAAGGGCATCTCCTCTGTCAGCCTAAAAGACTTTGAGATGCTCATTAAATGCAATGCACTCCACCCACATTATATCAGCACTCTAGGAAGACAAGAAAAGGTGTTAACAAGGGTAATTAGAGTGGGTTTGATGGAGTTAGAAGCTAAGGTAAAGTAAGTAGTCTTCTACTATAGATAGTTTGAGAGAAGCCAGTCTTATAATGAACCTGAATGTATGTCTGATCTTTGTTAGAAGTGTGAAAATTGAAAATGCATCTTTGCAATGGCTTAAGCGCCAAAGTGAACATTACTAGAATTATATCACAACTAAAATCATTTTTCATTCTGCCATACAGTGTTATACCAAATTACCAACACTTACAAAAATAAAACCTCCAAATCTCTTTTTTTTAAAACTCAGGCTTCAACTAAATTATAGGCAACAATCATTTCTTTGACCTAGAATGTATGCACAATGCAAATCCTGAAAATCTGATAATATCCACAGCTGTTATATTCTGTTTATTTATTCCCAGTTGGATAGAACAAAAAAGTGTACAACATTTGCTCAGATTTCTTCCACATCTGATAGACAACTTGCAGAAGTGGGAGTTTTGTTTAAAACAAAACAAGCTGTTTGTCTTTCTATCCCAGTATTCTTTATCTGACTACCGAATAACTAACCAAAAATACCATTTCATCTACCCAAATTCAAAGTTCCTTGTATATGTGAAAGATTGAAAAAATGGTAGTAGGGAGTCAGAAAGAAGATCAGTAAGAAAATTATAAATTAGAATCAATCTGAATTGAGGCAAACTGTATAAATAATGTATGCAATATCTAAAGAGAACAAAATAAACAGGAAACCTATGAAATTGTCTGAAACATCCTGAAATTTAGACTGGCTTAAAGATTCATGTCAAAGTGTCTAATATTTCCATGAAAATAAGAATAAAGCTTAAGAATAAAGCTTTCTGCAGGCACTGCATTGCTTTCCAATACGTTTCTCAATACATTTCAAGAGGCTGGCTATAAAAAGGTAAAAAAAACCAAACATATCTTGGTATATATGTATATGTAGGTCCATCATCATCAGGTAGAATCAGCCTGTTTGGTTTGTTTATCCTGAGTGAGGATACTGAGAGTGCCTATTCCTAGTTTGATAAAAAAAAAAAAAAAAAGAGGTCTAGGCACAAATCAAAGAGGTCTAGGGCACAATGTTTTTTTTGATGTGCTCTTAAAAAGAAGAAGAGCTTACTTCTGGTGATCCAAATGGCATTTGTCCCTACAAGTGAGCTAGGCTATTTTACAACCAGTAGCATATAAGTAGTCTTTGAAAATAGAAAACAGAACAGAATAGAATAGAATAGAATAGAATAGAATAGAATAGAATAGAATAGAATAGAATAGAATAGAATAGAATAGAATAGAATAGAATAGAATAGAATAGAATAGAATAGAATAGAATAGAATAAAGGGAAGGGACCTTGCAGTTCTTCTAGTCCAGCCCCTACTTAGACAGGAAAGCCTATACCATTTCAGACGAATGGTTGTCCAGTCTCTTTTTAAAAACTTCCAGTGTTGGAGCATTCACAACTTCTGGAGGCAAGTTGTTCCACTGATTAATTGTTCTGTCAGGAAACTTCTTCTTAATTCTATATTGCTTCTCTCCTTGATTAGTTTCCATCCATTGCTTCTTGTCCTGCCTTCAGGCACTTTGGAAAATAGCTTGACTCCCTCTTCTTTGTGGCAGCCCCTGAGATATTGGAACACTGCTATCATGTCACTCCTAGTCCTTCTCTTCATTAAACTAGACATACCCAATTCCAGCAACCCTTCTTCATATGTTTTAGCCTCCAGTCCCCTGATCATCTTTGTTGCTCTTCTCTGTACTCTTTCTAGAGACTCAACATCTTTTTTATATCGTGGTGACCAAAACTGGATGCAGTATTCCAAGATACGTTGAAACTAGATTGTGCTTGTGGTCAAGTAGGTCAGGCCAGATCTAGTCCAATAAGCAATCAAATAATGAATCCAGAGGAGAGAGAACTGACAGGACAAAGCAAAATCTGAGGCTTTTGATATGGCAAAGATGCATTTCAGCTCTGAAGAGTTCTTCTGAGCATTTTAATAGGGAATGAATGCAATGAATAAACTGCACTGAGCATCTATACAGAGTGCCCAACTAAGGCTTAGGAGCTCTATCATGCCTTTGTTATGGAATGGGAGAATAACATTGGAAGGCAGAGGAGGGTGGTGATGGGAAAATGTTGCGCAGTGAATAATCAGATAAAAGGGGGAGGAGCCTATTAACTGAATAGTGGACAGAGAAAGAAATTGAGAAGGGATCCATTCTAACTTATCAGGTAGCAAAAAATGAAAATAGAGAGCTGTACTTTCAAGATTATGTTAATATAGCCTTACAATAAAGTAGAATTAGTTCACCTTTTTAGGTTTCCTTTGTGGTCTCCTTGGGAAGCTAGCTTTTAGCTAGTTTTTCAGATCCACAAAATACACTTTTGTCTCCTGAATCTTCATTAGGCATCTTGGCCTAGGTGTAAGCGGTTGAACTTCTGAGTTTGAGAGATTGTCAGTGGGTAAAGGTGAGGAATCCTGTGAAGTTGCTGTCTCCATAAAAGCCCAGTGAAGTCACTGACTCCCATGCTGCTGAAGTCTCCAGCCATAGGACTGCTATTACCAAATTCTTCTAGCTTCATCATTCTTATCTGAGGACATGTCCTCCAACGGGGTCATAACATGTGGCAAGTAGGTTTGTAAAGTCAATATTTTATTTTTAACCTTCCACACATGGAACAATCCTTTCCATCAGCAGATATTTCTCTGGATAATTTTTTCATTGAACTATCTATCACATGTCAAAATTCATTTCCTGGTAAATTAGTGTAATGTATTCAGTTGTATGAGGCAGCAGGTGCAAGGTGGCCACGTGGTCACTGAAGAGACAGAATGTCTGGGGCCCGGGCAGACTTGTTATTTTAGCGTGGGAGAAACCTCTGCATTCATTGGTTAGCATTCACCAGAGCTCCATGTATAAAAAGGAGGGAGCTAGTTTCATTTTCTGTTCTGTTCTGTGTATGTATTAATGAATAAACCTTTGTTATTGTTAAACCAGTCTCTTCGATGTCTACCCAATTGAAAACAGAACAATTGGTGACGAAGGTGGGATACTGCTGCCACCTTAAAGAAGGCCCTGAATCAACCTAAGGAGGGCCGGACACGCAGAGGAACGGCGTTCCTATTTGAGGCTCACTCACCCGCCAGTAGGCAAATGCTGGGGGAGAGTGCTGTGAGGAACTGCCTGGAAAACTCTCTAACTTGTGGCAGCATGGGTAGAGAAAAGACTTGGCATGGCCAAGCTGGGTCGGCTAGCGGAGTTCGACGTAGCTCACCCGGAGTGGTGGAGCTTGTACGTCGCCCGGGCCGAGAACTACTTCCATGTTAACCGAGTCATGGAAGATGAGCTGAAGGCCACCACGCTACTCTGCGTCTGCAGCCAAGCTGTCTTCGACATCACAGAAAACCTCGTGTCCCCAGTTCCATTGGAGACAGTGCCCTATGGAGAGCTAAAAAAGATGCTTAAGGAGCACTTTGAGCCGAAGCTGTCGGTCATCGCATGGCAGCACGCCTTCGAGCAGAGGGACCAGCGTCCAGGAGAGTCCATAACCAAATTTATTGCAGCCCTCCGACAGGCAGCGAGGCCGTGTGAGTTCAAGGACTTAGAGGAACGGTTATGGGACCGTTTGGTTTCCGGACTACGGAGCCGAGAGTTCAGCAAAAGATCTTTGCAAAGGAGACGGTATCGTTCCAAGAGGCATTGTGAGAGGTCACTGCAGAGGAAGCAGCCGGCGGAGCTGTAAGGGCCTTGCGGCTCTCAAAAAACACTTCCCCATCGCAGACCGTCCACCACGAGGACGTCGACATGGACAAAGAGACCGAGTTGGACCAGGAAGTTGAAAAAGGACTGTCAAGACCCCTTGACAAGGCAGATCCCTTCCCTAGGTGTATGGGGTGCGGGGCTCACCACAAGCGAGCCGACTGCCGGTTCCGGACTGCTCATTGCCGAGCATGTGGCAAGCAAGGCCATATCGCTGTTGTGTGCTTAGGGCATGGAAAAGAGAGTGCCAAGAAAGAGTTGCCTCAGAAAGGTACCGGGGTACCCAGCCAAAACAGGGTGGGGGTCTGTGCCAGCAGGCGCAGTGTCCATAGAACCGGGGGACAGCGGCCCTTAAAGAAAAAGCTGCAACTCGAAGTAAGGTTGCAGGGGATCCCATTGCGGATGGAACTGGACACGGGGTCTGCCATGTCCATCATATCCCAGAGCACCCTTAATAGAATTTGTGGCCGGAGTGGTCAACGGCTGAAAATGAGACCATCAAATCTAATTCTGACTGATTTCCAGAATTCCCCAGTCAGAGTAAAAGGGGAGGTCACTATAAGGGTGGAATTTCGGAAATTCAAGGGAATGCTGACTGTAGTTGTGGTAAATGGGGACAGGACAAGCCTAATCGGGCTTGATTGGTTCGAGGCTCTGGGAATCCAGGTAATGGGGCTGAACAGCGTAAAAACAGCCAGTTTGGAACAAGTCTGCAAAGACTTCATGGACGTGTTCACCACCGAACTGGGAGAGTATAAGGGGCCACCAATTGCATTAAGGTTAGATCCTTCTGTCACACCGATTAGGATCAAGCCTCGGTGGGTGCCGTTCGCTCTAAAGCACAAAAATAATGCTGAATTGGACAAACTTTTGCAGCAGGGCATCTTAGAGCCTGTGTACAGCAGTCCATGGGAAACCCCCATAGTGACGCCACTTAAGGCCAACGGAGAGGTCAGAATCTGCGCTGACTATAAGTGCACACTGAATAAAGTGCTGCAGCAACACTCCTATCCCGTGCCAGTAGTCAGCCATATTCTAGCATCTTTACAAGGGGGTTGCATTTTCGCTAAACTTGATTTGGCCCAGGCCTACCAACAGCTGCCGGTGGACGAAGCCACGGCAGAGGCACAGACCATTGTAACCCATCGGGGGGCGTTCAAGGTGCGCAGGCTACAATTTGGCATTAACGTAGCACAAGGTATCTTCCAGAGTGTCATGGAGCGAACGCTCAGAGATCTCCCGGGCGTATGCCCATACTTTGATGATGTCCTCATTGCAGGGGAATCAGTAGAGAATCTAGCTTAGAGACTCAAGGCCATGTTGTTGCGATTTCGCAAAGCGGGCCTGAAACTCAGGAAAGATAAGTGCAAGATTGGAGTCACATCCACTGAGTTTTGGGGGTTTTGCATAGACGTGGAAGGCATACACCCTGCTCAGTCTAAGCTGGAGGTGATCCAGCAAGCACCCAGTCCCAAAACAAAAACAGAACTCCAAGCGTTCTTGGGACTGTTAAATTTCTATCACGCATTCCTTCCCCACAAGGCAGCCGTGGCGGAGCCATTACACCGGCTCCTAGACAAGCAGGCTACGTGGGCATGGACGAGTGTCCACGAGAAAAGCTTTGCTGCAGTCAAAGCATTGCTTTCCTCAAACGCAGTATTAGCTCATTTTAATGAGCGGCTCCCTGTTTGCATAGCGTGCAACGCTTCTCCATACAGGATCGGAGCTGTTTTAAGTCATCTTAAAACAGATGGGGCTCAGGTCCCGATAGCCTATTACTCCAGAACCCTGTCTGCCGCAGTGCGTAACTATGCGCAGATAGATTGAGAAGCATTGGCAATCGTAGCGGGCATCAAGAAGTTCCATGACTTCTTGTATGGTTGCCATTTCACGGTCTTCACGGACCACAAGCCACTGTTGGGGCTGTTTATAACTGACAAGCAGACACCCCACATAATATCTCCTAGGATGTTGAGATGGTCCATATTCCTCTCTGCATATGATTTTTGCATGATTCACAAGCCAGGCAAAGAGATGGGCCATGCAGACGGCCTCAGTAGGTTGCCTTTAAGGGACATAGAGCCTGACCCTGCCCCGGCAACCCATATCCTTTCCATTCAGGATTTGCCTGAATCCCCTCTCCATGCAGGGGATGTAGCAGCGGAGACAGCTGCTGACAACACGTTAACACGCGTGTTAAACTGGGTGTTATCGGGATGGCCGGACACATGTCCGGGCACAGAATTTCAGGGGTTTTGGAGGAGAAAATGTGTCTACTGTGGGGCAGTCGGGTAGTCATCCCGACCTCACTGAGGACTAGAGTCCTGGTATCTCTGCATGAGGGATATCTGGGAATAGTCCAAATGAAGGCGCTTGCGCGCAGTCACCTGTGGTGGCCAGGGCTCGATAAGGAGATCGAAGCCCAGGTACAAGGGTGTCACATTTGCCAACAGTCCAGGCCAGAAATGCCCCAAGCTCCCATCCATAGGTGGGAAACAACACAGGATCCTTGGGCAACTCTTTCTTATTGTGGTAGACAGTCACTCTAAGTGGCTGGAGGTGGTTCCAGTGTCCGCTGCCACTTCCACTATCACCATCAGGGTTCTGCGTGGCATTTTTGCCACTCACGGACTGCCGGACGTAATTGTCTCTGACAATGGAACTCAATTTACTTCCTCGGAGTTCCAGTCCTTTCTGCGGGCAAATCTAATATGCCATGCTATGTCGGCGCCCTTTCACCCGGCGTCAAATGGTCAAGCAGAACGCATGGTGTGAACTACGAAAGACTCTTTGAAATGACTAACGCACGGCAACTGGCATCACCGGTTGGCTGACTTTCTCTTGTGCCACCGCACCACTCCATGTACTGCTATGGGCAAAAGCTCCGCTGAGCTCTGATGGGGTCACCAGCTTATCACTAAGCTGGATAGGTTACATCCGGATCACATTGCATCGCAGATGTCCCAACCACGGGCACCGTTGTGGATGAACTTGGGCGATCCAGTTTGGGCTTGAAATTATGGGCCTGGTAACTTGTGGGTGGTGGCTGTCGTTTGTAGGGTCACCGGCCCTCTCTCCTACGAAGTGGAGTTGGAAGACGGTTGGGCGCTGTGGCGCCATATCGACCAGCTTCGCTGGAGGTTGCCACGCCACTCTTCCACTCCTGGCTCTGCTCTGGTGGGGGAGGAAGCTCCCGAGAGTGATCGGGATGGTCAACAAGACCCGGAATCTGGCTCATTGCAAACAGCTATTGAGGGGTTTGCCTTCAAGGCGGCTCCTGACTCAGGCACCACGGGCAGGGGACATTGCGCGAATTGGTTTTTTCCAGCCTCTCCACGGGGGGGGGGGGTTTGCCCATCCGGGACATGACCCCCATTCACGCCTCTCTACGGGGAGGGGGTTGCCCATCCGGGACACAACCCCCAACCATCTGTTTCGACAGATCAGGAGAACACCACCCCTCTTCAGGGGAACTCTACCCCAACCTGGCACGCAGAGCTGGACCAACAGGCCAGCCTGCAGGCCCCAACTCCGACCGTTTCAAACGGGTCCCCAAGTCCTGGTCTGCCGAGCCCGATGGGCAAGCTTGCAGATCAGGCAACCGCGGCACTTCCACGGAGATCGGAGTGAATCTGAGGACCTCCCAAATTCCTCAAGGAGTATGTGAGGGCTCTGTCTGCTCTAGCTTAGCGTTCGGAGTTCTTGCTAGCATTGAAGTGTGCTCAAGTGATACAAAAAATACTTTTACACAAGCTGGCATTGCCAGTAGTGTTTTCTAAAGCTTCCATTAGCTGCTTGTTAAAGCTGTAATGAACAAAGGAAGAGCGCCTCATCCTAAAAGGTCGCAGGCTGGGCTAAGGTTAGGGAAAGAAACGGGTAGCCTCCTTCCGGGAACGGCTTACTAAAGAGTGAATGGGTAGCCTCCTTCCGGGAACAGCTTACAAATAAGGTGAATGGGTAGCCTCCATCCGGGGGTGGCTTATTAAGTAACCAAATAAAAGGGGGTACAGTATTCTCTTCACTAAGGGGGGAGGGGTGTAATGTATTCAGTTGTATGAGGCAGCAGGTGCAAGGTGGCCACGTGGTCACTGAAGAGACAGAATGTCTGGGGCCCGGGCAGACTTGTTATTTTAGCGTGGGAGAAACCTCTGCATTCATTGGTTAGCATTAACCAGAGCTCCATGTATAAAAAGGAGGGAGCTAGTTTCGTTTTCTGTTCTGTTCTGTGTATGTATTAATGAATAAACCTTTGTTATTGTTAAACCAGTCTCTTCGATATCTACCCAATCGAAAACAGAACAATCAGCAAATCTGAAAATAGTCTTAAGGTATTAGACTTTAAGAAGGAGTATACATAAGAGAAGGCCAGCTCTGTTGTGTGTTTTTTAATCACAAAATGCAGGATATGGAATAACAGATTTAGGCTATGGAAAGATAGATTATGGTTGAAAATTAGGGGGAAATTCCTAATGTTTTAGCAGTGAAATCAGTCACCTTGGAAGATTGTAACCTTCACTTTACTGGATGAGTCTCAAGGGGAATGGGGCTAGGCATTCATCAAAGATGCTTTAGTTTGGATTTCTAGAAAGAATAGGGAGTTATAAGCAGAGACGATGTGACGAGTCTGCTCTAAATGTGGTTCTGCAGAAAAGAAAAGGGGGGGAGCACTAAAGTCCCTTGTAATTCCTGTTCCTTCTGCGCCTCCATAATGTCACAGCCACTATTGCCATGATGACTAATTCATGATGCCTATGATGAAAAAGCCTTACAGTCAGCCTAATATAATTTCAGCATATCATAGCAGGCTTGCCACAGAACAACTGCAGGATTGGATTCTGATGGGTTTTTATTTATTTTTTAGTCATTTTATAGTGATTGAGACCAGGCTAGGAGATGGTTAACATCCTACCAATGTATACATTGGAACAAGTCATATAGCACATTTATTTCATGAAACACATATTTTCAGCTTAATTTTAAATTAGCTTTAAAGTGCTTCTATTTTAAGAGTTTGACATTAGCGGCAAAAGATTGCTGATAATTATAATTTTTACCCAATGTACAGATAATTTATTCTGATTGAAATATTGAAATAGACTTTAATAATAATAATAAAATCCTTGGTCAGATTTATGCCATAATGCTAAATATCCCTGGTTTATGTCCTCTGGAGAATTATTGCTGAACATGATTATGTTAATTATGACAGAACAACGGGATGGTTAGCAAGGATCTGTCAACTTGTTTTGTAACACTCAATCTAAATAATATTTCTATTATGGGAATTGTGAGATTATCAAATGCTACAGCAAATATGGGTTAGTTAATTACTTGTCTAGTGGCCTTGAAACCTAGTTCTAATAAAATTACTATTTTAGGTAGAAAGATTTTTCATGTTTACATCTGGTCCAATCCTGAAAATCAGCTCATTCTCACTAACATTCTTGTTTGCTTAAAAAGCAATTCTGTGTCCCTTAATAGAGTCATATATGTCATCCTTGACATTAAATTGGCATAAACACATTATTTATTCAAAAAAGTATTGTTCCTGTTTTATATATATATATATATATATATATAAACACACACACACACACAAACATATTTTTCAAGGAAGATATTCTTTTTTATCAGCTAAGGACATTTATGCTATACAAAAGATCCTGAGTTATTTTCAAGATTTTCAACCCATTATTACATTTGATGCTATGAAGAACTTTATTTCCGATTGCAGATCTATAGGCTGATTAAATGGATGATTTCTGAAATGGAAAAGATCTGAAATGCATAGACCTGAAAAAGTGATTCTGAATGTAGTTTTCATATTTGCATTTTTGAGATCATTCTTAAGCAGTACAAGAACTAAAGCAGGTATACCCAGGAACAGGAATTACATTCCATCTAAGGATATAAAAGAATTTGGGCATGACATGATATAAAAATAGATTTACAAAATCAGCTACAACACACACCACTATTAGATGATTAGCAATATTGCATGAATTTTGGTGTTCTCTGATTTTCTCTTATCAAGTATTATGTGTACACAGACACAAATATTTTCCAAAGGGAAAATGTTTCTGAAAATTGCAAAGTCATATTATTAAGTTAATATTCTTCATTTGATATTTGACTTGTAATATATTTTATTTTACTTTCTGATGATTAAGGAAAATTGACATAATAAAATTATTAGATCAGTTTTTTTTGAGGTTGAACCAATAAATTCCTTATAACTATATTCTTGGTTTACTGTCTATATGTAATTATAATGGGCACCAAATGATTTTTCCCTCATTTAAAATACAAACCTTAATCACTTAGTAATAATATTACAAACCATTATTAGGACAGAAAATTCAGAAGAGTACAACAGGAATGTAAGATGAAAACACTGTCACAATGATGCAACACAAATTACACCCCTTTTAAACATGCAAGGTGATATCAAGCATAGTCATACAAAAGGGTAAACCTTCCTTTTTGATGTCACAATGCTGATTTGGAATATGTAACCCTCTGGAAAATTCATTGTACTGAATAAATACATTGTATTATAACTTTGTGAGTGAAAATATTGTAATTGTCAAAAATTAGACTAATATTTCTGGTCAAGGATCTCAAAATGGTAAAATTAGGTCTGAAAAATCCAATCTATTATCTTTAATATTTTTAAAAGAATCTTAAAGAAAAGGCTTGTATTGATTTATATATTCTTAAGCATTATGCCATCTTTCCATGGGATGACCAAAAAAATAATGTAATAAGAAAACATAACACCACATCACAGCAAAAGTATGTTTCTCAAACTGGGATAAAAAAGGGGTCCAAAACAGAGGCTTAAAAAAGCAGTTCCACAGCCCCAAAAGCTATGTAACAGACAGGAAGTTGGTAAACCAGCAAGCCAAAAGCTTCCTGCAATGGGATCATCTGTACCAGTCTTCCCCAATCTGTTCCTTCCAGAGAGGTCAACAGTCCAGATATATAAAATCAAATAAACAGAAACCCCAGATTCAGAATGAGCACTTTTGTAGACCAAAAACACAGGAAAGGCACTAAGTTGGGGAAAGTGGCACTTCATTTGGTGAAAGGTCAACAAAGAGAATAAACAGGTCTTCTTGCAGAAAGAGGCTCTCTGCAGATGTTGAAAATGTTATCTCCTGCATATTGATTGTGTCATTGGCAAGATAGAGAAGGAAGTTTCACATCCAGACAGATCTGTGTGTGAAACAAGTCTTTTTAGGTACATGTCAAGTGCCAAAAACAATACACCATTTAGCATTTCCTTTATCTTTACCTTGTGCAGTGATGCCATAGTACCGTCCCTTGAAAAAAAATTGGGGGGGGAGAGGCGTTTTGTTAACTATTAAGTGACAGCAAAACTCATATGCAAGCTGCCAGTTATGCTGAGCCTTAAGATTTCCTCAGACATTTATATAGTTACATTATTATCCAAATACCATATTGTCAGCTTTCATACTGGATTAAAGTGCTGGGTTTATTATGGGTGTAACTGTCAATGTCTCTTTGTAAATGTCTAACTATATTAACTTCAGGCCTAACATAAAGAAAATAAACAGAAACTGATTATGTTTTACTGAGATCAAATGAGATTCAAGTAGCAACAGGATAGCACTGCACTCACAAAAATGCTTTCGCCTCTTCAGCCGGCCTTGTGTAACTCAATGCTAAGTTAAGGCAAGACAACCGTTGCTTTTCCAAATAGCTCATCTTGACAGGTTTTACCCAAGAGCAATCTGTGCAAGAAACCTAACCTTGTGGAAAGAAACACTAGCTTCCTCACCTTTTAGATTATAATTATAAAAAAACAGCCACTTGTTTTACTCAACTGTTTTATGAAACCTGTAATTCCTCATTTCCCAATGACTTCCTGGCCCCATCTCCATCTTTCTAAATGAGATGCATTTGGGGCACATCCTGTAAAATGTCGCTGCAAGCAAACATGTATTTGCAAACATTTTTTTGTGGGTGAGTTTGGTTGGGTGCAGCATTCAAAATTGGATTTATCTCTGCATAATGGGTTAAATAGTTTTAAAAGATCACTATTCAGTGATGCATTAGCCTGGGGCTAGACCCTCCTAATTTCCACATTCAACAGAAGGCATATGAACCCTTTTAGATAGGATATGTATGCATGAAAGAATTGTGACCTCCAAGATGCTATTCCACATTCCACTCCAACATTATTTTAAGCTATTTAATCATCATCATCATAATTTCATTATCTTTATCTCTAATTCTTTCTAATAAAGAAAGGACTGAGAAAAATCATTCCAATTCATTAACAATTCATTCCTATGATAAAATGGGGAAGCATGGAGGCCATGTTCATTCTCTCCCATTAAGTCAATGTTTCTCGCTGTGTCAATTGCAATTTAAAGGGGACAGTGGTTGGTGGGTAATTGGAGAGTGCTTTTCTAGATAGGTTTACCAAACTGGAGCAAAAGTACTGTATGCTGAAGAAGTAACATGGCTATTCCAAAGATGAGGGTGAAGCCCAAGTGGATTTTTTAGAAAGAAAAAGAAAAAGAAAAAAAAAATACTCCGTTTGCCTTTTACCGGAAGACTAAGCATACCTTGAGGACACAAGGTTAATACGTAAAATTCTGACTATCTGACCTCATATTCAATCTGTAGAGAAAATTAGATACAGATGGAATGGTGAATGGTCTTGAAGGACAGGAGGAAGAGCTGCTACTAAGGCAATGGTCAGATAAGTGGGGCTCAAGCCCAGGCCAAGAAAATAACCTGAGAACACATCTCAGATAAGCTTCTTTTCAGTTCACATGAAGATAAAGGGAAGGAGTAGGAATCATATTTAGACTAGCAAGTTTGTGTTACTATAGCTTTACAGTAAAAGTAATATTGATCTATATGACATTGGTTTCCTAGGCTAGTCTATTTTGAAGGGTTCACATTATGTCAGAGGGAAAGAGAGAAAGGCTATGGGGAAGCAGAGAAAAAAATTATAAGAATGGGGAAAGGGGAATTATAACCACCAAACTGGAAGAGAATGTCCAGATCGGTAGTAACTGTTAAGTCAATATGACCATGCTAAATGAGGGATTGTTATATCAGCTCACAAGCTGCCAGTTTCCTGCAAACTGCAGCATTGAGGAGAAATTTAAGACAAGCTGATTTATGACAAGGAATTACACTTTTATTTTCCCTCACTCTGTTCAATGAGAGTGGCTATCTTCCAAATGAAACTCAACTGTCAAAAAATATGCAAAAGAAAAAAAAAGTTCAAGTTTCCCATTATAAACATTGTTTAAAATGTTCAAATGGATGTTTGTGTTTATTGCCAAACAAATGGCTGCCTTGTAATTATTTCTCTTAACTATTTAGTTTGGTCAAATAAACAAACCAAGATGGGCAATGACCAAACAAGAAAATTGTCTTCACTTCTTATCCACATTGTTAAGATCTACAAGACAAGTAATTGCCGCTATTGAAGATTATCAACATAAGGTCCCAAATCAAGGTGAACCCAATTGACTTTATCTGCAAAGAATGGTAAAAATTGCTCATAGTGCACTTCTGATTGTTTGCTTTCTTCCCTCAACAACTTGATGGAAGATATTCCATGCTGTATGAAAACATTCATTGACTGCTTTGTTCAATTGCAATGGAGGAGGAAAAATATGTCCTCTTTGATGCATTTATGCTCAATCTGATTTGTCTGATAATTTCTCCATTCCAGTATTCTGCCCATCTACTTCATTGTTTTCAGATCCCTAGTATACCAAAATACCAACTTGGCTTTGTTAGAAGGAAAAGGGTGCTTAGGAAGAATAATGTCAGTTGCCCAGATCATCTCCACCAGCCATAGAGTGGCCAATGTTTCAACAGTAGTATTAACAAATGAAGTGGGAAATTCTTCAGGTATAATCAGAACTATTTGGCACATCTACTGCTTATAACAGTTACCAGTATAAAACTGACGAGTCTTAAACTGATTGTTCACATCAACTAAGTTTCAGACAATGCCTCCATATCCAAATGATCGTCTCCAGCTGAAAAGAATGCCAAATCCAGCATGTGTTCTGCTAAATGTATAGGCTCAGATAGAATAGCTCCATTATTGTTATGGTAGCCACTCCTGACTGGCCAATCTCAGTGTGTATATTGAATTCCCTTAGGAGAGAAATTTAGAGTGATGTACATCCACACTAAAAATCAGTACAGCTAGTTCAGGAAGAGAAAACTGTGTTCAGCAGGGTGAACACTATGCTACTGTGACAGTACCCTACACTGCTCTGGCCATCCACATAGAGTAATAATTGAAATTGGCAGAATCAGGCAGAATTCTCAAGATAAGGTTATGGCCATTCTGTCTCCCTGACCTCTATAGCTGGCTGCAACCCAGAGCTATCTGGTAAGCAGAGTAATCTAGTAAACCTCTCCAAGCCAAGTTTCAAGAGCAGAATCTTTATCCAGGAACTGATCTGACATTAAAAAAAGAAGATCTTGAGGTTGGAGATGATTACCATCACCATTCTCAACTTGTCTCTGTTGATTAGACTACAAAAAGAAACGGATGGAAGGAAATCAACAGCCTGCCCCTTCTTTCCTTGAAACAACTGCAGTATCTTGCAGTATCTTCTCCTGCCAGTTATTCTCCCAAAGCATCCATTCTCATAGATGTTGCCTCTTCAACTACAATCTTTACACTTCATAACTGCATTCTAATAAGGTTCAGAGAGCAGATGATAACATCTCTGCATGCAGATTTCAGATAGGCAGAACTTCAACACTCCTGGTTCTGCAAAGAAGGCCAACAGGCCAGAGGTTATCTTCCCAGCTTTCCTCTGAGTGCTTGCTGTTATAATTATTTCTCAGTTGATTGCAGCTTTTATGATAAAACACATGCCTATTGTAAGAGTTGAAGGAGATAAAGCAAGAATCTCTGATTCACTTGCCAGAGAAAGTCATTTTGTAAACAAGAGACAGATGGTAAAAACTCTTAAGACCAGGAAAACAAGTAGCCACACAGCTGTTGAATTAAAAACAGGAGAAAAACTAACATAGATAAGGGACAGGATTCCTGGATGTTTTTTAATGGAGAATTTCTTGTATATATGTCTTTATAGTTCTCTGTAATGCATATGCCTACCTTAAATCTGATGGGGCTACAGGGTGGATAGGGAAGTTAACTGATGCACCTGGTGTAAAATCTTGACACCTATGTGTTTGCTTGTTCAGTAATGTTTATAACATCTCAACCCTGCAGGAATCTGTGCAACATAATTCCTTACTGTTTTAAAAAAGAATTCAAGGTAGTTTATAATTTAAAATGACATATACACTGAAAAATAGAAATTATGAACAGCACACAACAAACATCATAGTCTTAATAGTAATAGTGCAAATCCATGTAGTGGTAGAATTCAGACAACTATATATTAAACTGACCTTTGATTAGGCTTGCAGCATTCTGGCCAGAATGCACCAAAACAAACCAGTGTTGTATGCTTATAATTAGTTGGAAATGCTGCATGTGGCATGAATATGACTAAGGCTGGCTAAAAAGCATTATATAAATATTTCAATTGATGAAAGCCATGGACAGTGAAAGTCAATGTTTATGGCTGTGAATAACAGAAGATGGAAATTAAAATTTGGATAGTGAGAAAAGTATATAGCAAAAAATATGGAAGGAAGGAAATGAAACTAAAAGAAAAAGGAAGGATTTATGTATCCTAGTGGAGGTTATCTGATCTTGAGTAGCAAAGTTAATGAATACGTGATGCAACTGAAATTTTAGATTTAATTATGAATGAAAGGCCTAAAATATATGCAAATATGAGTTAGTGCCATCTACAGTTCTGTGGACACATATAAAAGTAGTAATGTATGAGAGGGAGATAGATGCATCTTACAATCCAGTCAGTGGCAATCATGAAAGAACTAGAGATGGAAAAATTGTGTAACATCCTGAATGAATGCAATCCAGAAAAATGCTATTCTCTGATGGATATAAATAGATGTATGGGAATGAAATGAGAGAGAACATAAACAATAATGGGGTCATTTGAAGACACAAACATAAATAAGAAGTGACTTTTCATAAGTATTGCTTAAAAATGTCTGCCTTTTTTGAGCATGAATTTTAACCATAAATGTAGTCATGTACTACACAAAGCAAAAAAAGGAAACTAAAAGAATACTGATTTGGTTATTTATGATGTAAAATTAAGATAAATAGTAAAGGATGCAAGAATGATAAGAGTTATTGAATTGGGCAACCAAATCCAGTAGTGGATTTTCACACAAAAAATTGGATGTGAAAGAAAAGCGAAAGGAATTAGAGTGAAGCAGAATAAAAGTACAATTCACGCATAAAAAGTATTGAAAAGTAGATTAACAGATTGTTATAATCTATTCCATGGGAATATATTATTGTTCCATCAGAATAATTGGGAAAATTAAGAAAGATTATTGAATTATGTTATTAAGAGCCACAGAAATATGTTATCAAGTGACACACAAGTGTCTGGATTTTAATTGTTGAAAAGTATGAAAAAGTATGGAATGATGAAGTGAAAGAAGCCATGGATGAATGGCTTATTCCTCTTTGTTTTCATCCACTGCTGCAAATATTGAGGTTGAGAAAAAGCTATTATATAATCTATATCCCAAGAAAAGGATAGTTGCAAAGAATGTAGGGAAAGATAACAAAGAACACAATGATTTTTAAAAGGAGGGGAAATGCTGAGTGATTCTGCAGAAGATATTTTACACAGGTAAAGTAGGAAAGAGAACATAAATGAATTATGAAACTTTTTTGCATAAATATAAAAATTGGTTGCTGAATGTGGAAAAGCGGTATATCCTATGATGTTAGTAAAACATGCATGAAAATAAGTGAAACATTACAAATTGATCGTTTTATGCAGGAAATAAGCAAGGATGTGTAATCTACTTTAGGCTGTTCTAAATATTTTTAGATAAATATAAAAGGAATGCTACTGGTGATACCAGAGGTATTTGTTTGTGGCATGGATGTTTTATGTATTTTGACAACATTATTATTGACACAAACAACTTGCAGTGAATATTAGAAAGTATGATGCAATGAGAATTTGGATCTGAAAAGTGCATATTACACATAAGTAGTAGAAAACTAAGGCAAGTAGATGAATTTATGCACCTTTAGAAGGCTGTTTACTTCTAAACAAGTAAGCTGAAAACATTTTAAGATATGTAAATGCTGGTATGAAGGTAATTGTTAATGTGTGTGTATCAAATGAATATTTGTCAAATTGGTTCAGAATATGGGCACACAAACAGTGTTGGGCACTCCTTGTTTGTCCATATCATACTGTTCTTGCGCTGCCTCCCAGTTTCTTTCCAGGTACAATTAAAAGTGATGGTTATCAACTAAAGAAGCCCTGTATGGTATGGGACATGGTTATTTGCCAGACCATCTCTCCTTGAGGGTTTCTGACTCCCAGAATCCTTGCTTTCAATTATTGCTATGTAGTAGGATTTAGGAAACATGTCTTTTCCATAGACACATTTCAATGTCTATGGAAAAGATATGTTTCACTACTCTGTGAAATACACGTCCCTTGGTGATCCAGTGAGCCCCCACTCTCTTAGCTTTCCAGAAGGGCATGAAGAGCAGGTTCTTCTCCAGGCATTGGGATAGGGTGAGATGGGAGCTTGTAAGTGATTCATTGGGGCATTTCAGAAGGATGGATGAAGCATGGAGTTTTTGTCTTTATGTTCTCTTTTCTTTTAATTTTGGTTTTATTGTTGTGAGTTGTGCTCTAAATACATTTTAATAGAACAGTACTTCTACCTACTTTGTTTTATTGAAATGAAAGCTGGATTTTTCGTGAGTACTATACACCTAAAAGTATGATGAATGCAGTGGGAATGAGATACCTACAGAATTAGCTGTCACTATTTTCTTAGTAGGATTATCTTTGCCAAAATATGAGTCTGTCTCTGAGCTTTGTAGCTCTAGTAAGGTTTGACTTGACCTAAAAAAACTTCCTGTCTTCCTGTTCTGTTTCTTCAGTCTGCCACTCAGCCATCTGCCATATGCTCTTCTTGACAACTGTCAGTCAAGGATCATGAATAATACACACAGGCACTGAATGCAAAAAGGACACATAGGTTAAATGGCATAAAATGGCATCTACACACAGTAGATAAGTGCAATATAAATTTGAATCTGGATTTCATAACAGAAGTGATAGGAAATGTCAGTGGTTTGACAATAATGACATATTTCTATTTAAAAGACACTCAGTACTACACATATGTCAAGTTCCATCATGTGAAGAAAGAACAGTTTGCAAGAATGCTTTTAAAGATTAAAACTACATTGTCAGTTTGTTAATTAATATTACACCAGGTCCAAAAACGTAAAAGAGAAGTTGCATATAAAGGAGGCAAATACATATAATTTCGATGAAAAATAAATATTTCAACCTTTAAACTTTGTCAAATTGATGACAAGATGTGTACTGCTGTATTTGTTTTGACAGACTACTATTTAATGAAGCATAGAAGTATCAATATAAGGCTTTATGCAAGAGAAATGCATAACAAACTATGTCACCATTATTTTATTACTAAATATATATGTAAACATCTATGACCAACAAATTAACCTTATCTAAAACTTTACTAATAAACCTCTAAAAATATGACAATATGTATTCTTGCTGGCTGATGTAAGTATTTACATCGTATGATAGAAAACAGATTTTCTCCCCTCCCCTTTCTTCATTAGATAATCAGAACTGAGTGGGAGTTTGATAGTTGTATTTAATTATAAACCTCATATACCTGACATTTTGATCAGAGAGGTTTTCTTACTTGATAGACAAGTACTTGGTAAAGAATCCAAATGCTTCAATAAACATAGCAACCTAGCACTCTAATATCAGCTTCAAACCTAAATTGGAATTTATTTATTTGAAAGACAAATTAATCAGGTGCATATAAGAAGCTAAATCATTGAGAATTGTTGTCTTTTTTTAAAAAAAATAGAGTGAACTTGAAAGATTACCTTTCTGCAAGATGGAGTGGTAGAATGTTGCTATATTTTCAACAAATATTACATAATTCCAAAGTAGTTATTTTTTATGTGCTCCCCATGTTGTCTTGTCATGTTTAAATTGAAGAAACAGACTCCTTAGATCACTTACAAGAATTTTCTTCTGTCTTCATAGTTTTTACTGTGTCACAAATAAGTGCAACAAAAGCTTTTCCAAGAACAAGACCTAACTGGAACAATGGTATAGCTTAACTGTACAATGATTTCTGGAACAAGTATATGAATATGTCTTTTGTGAAAGACAAAAAAGTAATCCAGATGTTTCATTTTCTGACAAAATCATTATTCAAAGTTATAATACAGAAATGATAAATTAATCTGTGTTGGAAGCAATGAAATCTAACCTTTCCTCTGTCTTAGCATGGAATGTATTCTATCAGCTATTCAATTTAGTCTGAGTTCAGCTGTACAAGCAGCTAACACAAAACAAATGAATACTATAGGTCAGGCATGTCAAACTGCCGGCCCACGGGCCGGATGCATCATGCCGAAACCGCGCCCACCCCATTGCCGGCAATGGGGAAAAAGTCCCGATACATCGTGCGATGTCATGTGACATCACGAGTTTGACATGCCTGACATATAGTTAATTAAGCATTGAATTCCTTAATGGGTAACTCACCCTTTTAATAATCTGACAATCAGTTCATATATATGACCCTGAGTTTTATTGCAGTAGAACAAAAAAAGAAAGTAAAGGATATCAATTCTGTTTCTTCATTGTATATGGTTGGTAATTTTATATTTCCAACTCATGTATAATATTATTCAGTAGAAATTTGCTTTTCTATCATATCTTTCCCATGAAGTACATTGATTTAGAATTTTCTTGCACATTATTATTTCATGAAAAAATGGATAAGATTCTGAACTAAAATATTAGTTGTAAAACCAAAGCTATGCAAAATGTTAAAGGTAAAAAGAAAAAGGTAAAAGGAGTCCCTGTGGATTTTACTCTGCTAGTCGGAGTAAACTATAAGAGGTGATGCTTATCTCTGTTTTGAGGCCATTTAGCCAGTGCTATCAGAAGATGTTTCCATGGTCATGTGGCCAGCATGACATTATGGAGTGCTGTTACCTTTACATTGAAGTGGTACATATTTATCTACTCACATTTGCATGTTTTTGAACTTCTAGGTTGGCAGGAGCTGGGGTGAGGACAGGAACATACCCTGTCACATGGCACACTTGGGTCTCAAACCTGGGCTGTCAGCTTTCCAGCACACAAGCTCAGCATCTGGAGACATAGAGAAAAAAAAGTATGTATAGGTTAATCAGGCTTGTTCGGGTATTCAGAGTGGAATTTGTTTAACAGCTTAGGGGCTTTAATGTGGTGTTTGTGGACCCACTCATTTTGGGAAGATGGAAAGTGTTTCCATGCTACTAGGTATTGAGTGGAGCCATGGTATTTCCTGGAATCTAAGATTTCTTTAATTTCAAACTGTTGTTCCCCTTCTACCATAATGAGAGGAGGGGGTGGAGCGACAGCTGGTCTCACTCGTGCTTTAAAAGGCTGCAGTGGAAGATCAGGTAGAGCTTGGGTAGATTTGTCTGAGGGATTTTGGAAGTTCTAATTCCACTGTTACTGGGTTTATAATTCTAATAATGGGGAAAGGTCCTATATATTTGGGTCTGAGTTTTTTAGATGGTTGTAGGGATTTTAGGTATTTAGTGGATAGGTAAACCATTTCCCCTATGGTAAAAGGTTTCGGCTTGATTCTCTTCTTGTCTGCTTGAGTCTTGTATGCTTGTCTAGCCTCATCCAATGCTTTTCTAACCACCGGCCAGGTGTTCTTTAGTTGTGCAATCCACTCTTTTAAAGAGGAGGTGGCAGGTTCTGCAGGGGAGAGTTCTGCCATTGGGTTAAAGCTTTGTCCTGTGGCTACTTGGAACGGAGTGTAGCCCATGCTGGAGTGAACATCATTGTTGTAAGTGACTTCAGCGAATGGGAGTAGGTCGGTCCAGTTGGTCTGTTGGTAATTAATAAAGCATCTAAGAAATTGTTCTAGTACTGAGTTTGACCGTTCAGTCCCACCATTTCTTTGTGGATGATGACTAGATGACAGTCCTTTTGTGGTTCCTATAGAGTCAAAAACTCCTTCCAAAACTCCGGTGTGAATTGTACTCCTCTATCTGATATGATGCGCTGTGGGGCTCCATGCAAGCGATAGATGTACTGAACAAACAATTTTGCCAGTGTCTTTGCTGTAGGGATCTTTGAGCAGGGGATAAAATGCACTTGTTTAGAAAACAGGTCTGTTACGACCCAAATGACTGTGTTTCCATTGCTCTCTGGTAGCTCGACTATAAAGTCCATAAAGATCTCCTTCCAGGGTGCCGAGGGGGTTGCTACCGGCTGTAGCAGCCCAGGTGATTTCCCTTGTAATTTTTTTGCTGATGCGCAAATTGGGCAGCTGGCTACGTAGCTTTCAATGTCCTTTTTTATTGATGGCCACCAAAATTGTCTTTTGACTAGGTGTAATGTCTTTACAAACCCAAAGTGGCCTGCTGATTTTGAATCATGGCAAAGTTGTATAAATGTCAGTCTTTGACTTTTGGATATGTATAGTTTTTCTCCCATCCAGGGTAGACCGTCTGTGATAGTGCACAGATTCTTGTGACTTAGGAGCCATTCATCGGTTTTTAGTGCTTTTATGAATTCAATTCCTGCCTGGCTCGCTAGTGGGTTTTGTAGTTTGGCTTGTGCCCGGGTAGTTACTCGTGCTGCCAGTTGCGTTTCTGGCAAGAGTGTTTTTGTTACACTAGCCCGAGTGCTATTATACTGTGGCATTCTGGATAAGGCATCTGTCAGGAAATCCCCCCCCCCAGCAGATGTTTCAGTGTGAAATTGAACCGGTGGAAATGTTGTGACCACCGTACTTGCTTAGAGATAAGTTTCCTGGGAGTTTTTAATGCTTCCAGATTCTTGTGGTCGGTCCACACTTGGAAAGGAATTTTGTTCCCATCCAAAAAGTGTCGCCATGTGAGAAGAGCCCACCTCACTGTGTATGCCTCTTTTTCCCAGACTGCCCATCTCTGCTCCGTTTCGGTGAGTTTTCTCGATGTGTACGTGCAGGGCTGTAATGCCCCTTCATCGTTTTTCTGCTACATCGCTGGCGTCTGCCTGAATTAAAAAAGGTTTGTTGGTGTTGGGGTGCCTTAGGACTGGTTCTACGGAAAACAGCCTTTTCAGTTTCTCGAATGCAGCTTGGCATTCTACTGTCTATTTTAATGGCTGGCTTGGCTTGGGTTTTCCCTCCCCTCTGGTTTTTAGTAAGTTTGTGATTGGTAAAACTATTTGGGCAAAAGAGGAAATAAATTGCCGATAGAAGTTGGCAAATCCCAGGAAGCTCTGTAATTGCTTCCTCGTGCGGGGTGGCGCCCATTCTAGTACTGGCCGGACTTTTCGGGGTCCATTTCTATGCCCTCTGGGGATATGCGGTATTCCAGATAGTCTATTTTATCCTTATGAAATTCACACTTAGAAAGTTTGGCATAGAGGTGGGCTGCCCATAGTTTGTTTAGGACTGCTCTGACCAGTTTGACATGTTCGTCCATGGTCTCTGTGAATATGAGGATGTCATCCAGGTAAACGAGCACGCCCTTGTATAGGTGCTCCCTTAGGACGTCATTTATCAGCTGCATGAATATGGCAGGAGCCCCTTGTAGCCCAAAAGGTAAAACTCGGAATTGGTAGCACCCTAAGGGGCAATTAAAGGCGGTTTTCCACTCGTCCCCTTCCTTAATTCTAATTCGATAGTATGCTTTCCTTAGGTCTAGCTTGGTGAAAATCTTCCCCTTCGAAAGGTGAGATAGCATATCCTTCATGAGGGGGAAAGGGTATAGATTGCTTTCGCTTAAGGCGTTCAAAGCCCTATAGTCCATGCAGAGGCAAAGAGTTCCATCTTTCTTTTCTCGGAATAATACAGGGGCAGCCGTCTTTGGCTTTGCTGGCTGAATGAACCCTCTTTCTAAATTTTTATCTATGAATTTCTGCATTTCTTCCAACTCCTGTGGGCTCATAGAGTATAATCTAGGTTTTGGAAGTTTCACGCCTAGTCTGATTTCTATTGTACAGTCTGTGGGCTGATGCGGCGGCAGTTCATCAGACCTCTCTTCACTGAACACTTCAGCTAGGTCTCTATACTCCTCTGGTATTTTGGGTATTTCCTTTTCTCCCCCTATCGTGGCTCTCTTGGTCGGTGGTTCCCCTGACTGGGGTTGGGCCATTGCATTGGTTGATTCCCCTTTTGGGAATCTAAGTTCTGCTGTTCTCCAGTCCACCCGTGGGTTCCATTTGGCTAGCCATGTCATGCCTAGGATTATGGGACATTCCATGCCAGGGGTTACCACGAACATTATAGTCTCTATGTGGTCCCCCAGGGTGAGCTGAAGCAGTAGCATTGCTAGGGTGGTGGGCATCCCCCCTGCTATGGACCCATCTAATTGACTGAACAAAATCAGTTTCTTCAGCCTCCTCACCGGTATTCCTAAATTTCCCATTAATGTTGGGCTGATAAGGCAGCGGGTGCATCCGGAGTCAATTAATGCCCTAACTTCTACAGCTTCGGGCATGGTGGGGGCTAGCAGAGTTACTGTCCTGGTGAGGGGCGCTATGGGTCCACTTACCAGGGGTTCATCCTCGGAGTTGTCGTTGGATGAGTTGGACACTCCTGCTGTGTAGGCCGGAGTTCCCTTCCCTCGCTGTGCTGAGGCAGGGAACTCAATGGTCTCCATGCCTTTCATGGCTGTCTCCTTCAGTTTCGCTGGTGGTTTTCCGGACTTTCTGGCCGGGGTCCGGTCTGGGGTTCCAGCCAGAGTGCGGTAGCGGCATTTGGCAGCGCGTTGCTCTTCCTTGCCACATTTGAAACACCTGGTGGTTCTTTTGGAGGTTGACTGCTGCTTTGCTGGCTCGCGGGTTCCCTCCGGCAGCGATTTTCCCCATGGTCTTCCTCCTCTGCATTGCCTCTTGGCTAAGTCGATCTCAGCTTCCTCAGCTAAGACGTATCAATCTTGCAGTCGATGAGGGTCCCTGCGAGGGAGGCAGGCATCGTAGAGGTCGTAGTTTAAGCCACCTTTGAAGTGACTAAGCAAGATGTCCTCTGGCCAGTTCAGTTTGCTGGCCAGGGTTTGGAACTCTTGGGTGTATTCTGCCACCGGCCGTCTACCTTGCTTCACTGTCTTTATCCGCTCTTGGGGTTTCTGGTCGGCCAATGGGTCTTCAAATCTGCACCTGAGGGAGAACATGAATTGGTTGAAGTTCAGTAGCTCCGGGGCACCAGAATTGTGGAGATCTATGACCCAATCCGCTGCAATGCCATCTAGGGTGGCTTGCATGATGCGAATTCTGGCACGGTCGGTGGGGATGTCCCGACCGTACTCCTCCATGTAGTTTAGCACCTGGGTTAGGAACTTCACATCCAGTGGAGGGAACTTCTGGATGGAGCATTGCCTTTTTTTCTGCTTGGTCATCTCCCCTCTCTGCCTGCAGCTTCCATGCGACAAGGGGGGCTGCAGCAGCAGCAACTGCAAAGGGTTCGATAGTTCCTTCAGATGGGTCTGGAACCTCGGGTTCAGGCTCCCCTCCAGTTCCTCTCTTGCTGCACCCTAGATGGATGGTGCCTCGGTAGGGTTTGGCTTTCTCCTCCTTCATGGAGCCGAGAGCTATCTTCATCATGCCGATTGCCTGTTCCAGCAGGCGGCTGGAATGCCCCGAGCAGTCCTCCTCGTCCTCGCTGAGATGGAGAGATCTTTCCATCTCCTCCTTCCAGCCTGGTTGATGACTGCCCCATCTGAGTGTCACCTTTCTAGCTTTCTTCTCCCAGTCGTCCTTCTTCCTGATGCCCATCGACCACCTAGGCTTGTGGCATTGTTCTGTCACCACCTCTTCTTCCGAGGAGCTTGAGTATCCGGAACTGGACTGTTCTCAGGGGTCTACTTGGCAGGAGGGTTCCCCCCCCCCCATAGCAGTTCTTCTCTCTTTATTCCATTGTCTGACATGATTTGCTAAGTCCCCCAGTAAGGGCTTTCCTTCTGGGCTGACTATTACTGCAGATCCTGTCTAATGTCAGGGCCCACTTCAAAACCTCATCCTAAGGAAGCAGAACTTGTGGAAGCAGTTTCTTCCAAAAGGAACCTTTATTAGGAGAAGCTGATAGCAGGCATACTAGACAGGATCTGAGGGTTTCCCGCTCAGATCAATAGGTTAAAAGTGTCCCAAGCAAACCCCACCCCAAAGTTCATCCGGTCAGTTCACATGGGCCAATCCCCAGGTGTTAAGTCTGTTATGGGAAAGAGCAGATAACGCCAGACTGTCTCAGGGTTGCAGCGATGTTTTGTCGGCTCTTCACACCTTCAATTCCGAACGTGGAGATAAACCAGTTTCTGGAGGCACATTCCTTTCTTCTCCCCCCTCTTTCTAGCTGACATCAAGGGGAGAGATAGTTCACAGAGGAAGTATACAGAAAGAGCAAAGTGTTACAGTGTAGCAATAGAGGAAATCAGAGCGATAACCCGCAGTGCTTGTCCCCCCTCCCCTCCAGGAGTATGGCAGAACCCAGAAGTATAGAAAGATTAGAGTATGAGTTAAAGATAGAAAAGAGTCCCCTTATAATATGGGTTCTGACAGGTTTTTTTTTGTTTTTAGCCTGCTGCCTTAACCTCTTCATCAAACTGGCTTTGGTATGCTGGTCATGAAATTCCAGGGCTGTTTTTCAGGGATGAGGTATTACATTCCAGAATGAAGCCCAAATTAAGAGAGTGCACTCTCCTAAGCTGGCTGGGATAGGGAAGAAGAGGTTCAGGGTAGCCACACTCTGGAATCTCCATGGTATATCTATTAGGCTAGAACAGGCATGTCAAATTGCCAGCCCGCGGGCCGGATGCATCATGCCGAAACCGCACCCACCCCATTGCCGGAAATGGGGGAAAAGTCCCGATACGTTGCGCGATGTCACGTGACATCACGAGTTTGACATGCCTGGGCTAGAAGGGTATAGCTTTAGTCTGGCAAGATTCTATCCATTAAGTATAAGCAAAGACTTGCAGACTTGATTGGATTTGAATTTGTTGTTCTGGGTCTGACATTGTTGTAATATTACTCAAAATTAATACACCATTTCTTCATTAGGAATAAATTGTCATAGGCATACCAACTATATTTCACTGTAAGACTTTAGAAAACCTCATACTTACTGATATGGAGGATCGAAAAGGATTTCACAGAAATATATCCAGAAAATCAAAATAAAGATATATCTTCTTTGGTCCCTATGATGTTTCAGCCTTTGTGCTTTTAATTACTTTATATTGGCTACCCTCCAATCCTTTAATTGATTGATTGATTGATCAATTATGTGCCATTAAATCACTGTTGGTGCTTAATGATCACGTAGATTTTCTCCATGATGATCTGCCTGTGATTGAAACTTTCAGGTCTTCCAATAGAGCACTCATTACCAATATTACTGAATCTGTTCACCTTGCTGCTGGTCCTATTCTCTTTCCTTCCACCTTTCCCATATTATATAGTTCTCAAGCGAGAGCTCTGGTTTGATTTGTTCAATGATCCATTTGTTTGTTTTCTTGGCTGTTCACAGTATTTTCCCCCACATTAAAGTTCAAAAGCACCAATACTCTGAATATCTTCCTATGCTTCAGAGCTTCAGCATAGCACAAATTACTTATGTTTCTTCCTCCAATTTAAAAACCACACATCTTTATCCAAACCAGTTTCCCTTAATATATATTCAGCATACAGGTTAAATAAATTAGAGGAGAGTATAGTCGTCTCACTCCTTTGCCAATGTGGAGCCAGTCTGTTTTGTTATGTTCAGTCTGTACTGTGACTTCCTGAACTGAGTATAAATTTCTCATAAGGATAATGAGATGGTCTGGTATTTCTATTTTAATAAACACAATCCACAGCTAGATGTGATCAGCACAATCAAAGGCCTTTCTTTAATCAAGGAAACACATACTGACTTCTTTTTCATATTCTTTGGCATTCTCAATTATCTATTATGCATCAGCAATAATGTTTTGTGTTCCTCGGCCTTTTCTAAAGCCAGCTTGAACATCTGGCATCTGATTTTAGCAACATTATATATATTAAGTATCAGCAATTTCATATATTTTTCAAAAACTCTATAGTAAATACTATCTGGGGCCATGCTGAAGAATTATCTTCTAATTTTTTAGTCCTCCTTAACCTATATTAACCTTGATTGCAGTTTGTGGATCAGTAATAAAGTCTCTTTTCATTTTTCTTTCTAGACATTCTCATCATATGAAGGCATTACCAACTGCTGACTTCCAATCTCATTCCTAGACCTTCAGATAAGCTTTCAAAACTCTTTGAATTTTGCATTTATTATACAAAAAAATGTGAAATTACAGCTGCCAATTCTTTAGCTGGTGTTGGCCTTTATACCCATCAAGTACTTTCCTTTCCATGTTGTAATGTATCAGTGAGTATCCAAGCAGTTTAGCCTTTTGCAATGACTAATAGAAATTTTGTCAATGTGCAGGTTTTCTAAGTGTTGTCCAAGGCTGTTTGGTATGGCAACCAGTGTCAACAAAATTTCATTTTAATATATGCTGATTAGTATACATTTAAAGTGACAATAAAGTTTCTACTCTACTCTACTCTACTCTACTCTATTCTATTCTATTCTATTCTATTCTATTCTATTCTATTCTATTCTATTCTATTCTATTCTATTCTATTCTATTCTATTCTATTCTATTCATTACTGAGACCACCACAGCTGGTTGATGCTATAATCTTTCAATTTCAACTTTCAGATCTTGATATTTTGTAATCATCTCCAATTCTTTGTCTTCTATCATTGCCTGGTGTTGCCACATCAATTACCTACCATTTCTTCTTTTCAGCCATGGTTATGCCTGGTATGTTATGAGCTAAGACTTTATTGATCTGCATCTGGAATTTAACCTACTCATTTTCAACTAGTTTTTTGACTCTGTGTTTTCACCAATTTTTCATTACTGATACATGATAATTTTTACAGATGTTCCAGGAAATCATTTTGGTGACTGTGTTATGTTATTGTTTACCTTACATCTGTGGTGTTTCTGAGGTCACGGCACGTCTGCTGCCCCCCCACACACAATGTGAGCATTGCCCATAGAACAGAGCAGACCCTAAGAACTAAGATCATGCGTCCCAAAGAGCCGCTCCCCAATGAGGAAAGATCTTCGATAGTTTACAGAATTAATTGCAAGAACTGCCCTTGCAATTACGTTGGGAAAATGACCAAAAGGCTCAGGACTAGGGTCCATGAACATGAACTGGCAATTAAAAGGCAGGAGCAGCGCTCACAAGTGTGGGCCCATATGGCCAGCCTTGATCATACATTCGATCTGGACAATGCACAGGCCATATCTCATGAGACTACCAAGGGTGGCCGCCTTCTTAAAGAAGCCTGGCTCTCTGATGAGAACTCTATTAACCAACATATAGACCTCCTACCGGCTTACCAGACCCTCAGAAGGTGGGAGAGACAATACTGTGACCCACGGAGCACACGGCCAGCCCGGCCTTTGCAAAAGCAGGGTGATGGAATTACAAATGTGGAAGCGGCGATCCCCAGAGAGGACAGTGAACCGGCAAAAAAAGGGGTGGGGGATCAGGAGTCACAACAATTGGACAGCTCCCTGCAGGATTGGGGCGATAGGGCTATAGGTGAGGCGGCGATGACTTCCATGGGAGGAGATGATAGACTAACGAGGTGTCACGATCGGGCGTTGGAAATGGACGTGCGGAAGCGGCTTGGAAAGAGTAAAAGTGGGGGGAAACAGAGAGCAGGAATGCCCGAATGGCCATCCTTCGCAAAGTTGGGGCGAGGGAGCTACGGGTGAGACAACAGCGGCCAAGGGGGAGGATGACAGCCTCACAGGGCGTCTTAATTGTAGGTTGAGAGATCGCTCCAAAATGGGAGGGGAAGGAGATAAGGAGCAAAGGCAGCTGGACAGCCACCCCCCGAGTGCACGTGCGCGCGCTAGGAAAGCAAAGGAGGATCGGAAGGCAACCATCGAGGCCACTGACAGATTGCCAGGTGTAGATCAACTCAGCACATTGCGGACTAGTACAACCAATGGGCCGATGATGCGCTCGAGAAGCCGGGCGCAGAGGCAGGAGACTATATAGGCCAGCTCCCAGATCGCCTCCTACTCCAACTCTGACGACGTCGGCAGTTTGGCTGACAAAAGCTAAGTGCTCTTTTATTTACAGGCTTGTTTATATTAAACAGCCTTGTTTATTTTTATCCTGGTGTTCGCTTTTTCTTGTAAATTTTATCAATATGTGTATTCCCAGGATTCGCATTTTTAGTGTTATAAAGGACACACACACACACACACACACATATATATATATACATACATACATACCTATATACATACGTATATATATATCCTTAAATATCTATCTATAATAATAATAATAATAATAATAATAATAATAATAATAATAATAATAATAATAATAATAATAATAATAATAATAATAATAATAATAATAATAATAATAATAATAATAAAAAAGTTAGAAGAGACCTTGGAGGTCATCTAGTCCAATCCCCTGCTCAGGCAGGAAACTCTATACCATTTCAGACAAATGGTTGTCCAGTCTCTTTTTAAAAACTTCCAGTGTTGGAGCATTCACAGCTTCTGGAGGCAGGTTGTTCCACTGATTAATTATTCTAACTGTCAGGAAATTTCTCCTTAGTTCTAGGTTGCTTCTCTCCTTGGTTAGTTTCCATCCATTGCTTCTTGTCCTGCCTTCAGGTGCTTTGGAGAATAGCTTGACTCCCTCTTCTTTGTGGCAGCCCCTGATATATATATCAGTAAGCGTTTCCCGGTGAAACCAGTCTAATAGAACACCTGGTCTACTGCTGTGATTGCTTTTGCCTTTCTTTGTCGGCAAAAGATTTATATATATCGTGTATGTGTATGTGTGTGTGTGTGTGTGTGTAAAAAAATGCTTAACTTTTATTATGTACTAAATTCCCAAAGCTGTCAGTTTTATGAAACAAAGTGACAAGATGACTTCTGTCATTTGTAACAGATTTTTAATTGACTAGTGCATAAGAACTGACAGGATCGTTACATTAGGACCAGCATTACATAGCAAGAATAAAATAAAATCATGTCTATTACATTAAAAAAAAAAAATTGTTGACACAGGGAAGATATTTTGTATGCCAAAAAGGAAATTTATTGTCAAGCTATAATAAGAGAAGAGCATTAAAGCTGTAGTTTTCTTGTCCAGTCCCAAAACTGTAGAGTTTTTCAGCTTTCCCTGTCAAAAAATCAGAAAGAGAAAGGATTCCTTCTTCAGAGTAGAAGATCTGACAACATATCTTTCCTTCTAGATCTTGTGGAGACATCAACAGCCCTTCCTTTTCTGATAAGTAAAAAGTGGTGATTTAGAGTCATAGCAAAATAAGAAATCCCAAAACATCCACTCTGTAAACTTGAGGAAAAATTATTTAAAGCTCTCACATTCCTATCAAAAGTATAGGATTGTTTTGTGAGTAACTTAAAACATTCATACCGTATTTCAGGAAGAACTTTGAAGAAATTCAAGGATATAGCTATGGTTCCTGTTCCTCTTCATGCTTTGTCATTTTCACAGCTTCACTCTGTTTCTAAGCTAAAAATCACAATACAGATCTTGATCTTTAATATCCTTTATGTCTTCCTTAATGATCCCTGTCTAATGTGATCTATGGTGGCTGGTCACAGGACAAAAGGCTAGGTGTACGCTAAAAGCCACAGCACACAATATTCTAGCAGCTCTTGTGTTGCTGGAGAAACAAAGCACATGATGTAAAAGGAGTATAATGCTGAAATCACTTCCTACCTTAATTATAAATCCAAGTTATTTTACTGGGGAATGTGGGCACAGTCCTGGTTGTTGCATACAAATTATTGGCTTGGAGTCTCAGATTCTTTAACCTTATAATAAAATGTTTCTTTTCTCCCCATAATATTAATTAATTAGACATGGAATACATATTATATCTGCATATACATTTAGATAATATTTTTGGTGCCTTTCATGTAATCTTGATCCTAGGGATTGCCTGAATAAGTCACTGCAGGGTTTTTTTTGTCAGCATCTTTGAAAATGGTTTGTCACTGCCTTCTTCCTAGATTTTATTTGTTTGTTTGTTTGTTGTTTGGCATATTCACATCATATTTAAAGGTAAAGTAAAAAAGGAACATGGGGTAAAATACAAAATACAAAAATACAGAATATAAAATCTGAAGTCTTAACAGGAAGATACACATGAATAAGTTGTAAATATAGTTTTCTACTTCATTTATCACAGTCAGAAAATCAGTGAAATCTCCTTTATGGGCTCTGTATTGACATTCTGTCACTATGTTTTGGATAGTTTTCAATCCCACAGTCACAATCTGGTGGTGGTATTTTGCCCCATTTATAGAGGGCATCTGCACATCTACCATGACCAGTGCAGATTCGTTTCAATGTTGTTTGTATTGCAGAGGATTGGTCAAAGCCCAATTGTTTTTCCAAGATGCAGGGAAACCTTCAACATTGCGGGGAGCAATTTTCTCTCCAGTGTTGTTTCCACATGTTGTGAGTGTCAACATCATCTTTTATAAGTGCTTTAGCAGTAGAGATGGATGGGTGTCTAGATCTCAATTTGTTTTGCTCCAAGCAGGGTATGTCACACAGTACTGGCAAGGTGTCCATTGCCGAACCTCAGCTAGTGCCACAAAATTTGTGCAGGCTGTTATTTCTGCTTCCCAGTTTGGCAGCAGTCTTCATCAAGTGTACTTTAGAGGAAAGTGTCCTGTTCAAAGTGACCCAAGATATCCTAGGATGCACATTATAATTGAGTCACTTTCCCTTAAATTGTACATCGAGCTCTCTGCCTGCTGATTTATTACAAAGATGGAAGCATATTACTTCTGTCTTAGTTGAACTGGGATGTAGTTTCCATTTATGAAAATATTTATCTGGCATATCTAAGTCGGAAGTGAGAACATCTTTAGTTATCTCGAAGGATTTATGTTGGGCGTCTAAAGCACAGGCATCTGCATAGCCAAACTTCCTAGCCTTCGTGAAAAGAAGGGTTGCAAGGACCAAGTCTTGTGATAGACCATTGTTTAGTATTTTGGGAACACTAATATCTTCTCACATAGTCACAAAAAAAAGTTCTTCCCACAAGCATATTATCAATAGTCAGATAATTTTTCAACATGGGATTACCTGTGTGAATTTATATATCAGTCCATGTCAGCAGTGTCGTATGCTGAACTTAGATTTATAAGAGCAACTAATGTTTTTTTTATTTTGCCTGATATCCTGCTTCCATATAGGTCATTAATGAGAGCACTCGGTCAATGCAACTTTGAGCAGTGCAAAATCCAAGTTGTTCCACTGGGATCGTCTGAAGGATCTTCCTAGAGCTGAGAGAGAATGACTGATTCAGAATCATCCAGGCAAGATTTGAGATTACAGTTTCTAACCTGGTGCCTTAACCACTACATCAAACTAACTCTCATATGTGTAGATAATTAACACCTAATTATCTGCCCCAATGGGCTATCTAATAAGAATCAAAAGGGATCTGACAGCACCTTTTTGAACTAGCAAATTTTATTAACAGCCAGATATAATGCTGCCAAGTTCCTACTGATTTTATCCTTCTGATAAACTAATATAGCTTTCTCCTATCATAGCTAACCAGTAAAAGTTTTAGATGTAATAGTAATAACTATTCTATAGTGTAGTGTTGAAGTTTAAGATATTAGACTTAACCCTTGAACTCTAGATACACTAATATTATTGAGGCATCTACAGTAACCTGTCTTAATCTAAACTTTATTTTTTCAATGTAGCAACTTGGATCAGCTTCATAAATTCTATTTTTACATAGTCAATAGTCACTTTCATACAACCAGAACAGGGATTCTGATCTGTGTAGAAGGAGGCATGTGCTGCTAGGATTTCATTCCATGACATACATGTACTCACTAGCATGAGGCCTTTGCAACAACAATTAGAAAGTAATTCATATAAGGAAAAATTCAGAAATGCACTGCTTGCTTCCATTGTATAGCTGTAGCCTTCAGTCTTTTCAGACTAATACATGTTAATATTTGACCAGGTTTATCCAGTTCAATCTTACGTTCCTCTTTTTTAGATGGGTGGCCAAATACACACTTTTTAAAAAAATTATAAGTAATTTTATAAAATATTAAGCATTAGCAACCCCTTATTATATGACACACTTTACTTTCTTACAGGATAGGATTTCTTCTATAGTCCTGTGTGACCTATCATTTCTGCATTAAATCTATTCCTTTGCCAGGTCATAATGTTCCTAACCTAAGCAGCTTTCTCAAAAAAAGAAGCAAGGTTCACCAACCATTCAGTCAGCCTCTTTTTATTGTGTGTGTAATCTTTATTTTTTTAAAAATCCTCATTTTATTAGCATTTTCACTCAGAATTGCTGTTAGGTTGAAATTATTTTAAAGTCTAATGAGCAGATTGTGCTATAGCAGTATTGAATTCAGGTTCTGTCCTACTTTGGAATCAGTCAACTCCTGCTGCAGCCAGAATGTCTCCATTGTGCTCAGTGTCGGCAACTCAGTACCTGGGCAAGCAGTGTCTCTTATCAATCGATGGAACAAAGTGCTGAATATGAAAGAACTGAGTCAGCAAACACCCGCCCCAAGAGAAGCAGCAAGAGAAGCGTGTTGCTGTCACTGCTCTTAAACATCCTAAGGCAAATTTATTTAGACTCAGAGAAAAGCAAGAAAAAACTAAGATGAAGAAAAGGAAGGGAGAGAGAAGTGGCAGTCAGTTCAAAAAGGATTAAGGAGCTAGAGCAGCTCCCTAAAAGAAAAAAATTACATTGACTTTTCAAGGTGAGGTATGAAAGAGGTATATAACATCCTGCATAATATAGAGAATTTTTCCCTTCCCATAGAGATTACGTATTTAGTTAGCTATTTAATACAATATTTATATCTCTCTAAATTCATACTAGGTGATTCACAGTAATAACACACACAATAAAATAGTATCACTTTAAAAAATCTTCAAACCAATGATTCCATTCATATGATAACAACAACAACAACAACAACAACAACAACAACAACAACAACAACAATAACAATAACAATAATAATAATAATAATAATAATAATAATAATAATAATAATAATAATAATAATAATAATAATAATAATAATAATAATAATAATAATAATAATAATAATAATAATAATAAAAGTTAGAAGAGACCTTGGAGGTCATCTAGTCCAACCCCCTACTCAGGCAGGAAACCCTATACCATTTCAGACAAATGGCTGTCCAGTCTCCTCTTAAAAACTTCCAGTGTTGGAGCATTCAGTTTCTGGAGGCAGGTTGTTCCACTGATTATTTGTTCTAACTGTCAGGAAATTTCTCCTTAGTTCTAGGTTGCTTCTCTCCTTGGTTAGTTTCCATCCATTGCTTCTTGTCCTGCCTTCAGGTGCTTTGGAGAATAGCTTGACTTCCTCTTCTACATGGCAGCCCCTGAGATATTGGAACACTGCTATCATGTCACTTCTCGTCCTTCTCTTCATTAAACTAGACATACCCAATTCCAGCAACCCTTCCTTATATTTTTTAGCCTCCAGTCCCCTAATCAGTGGTGGGATTCAGCCGGTTCGTAACACTTCGGTAGAATCAGTAGCTAATTTTTTGTTGCCCAGGCCCAGAATGGACTTCCAGAAGCAGCATCCACACAGAGAACTGGTTGTTCACATATTTGAATCACACCACTGCCCCTAATTATCTTTGTTGCTCTTCTCTGTATTCTTTCTAGAGTCTCAACATCTTTTTTACATCGTGGTGACCAAAACATGAAAATGAAAACATGAAAATTTAACCCATTCCGAAACATCACTGTAAATTTCTTGACTGTATCCAGTTGGTGAAATGGTGAAATACAGGAGACTGGTGTAGGAAGGCCCTTGACTTGATCTGGCAGGGACATTCTAATATTTTAATATTATTCCATTTTCCATAAGAACACATATGGACACTCCATAGTGCGCAAGTTTCTGTGCTTTTTCCTATTACCTTTTCAGATGTTTACACCATCATTTTCAGCCACCATTCCATATTACAGTCAAGCAATCTTATCTCCAGCCCAGTAAACTGCTATCTGGCAGACTAGGAATGTAAAATTTTCATGAGGAAAAAAAATCAGCTTGCAGAAACGAACTTTTGCATGAAATCAAATCCCCAACTTCCAGAAATTAATATTATTGAAATTAGCCTTCCAGAGTGTCTACAATAAAATGCTGACTTTGATTCCAAATGAGGAAACATTTACTTTAATAGATTTGCAAAGATCAAACAGGGTCCACCATATGAATTTTGCCTATCCACAATGAAATGCTTCACTGAGTCACATTGTTCTACCTTAGCAAGGTTCAAGGGAGGGCATTCTCTCTCAGTGAGGTACTTTGCTTGGATGTCAAGAATTTCTTGTGCAGTTCATGTGCAGAAGCCGCAGTTATCCAGGAAACTGATGCCACCACTCTATTCAGAAGTGGACCATAGCTTCAGTTTGCAATATTGTATTGAAGGAGTTTTTTACCCAAGCTTTTAGCAAAGAACCTTTTCAGAATTCTGCATAGCCCTATAACTAAATCCAGCTAGTTGGTTTATAACTCATAACACTTTTATTTTATTTTTTCCTGTGAGCAACATATGCATTTCCAAAATTTTAAGCCAGAGACTATCACTTAAGCATTTGCTTTTACTAACCTACATGTCTGCCATATGTGTTTATAGATTTATCTATTTGCACCTTGTGGTTTTTTTATGTTTCCATTTATTATTATTATTATTATTATTATTATTATTATTATTATTATTATTATTATTATTATTATTATTATTATTATTATTATTATTATTATTATTATTATTATTATTATTATTATTATTATTATTATTATTATTATAGCAAAAGCTTTAATAATGACAGTTTCCATTCTAAACTCACATTAACATAGATCTTCATTTTTGTTTTTTTTAAAAAGGAGGTTTTTATATAATCTGTGCAGGCTTGTGAAGGGGGAAAATCCTTTTCCTTTATTGGCTTCAGAAAGACAAATTGGTTCTGAGTACTGTACATAATTTTGATTAAAAATGAAAAAAATAGCATCTTCTCATCTAACCATATTTACATTCAAAACCACAGTGCTTAATATAGTAAACCTCATGTTTAATAGTTTGGTTCTATCCAATAGGCTCCACTGAAAATGGAGTAGGAGGCAATGAATGTATCTTTAAGAAAGATAATCTGTGCCATTTATTTTTAGAAATCAATACTGCTGTTTTTTTAAATGAACAAGGATAGTCTTGTTCCTTGCTATAAGTATTTATTATACTCACTGTTTCAGAATACAGCTGTAAATATCAATGGAAAGATTCATGGAAGACTTCTAATCTAGCAAAGGACCTCTATTGAGAGGAAGAAGGAAGATAACTATTAACAATACAATTTGTTTCTCCCCCTGCAATCCATAGAGCCATCTCCTGGGCCTTATGTAGTCCTGCTCAGCAGCATTTTGAAGGGCACCCAGACATGCAGAGATATGGCAGAAAAGAATAAATCTTTCATCCTCAGGATCGTTTCCGAAATAAGCTTCTTCCCAAAACATGTTTCCATTGATGAAACTAATGTGTCCAATTCTTTGGGGACTGCTATGGAAAACTCCATTGTAAAATAAAGCACTGGCAAGGAACATTCATTCATTCATTCATTCATTCATTCTCCCTTCCTTCATTCTATTTTTATTCTGACTTTTCTCTGACAGCTTAAGATGATTAGTTGAGAGTTTCTTCACACAACCTCACTTCTTCATACTATAATCTCACACCATTAGGAAGTTTAAGAAAATTAAGCTACAGCATGGGTTTTATCATCCAATCACTGTATTAATTGTTTTAAACCTAAACATTAACTCATTCTATTAACTTCAGAAACAATTGGAGAGAATGCAAGCACATGGCTATAATAATAAAAAAATTAGTGGTGGAACCATAGTACTGGGGAAATTAAGCAGTATAAAAGGGCAACATCTGGAAAAAGAATTTGTCTGAACTCTTACACAGACCTTAACAAAAAGTTAGATGTAACTAGATTTTTCAGTAAACTGGTTCGATATACCAGTTATAAAATTATAAAATTTTCTAGAATTTATAATTTTATAAAATCTATGTGCAGATCCATACATGTCTACTTGGAAGCAAGCCCCATTTAATTTAGTGGAAGTTGCTTAGAGCTAAGTGGCTACAGAACTGCAATTTAAATATCTAAAACTAATATTTTTCTAGTCAAACTAGATCCAAAATACTCCTTTAGTAACAAAAACCTACAATATTGACCATAATTTAAATTGTTCACCATTTAGAGAACTTAAACTTTCAAAATAAGTCTTACTGATTTATAAACAGTAATCTGTCCCCTTTCAAAGAAGTGTCTATAAAAAAATCATATATTTGTGTATTTTCTTTTAACTTTTTTTATTTCTTATTTATTTATTAATTATGCAAATGGTATGCCACCCTATTTCTGACCATTTTAAGTGTCTCCCCTAGAAAATACAATAATAACTATATATAATATTTGTGATGAAAATAAATAAATAAATAAATAAATAAATAAATAAATAAATAAATAAATAAATAAATAAATAAATAAATATAGCAAAGACCAGACAAGGATGAAGCAAAGAGTCATAATTCTCCCTTACTAAAAGTTGTTTCACTGGATACAAAAGAGAGAGAGAGAGAGAAAGAAAGTTCATCCACCTTGATGGTGATAAGACAAGGATTACTAGATCAGGTTTACCAAAATCCAGATGACTTCTAGATGGCGGCCTTCTGCATCTCTTTCCTGCCATTAGGTAGTTGTTTGTATTTTTGCACACTGACTCTGGTAACTATTGGTATAGCTGAAATAATTGCAGTGGATGCTACTTTTGCTCTCCACAAGAAAAATCACTTTCTCTGAAAATAGCTCTATAACCCAACCGTTGGGGGCCATGCCCTTTTTATTATTATCCTCTCTGACTCTTTCTCTCTTTAACAGAGAAAGTAGTAGATGAAGAAATGTGGTGTCAGTGTGGTGATCCATGTAAGCTTGGAATATGTTTCACTTGTGAATTCTGAAACCTCAGTTAAAGATACTGTTTTAGGTCAAATATTATTTGGGGGGGGGGAGAAACAAATAATTGCACTCTGCTAGAAATTAAGCCAGCATTTTACTTAAAGAAAAGGGCAAATGATACCTTGAAATATAGTAACCATGGCAATTTAAAATAAAAGTATGAATTTCTGAATGTATTATGCAGTCTAGTGTGCTTTATAAAGAAACATTTTTATTAAACTAAAAATGATGACATTGAATCATAGTAGTTGGATTCTTTAAGAAAAGGACATCAAAATGAGGCAGAGGTTCATACAAAGCCTCTGAGCCCAGCATCTTATAAGCAACCCTGAAATGTCCAGAGAGTAATGATCAATAAATTTGTTCAACTCAGACCTACCCTTATCTAGGGTATTTAGCACTGAGCTCTTATAATGTCAATTGAATTATAATTTTCAGTGCAGTACTGCCTAGCACCCAGCACATGGTCTATCTCATCAGACTACAAAATGCTATAGAACAGTCAAATGCTACTTTCAAAACAAAATTATACTTGTCAACCAAATGAATAAAATTATTTTGTGATGCATTATTAATTGTTTGCTTCTTTCAAACATCAGCAAAACAAAATTTGCTGCAGTATGTCTACAAGCCAACAGTAATTTTTAAGGTTCTAGAGAGCTATGTTGAGATTTGTAGATAGGAGTGTGTGTGTGTGTGTGTGTGTGTGTGTGTGTTTGTGTATGTGTGTTTTGTGGGCAATACATACATAAGAAATAATTATCTCAGGGCAAAGTATCTGAAAAGCTAGAAACACAATCTGCATTTTAGTTCAGAAAATTAGATAGATTGGAATGGTAGTCAAAGTTGGATTTAATTTTGATAATGAGATTATGAAAAGATATAATTATGAAGGGGATAGTAGCAGTTTTATAAAATACAATCATTTTCTGTAGTATACAGTATATGTAATCTTCTTCTGTCCCCTTGCAAACTCTAGTATTAAACCGAGGGTAGAAAAGTTCAATTCTTATTCCAGGAATTTGGATTATATATCCCAGTTCTATAGCTAGTTTTGGGGGTAAGAGTGGATAACATTAAGATATCTAATATTACTGAAATTGGAGGATGCATTTCCACAGTGTTTTGCTGAGTGGTCAACACCAACAAACAGATATTGAGTTATTGAAAAGGACAGAAAAAAAGGGAAGGAAAGATGAAGTAAGGAAAAAAAAGTTTCCCAAATGATGGCAGCAGCTTTGAAAAACACCAATAGGCCTTTTATTCACTCCCACATTGAAAGCTGTTGTGTCAGGTATATTGTACAGCTGTACATGACTAATCATGACTTCACATGTCACTACCTAAAGTTTTCTTATATTGAGTCAAACCACATGATTCATTTTGCTAAGATTTCTTAATGAGCCTCATATTTCAGAGCTCTGAGCTTATAAATATAGATTAAAAAAAACGTGGTACTATAGTTTGTTTTTGAAAATGAAGAAATCTATCGATCTACAAACAGAGTACCATTTGGGATCTCTTCAATGAGATAACAAGTAGAAAAGGAAGCGAGGTGCCTTGATAGTTCTCCTGCTCAAGTGTTTTGGTATCAGAATATAACCAGATAACATTTTATTCAGTAACAAGGCCTTGAAAGGCTTATGAAAGAGTTTTGTTCTGTTTATATATTTTATCCATCAGTTGCACACATATGCGGTTCTCCTATTTATCTACTGCAGGAGATTTCATCATGTTGGTAGTAACAGGTGAATTGAGGCACATGGTTATGGTGATGAATTTCATCTTCTCCACTTTTTTCTTTTCTTTTCTTTTAGCAGTTAGAGTCATGTGGCACTAATAAAGAGGTTCACTATCATTTATCGTAGTGAAAATTCAATGGAGTAGGTAATGACCTCATCATCAGAGCTGAATCTATTCCTTAGTGGAAAAAGACCGAAACCTTTCAAGTTTGAGTAAATTTTAGATTACTATGAAACATCACATAGAAAAAGGTCTCATGGCACTGGACTCTCAGTCTTTAATGATATGTGGGAATGACTTTGGCAGATGGGTGAAATTGCTGCAGACAAGATAATGCTAAGATAAGAGGCAGCTGAGTCTACCAAAGGAATGTAAGTGCAGCAAATATCTCAGAAAGGATCCTCCCTAATTTCATGGACAGTAAGGATGAGGGGGCAGAGGCTTACTTTTAGATTTCAGGATTTTGTTAATGTAACATTACCATAAAGTTAGTACTTCTGGACTATTGCACAAGGCTGACAGTCTCAGAACATCTTTCTGGATATGCCCACTCTATTACTTAGTATATACCTAGTTCAATAAGGGCTAAGAATTTCATAACCTCACATTCATGAGGTTCATGCTAGATGGCAGGCCTCCTCTATGATAGCTGCACTCTCTCTCTATGGAAATAATTGTTGCCTCTGGTATGTTAATATTCATTAAGGAAGTTAATGAATTGGCCTGTATGTATTCTGAATGGAGGCATTCAGTTTCTGTATTTAATTTTTGGGTTTTATGATTATGTATTTTTATTTTGTTTATTGCTCTATGCCATTCAAACTCCCTCAGCATTGATGTAGGTTCAAAATACTCTGAAAAATAACTAATAAAATAAAATAGCATATCCCACTAAAGTAGATGTTTCTTTGATAATTCTTCTTATACAGATTTAATTAATACCTTTTTTAAAAAATCTCTAATCTATATGCTATGTGGAGATTACCTGAGGAAAAAAGTGTATATTAAGTATTTAGCAGAAAATAACTAAATATATTGAAAAATCCTCAATAGAAATTTTGTTCCCAATTGTTTTGAAAGAACGTTTAGCTCTTTAGCTTGATACTTCCATTCATTTAAGGTGCAACCAACTTTTTTTGCAATGGTGAAGAAAGTATTTTTCAAGGTGAAATCTTCAGCAGCAGCAAATCTGATACCATTTTTAATATAATCCCCTAAAAGCTATATTAATCAGAGGCCACAGGGAGGCCATTTTGTTAATTTAATTTGCCTGCTCCCCTTTCCTCAGTCATAAAAGAGACAGAAAGAACCAAGTTGTAATAAATGTTCTCACTTCTACTAGTGGAGTTTATAATATGTTGTTCCACCTAAATGCAATATAAGTGGCGTTTAAATAACTGGCATAATGTTTCCTTTTTCCTTCTCTGTCACTAAGGCAGCAACTAAGAATAAAGTCATGATGAAGACTTTTTTCCCATTTCCTGGAATATATATTTTTTAAAACCAACACTCATGCCGATAATGATATATGGCATGTTAAAATAAAGGTAAAAGATTCATTAAATCTATATCAACCGGTAACACTGAAACTTAGTCATGGTTGCTGGAATTGGGTATGTCTAGTTTAATGAAGAGAGGGACGAGGGGGGACATGATAGCAGTGTTCCAATATCTCAGGGGCTGCCACAAAGAAGAGGGAGTCAAGCTATTCTCCAAAGTGCCAGAAGGCAGGACAAGAAGCAACGGATGGAAACTAATCAAGGAGAGAAGCAACCTAGAACTAAGGAGAAACTTCCTGACAGTTAGAACAATTAACCAGTGGAACAACCTGCCTCCAGAAGCAGTGAATGCTCCAACACTGGAAGTTTTTAAGAAGAGACTGGACAGCCATTTGTCTGAAATGGTATAGGGTTTCCTGCCTGAGCAGGGGGTGGTGGGCTAGATGACCTCCAAGGTCCCTTCCAACTTATATTATTATTATTATATTATTATTATTATTATTATTATATATTAATTATTATTCTCTTATTATTATTATTTATTATTATATATATTATTATTATTATTATTATTATTATTATTATTTTATTATTTTAATTATTATTATTTATTATATATTATTATTATTTATTATTAAAATATTTAAGACTATGTTGCTATTGCAAACCATTCTGTGGTGCTTTGGAATATGTTTAAAAAATGCCCTGTGAAACTATCAGGGCAGTGAAAACAGAGAAAACTCTAATTCAAATTGCATTTGTTTTTAAAAAGAGTTATTCAAAAGTATACACAGTTATACTCCATCCTTGAATGTAAAAAAAATAATACCAAAATATTACACAATCCTTTTTCTAGAATGCTAACTTCAATCAGCATAGGGACTATTTAAACCACTATACCTCTATGATTCTCAAATATGCTCACATTGGATTTCTGCAATATATGAGAGAACCCAGGCCATACATCCATACTACATGGTGAAACTAAAATAGCAAGACTTTTCAGGGTTGAGCTCTATCTCGAGATTCCAGTCTAAATTTGTTGATTACCTAAATGGGAGAGAGGAATGCAGAGAATGTAAACAAGCATCAGTCATCGATCTAACACTATAAATTAGGGATGATGAAGTCCAGTTAGGCACCTTTCTTTGCTACTACAAAGGGAACAAAAAAAAAATCTAGGCTGGAGATCTACCGGAATACTGCACATTCTATACGATATAATTCTGCTAGCTCGTACATACATATTGTACACATGCAAATTGTTAAAATTTTGCAAAAAAAGAAATTGCAGTAAAAAAAAAACATGCATTAGGGAAAGAAGCACAGATAGGCATAAAAAAAAGGTATTTTTACACATTATATTGGGAAACTGTTTATCAGCTCATACATTAGAAGTGTCACATCAAATAAATATTCTAGTATATACGGAGTCCTCACTTATGACATATGGAGTCTGAAAATTTCCATCGTAAGTCATGACTATCATACGTCAAGATACCAACATGAACAAACTTGATTTTGCATCTATTTTGTTGGTGGTCATTAAATGAATGCCACAGTCATAAATGAAACACTGCAGTCATTAAGCACATGGCAAAATTGTCATAAATCACATGACCACCAGCCATAAAGGTGAGCTAGTTGCCAAGCATTTGAAATTTGATCATTGTGACCACAGGGGTAGGGGGCAGCTATCAGAATTCCAGAACTGAGTCATAAGTAGCTTTTAGTGAGTCTGTTGTACGTTGAATGGTTGCTAATTAATTGGTTGTTAAGCAAGGACCATCTGTATTTCTATGGGTAAATTTAGATACAGTCAACCATAACAACAATTGAGACTGGTAATATAAAAGGTGACAAAGAAAAAGATGTTGACAAAGTTGCCATCCTTTACATTGTATAAAAATCAGATTTTAGCCTACCTCAGAAATGCAGTAGATTTTTTAACAGAATAATCATCCATTAGGCTGAGAGGTGTAAAACTCTCTAATAATTCAACATGTATAGCCCAGCCAATAACATTGATATTATTCAATAGCCACCCTTGTCCAGTAAATCTATATGTTAAATACCACCTCAGTTCTGTTGTCTAGTTTTTCTATATTTTCCTACATTATCTTTTTATTGTTTTTTAATCTTCAAAGTTGTTTGTCTCCATTTCTTTTTGACTGAGAACATTTAGGACATCCAAATGGTAATATCTCCAAACTTGGATCAATGCTTTAAAAAAAAAAAGACTGTTTTGCTGAGTATACTGACTCCTATTTCTGCTTTTAATCATCCATTTAATAGATATTAACATTAACAGAACCTGCTTAGGCAGGAAACCTATACCATTTAGATTGTCCTAAAGGGTCAAAAATTAAATGAGACAAAACAACTTTGCAGATTTAAAAAAAAGAAGAATATAGTAAAAGAAGAGGAAAATATAGAAAGAAAGGAGGACAACAGAACTGGGGGTGATATTAATAACATAATATTGCTTGGGACAATGGTGGCTATTGAAAATATCGATGTTATTGGTAGCTAGACTGTACCTGGCAGATGAACAATTTGTGCTGATGTTTGTGCGTGTTTATGTGTGTGTGTGTGATAAATGAGCAAAATATCAATAAGGTCATATGACTGGTAAAAAAAAGTTCACAGGTTATTTTCTAAATGGAAGAACTATGTTAATAAAGTGCAAAATCCAGTTTTAAATGTAATTGTTACTATGAGGGAATACTTTAAAAACTGTCTAAATGGTGTCTCTGTTATGTTAAATATCTTCTTTCAAAATAAAATCCTTCCCTTCAAGGATATCTATATCCCAACGAGCCTACTGTAAACATAGAGTATAAGAGCCTTCTGTATGAAAGGAGACAGGGCTAGAAATTAGATACTGTATGATTTAAATGATGACTGACACTTCCATCATAAGCTTGGTTCTTCTTTAACTAAAATGCAATAAAAAGATTTCACAGCCTAGCATCCAAACAGATAATAAATAGTGTAAAAAGATGTAACCTTAAGGAAGAGGAAAAAAATCTGCCTGATATAGATGATAACCATACAGCAAACCTTTTCCCCAAATATTTTGCCAGTATAACTATGTGAAAATTTTATACCTGGAAAGCTTATTTTCATTACCTATTAAAAGTATCTAATACAAACAGTACAGCAGATAGTGGCAATAAAAACTTCAAAACAAAGACTGTATTTTATGCCTATAGAAAAAAAGAATCTCCTTTCTTTTTCCTCTCTCCCTGCCACCGCCAAAAGGAAATCTGAGGAGACAGTGACCTGAAATGTCTGCAAGTTTCATTTCCAAGACAGTTAAAAGCCTTTGTGAAATGAAACTGGCTTTTCAAACTGTCAGTTTGCCACCTTTGGTACATTCTTGTAAAAAGCGGGGAGAATCTTCTCTGACACAAGAAAGGTTCTGTGAAGAAAGTTGAGAGGCTAGGGAAATGCTGAAGGCCTTTGTTGGGAAAGAATGGTTGAAATCACACCCACATCATGACTGTGACTGACAGAGTACAATTACAGGCAGAGGTTAGGTAACCACAGCACCAAAACAATCACCTATCAATGGTCTTGCCAGGAAGTTCCCAGTTACTTCTATTAACATCAATATGAGTATCAAAGGAACAGGATATAAGTGATGGTATATAGATATTTATTGAACTTTATTTAATATGCTTTTAGCATTATTCCCTACAACTAAAATTGCATGTGTTAAAATTGCATGTGAGGGAAGATACGGATGTGTAAGAAAGAAGTTATGAAGTCTGATGCTCCATGCATCTCCCTCCATAGAGGGAGAATCTCAAACCCACAGGCCAAATGTGACCTTCCAGGCAAAATCTGTCCAGCCCAAAGGCCTAAGTGAGGTTCTGTACAGCCCTTCCTTTTAGGTACAAGAAAAGTCCTATATTGCAGGCTCATTCAAGGAAGTATGGCAAACATGCTCTGTCTGAGCCATGTCTCCCTCCAGAAATGGAAGGAGATCTAGAAGATGGGAATTTTGCTGAGCAAATCTTTTTAACCATATTCCAACATCAAACATGTACCAAGCCGGTGAGAGGTGCACTAGCCATTGGACTACTTATAATATGATACATGCAGATGTTCCTGTTCTAGCACAGTATGTCCCCTTAATATTCCCAACATTAAATAAACCTTAGTTTAGTACTAATATTACAAATGAATCTTCAAATCAACATCGGTCAGAAGGTTCTTAACATAAGTCAGGTGCCATGGTCTATTGTGTATTTAGTCTCCTCTGCCATGCAGTAAAGATTCTGCTTAAAGAAAGTACTTGAGTAACTTCACTTTTGATCTCCTCTTTCTGCAGAGCAACTTGAAATATTCTTGTTGCCCTGGCAACAGTTGATAGTCCCTGAGTGGATTTTTGGCAATATTTTTTGGAAGTAGTTTGCCATTTCCTGCTTCATAGGACTGAGAGAGAGGGCTGGCCCAAAGTCACCAGATGGCTTTGTGACTAAGGCCAAGACTAGAAACGCAATCATACACCAAGCTTGGTACTCCTTGCAATGAATAGGCTGTTAAAAACATTCTATGAATCATGTCCCTTTAAAAAATGATGTTTAAGAAAACTATAAATTAATCATATGGCATAAAAAAACTGGAATGTAATTTTTTCAAAACTGAGCCTGGATCATTGGAACCTCTTTTCCTCCTGCAATGTAAAAAACATCATTATGACAGGGAGGGAAATTCTTCAGATACCTTAGTGAAAACGATACTGCCAGAAAACCATTCATGCTGTAGCTGCTGTCTCTGTAGGATAAATTGGGGTTATTGCTGACAGGGAAAAGATTAAGCTTAAATGTCTGAAAGAAAGTTGCTTTAAGTATAGTTTTTTTAAAGCTATTCCCATATATGTAAGTAAGTCTTCTTTGGATAGGGATGAGAAATTCTCTTCTGTTGGGTTTTTATTCCAATTACCATATCTGTTTTTGCTATGCACAAATTCTGAGTTATATTATTTTATTATTTAGTTAGTTAGTTCCATTCTAGTACTGATTTTCCAATACATGGTCCATTTAACTGCATTTATTATATAGTTCATTTTATTTAGAGCATACACCCATCAGAAGATGAAAATTCCAAGGCCATAGACAAGATGTAAGCCATGAATCACTGGATAATAATGAAACATTGGCATGATGTAAAACAGCAGTGGCAAAAAGAGAAACTGAATTAGAATGAGCAAGCTTTTAAGTCCAACCCGGTGTTCTATTTCTTGGATATGTGGAAGGATGTATCATGGCTTTAAAAAAAAAATACACTGCACAATGTCAATGCCTAAATCAATATATTTCATAGGATTAAATTTAACACACAACTTTTTTTTTTCTTTTTTTGTCATCTCAAAGTAGCGGCCAAAGACACTTGAGAGAGGCCACAAAACAGGTCCATGATAAGTGAGGAAAAATAGTATTCATCATTTTGCAATCCTTGGCGAAATGCAGCATATTGCAAAAAAGGCAAGGGGCAAATCATGGTATTGGTGCCAATAAAAAAACAGGAATAGAGCTTGACTTGGAGGAGTCTTTCTATTTAGAATACTGAAGTAGTTCGCAATTAATATTAACTAATGCTCTGTTCAGGCATTGTTTGACACCAGCCTCTTGCAGGACATCCACAAACATAGTGCTGATGTCTGCAGGGAGAGTCATATGTATAAATCACACATAAAATTAGCATCACATAAGCAACAGCACAGAACAGAGCCTTATTTACGTGGAAGCCAATATATGTGCCGATATACATATGAAAACTTTTGCTCTTCAGTTTTAGCATTGTGTTTCTGCACACCCCTAAAGTTACGATTTTTTTTTTTAATCTCTGAGAGAATTAGTTAATATTTATTTTGATTAAGTAAAAATTAATTATTTCTATAGAGTTTTGTATTCTCCTTTTGGACCTAGTAATGACAGCAGGATATGTACAGTAGCACCCAGGTTAATCCAGGACACAATCCACCCAGTCTCTGGAACATCATTCCAACGGACACAGAATATCCCCCCTTCCTCAAAAAAAAAACAGAGCATGGGAGAGACACTCTGGATAGAAAGAGGGATCCACTGAATTCCAAACTTATTTGAACTTCTCGCATTCTCTCAAAACTGAATTTATTTAAATGGTTCTAGAATTAATCTAAATGGATTGTCCCATTCCCCCATAACCCATAGACGGTTCTTTTTTCTCCATCAAACTAATCTGCTCCTCGAGTCAGATATCCTCCAAACTGGATTGTTTTAATAGTGCATAATATGGAAAAAATCTCAGAATATTAACATGGAGGGATCAAGCAGACTTACTTACTTACTTCCCATATTAGTGGGAATTCATTAAGTTTATTAGAAAATATTAATTTGATTACTTAGAAAAACCTGTCTGAAATAAAAAAAAGAAGTTTTTGCCTTTTTTATTTGTTGTGTAATAAAACTGTATATATTATCATTCATCTGCGCCTTCCTGTTGTTTCTGTCTTGTACTTATCTTCTCTATAGCACTTAGATGCTGAGGTGCTTTATAAATAGTCAGCTTTATGGTAATTACAACAATTTTGCCATTATTTCGTGTCAAAAAAAGCTTTGAAGGACATCCTTTGCTTTATGGTAGGATACAAGTCTGTGGTTTAGGTATAACTAACACCTGCAATGATCCCAAAATCAAAAACACAGATATTGGCACCAACTATAAATATTGCAGAGAAAATATCAAGAGAATTGTCAGGAGGTAACGTTACACATTGTATGCTTTGTCAAGGAACTTGCGGCTCGGCAGCCATGATTGAAACCCTCACATTAGAACTGGTATACTGGTGTGCATGGACCAGTGACACTGTGGTATACTCTGTACTCGCAGTGTTCAGTAGTATCAAAAAAGATCTGTGAACATCTAGAAACAAAGTTATAACAAGTAGCCAGCAATGTTTGTTAAAAACAGGTCATGCCAAACCAATCTTATTTCATCTTTGACAAAGGACTAAATTAGTAGACCAGAATGAAATGCTTGTGGATATAGTATATTTAGACTCAGCAAGGCATTTGACAAAGTAGACCAACACTATTCTGACAAACTAGAAAAATGTGAGATAGACAGCATCACCATCAGAATGGATTTGTAACTGGCTAACAAAATGTACTCAATGGGTAGTCCTTAATGGTATTACATCTACATGGAGGGAAGTAAGCAGTGGGGTACCACAATGTTATTAGGCCCAGTACTCTTCAATAGCTTCATAAAGATAAAGACTTGGATGAGGGAATAGAAGGGGAAAATCATCACATTTGCAGATGGGACACTAAGGTGGCAGGAATAGCAAACACCCCAGAAGACAAGATCAGGATCAAAAAGATCTTGATAGACTTGAACAAATGGGCCCTATCCAACCACATGAAATTTAATGTGGAGAAAAGCAGGTTTTAAACCTAGGCAGGAAAAACCAAAGGTACACGTAACAGATTAGGCGAAATCTGGCTCAAAAACAGTAACTGTTAGAGGGACCCTGGAGTCCTAGTGGATAATCACTAAACATGAGCCAGCAGTGTGCAGCAGCAGCCATAAAAGCTAATATAATTGTAGAACAGAGCATAGAATCAAAATCAATCATAGTAAAGCACACCTGGAAACTGCATCCAGTTTTCGTCACCCACTTTACAAAAAAAAAAGATGTTGAGACTTTGAAAAAAAAAGGCAAAGAGAGACAAAAAACATAGAAGAATGGTTGTAGGAATTGGTATTAGCCAATCTAGAGAAAAGAAGGACTAGGGGTGACATGATAGCAGTATTTCAGTTTTGGAGCGGGCTGCCACAAAGAAGAGGGGAGTCAACTTATTTCCAAAGCACCAGAAGGCAAGACAAGAAATAATAGATGGAAACTAATTTTAAAAAGAAGCAAACTTGGAATTAAGGAGAAAACTTCTTAACAGTGAGGACAATTAACCAAGTGGAACAGCTTGCCTTCAGAAATGGTAGGTGCTTCACCACTGGACATTTTAAGAAAAGACCAGAACAACCACCTATCTGAAATGGTATAGGGTTTCCTGCTGAGCAGGGAGTTTGGACTAGAAGACCTCCAAGATCCCTTCCACCACTATACTGACTGACTGACTGACTGACTGATTGATTGATTGACTGATTGCCAGATGAGTTATGCCCCTTTCCCTGTCTTATTGCTTCTCAAATATATAATCACTCTCTTACCAAATGGATGGAATATCCCTGCAAATAAGAGTTTATTTGGGAAAGAAAAAAATACGATGATTTTACTTTACATGAAATGTAGGATATTATGAAATAAAAACTAAATCTAAATTTTGATCTAAATTATTGTATTAGAACTCTAATATTCATCTAATTAAAGCTGATCTTAATTAGAATTAATGTAGTAAAACACATTTATCACAGAACATTTGAGAATTCTCATTGTTAGGGCTCTTCCACAAAATAGTCTTAAGCTCTTGTCCAGTTGTTTGGCAATGGAATTGTTTGAAAATGAAGATACATAAAGAAATTGTTGCCCAATTTTAATCATTTTTTACTCTGGCAATAATACTACCAAAATGTTCTGTCCAGATAATGCTTACTATGGTTCTTGATAGCTGAACACTTATTTCTTGTTTTTGTTTCTCTATAACACGGGCTGAACAAAGAAAGTAGCAGAACTCTTATCAATTACTTGGTTAAAAAAAGAAAAAAGGAGGGAAGGAGAAGGAGAAGAGAGGAGAAGGAGGAGAAGATGCCCCCACCCTTTCACTAATCCACTGGGCGGTATATCACAAAGTAGCAGACACCCAGAAAGCCAGAAATGAAGTGGTTGTGGAGGACAATGACCCAGGAAACTTAAAGAAAAGAGCTTTTCTCACACAATGCACAGAAGCCAGTTGAAACAAATGAAACTTCTATAAACTAATGAACTGCAGCAGGCAGTCTTCACAATATCGCTTGTGCTAGCAGAAGCCAAAAACACTACTTTCAGGAAGAAAAAAATAGTCATACATGATGGTCTAGGCGGGCTGAGGGCTCACATGCTTATGTATACTCAAGAAATAGTTAGTTGGGGTCATCTTCAGGCCAGGGCAGCAAGAACAGGCAGATGAGTCCTCAACTTCTTGTTCCTCGCCGCAGTCGCTCTCCTGGCGTGTGTCGGATGCGGATGCCCAAAGGCTGGTATCCGACGTCGCTTTTGCTCTTTGCCCCCTCTATTCTAGCCGTCCTGTGCTGTCATCTCAGAGTTGAATCAGGGCGCGCTGCAAATTTGTTGTCCTCCCTGGGGTTCACAATTATTTCACTACAGCCACTTCGTTCCGATCCTGCAAACAGCGGGCTGATTGCATTCATCGTGAGTCCCCGGCGCTGTCCCTCCCACCTCCTAAGTGTATGATAGGCCGGGTAAGAGGTCTATGTGCCGATTAATCGAATTCTGGAGAATTAACTCTGAGACGATGCACAGGCGCGGCTAGAAGAGAGGGGGGGGCAAAGAGCGAAAGCAATCGGATAAACAGCCTTTGGGCGTCGCACGCGTGCCAGAGAGAGCGGACTGCGAGCGAGGAAACAGCTTTGAACCCGCTAACATGCTGACAGGGTGCGGGACGATTAGAGCACTACGGCCCGAATGAAGCAAGTGGACAGGTGACCGCTCAAGGAGCAGGATGCAGAAGCAGCCGGCTATATAAACAAAACTCCCGGATCCTTTACTTTTACTCTGACGATGCCGGCAGTTTGGCCGACGAAAGCTAAGTGGTTGTACAATAAACAGTCTTGTTTATATTTCTATCCTGGTAGTTCGATTTTTCTTGGTTTTTCAACATGCACACATCCCAGGATTCGATTTCTAATGTAATTAAGGATAAATTACATATACATATACATATACACAGTGCTTTTTTTGAAAAAAAAAAAAAAAAAAAAAAGGTGCCGGAACTCACACACGTCATACAACCCGCCTTGCCTATCCTACAAGGTTCCATCCAAAAAAGGCGCCGGAACTCCGTTCTGGGCATTCTATGAGAAAAAAAGCCCTGCATATACATATACATATACATATACATATACATATACATATACATATACATATACATATACATATACATATACATATACATATACATATACATATACATATACATATACATATACATATACATATACATATACATATACATATACATATACATATACATATACACATACACCACAGTAATGGCAATATTGGAACAAACAAGTCTACTGGGTAATAACTTCTTGTTGGCTCTAAAGACATTTACAGAATAATGGCTCATTGTTTTTGGAAAGTACTTCAGAAATGCCCTAAGCTTAGTTATAATGCCCATTAGGGGAAAAAATTACTTCAAATTTAAAATACACTTATGAAAAACTACACTACTAATACTGGATAAATAATATGTGTTTTAGAGTCCCTTATGAAAGCTTATTCACATATTTAGGTTGGCATGAACCCAGAACAAAAACAGCTGCACACAATGCCCCCTCTATCACAGTCCACTATAAGGTCAATCCAGGAAACCATTTAAACCTTTTTAAAAAAATACACTTTCAGCATAGACTGTTGAGAACCATTATGGATTCCCAAGTAAATAATCAATGTTCTAAACTCCATAACTATGTATTAAGCTGATCTATAGTTGTTATACACTGGGCAATAAATAATAGCTGTTACAACAATAGTATTGTCATAAGATTTTGCCATTTATTTTAGGGAAAGATTTTGCCATTTTTAAACACATATTTAATGACCATTTAATTTCTCATAAAGCAACAACAAACTCGTAAGCAATTTGTTTTTTTTAAGACTCACTTTCTCTCTTATTGTCTCTCTCACACACATACAACATACAAGATACACATATTATTATTAGTATGAATAGACCAGGGAATAACCAGAGAAATGACCAGGAAAAAAGGAGAATTTAATCCTATGCTCTGATATTGTAATAGATGTGGTTGATATTGGTATTTCATCACTGATTTTCATCACTGATTTTAAACTGTTAATTAGAGGTTTCATCTATTTGACCCTTCAAGCAATTCAAGTTAATTGTTTGTAGACTCATATTCTTTGGATAGCATCGGATCATTTTTTTCTTCTTGCTACTGAACTAGGCCTGAAGTCTCAAAGAACACCTAGAATACGAAATAAGGATGATTTTTTTTCTCTAGGCAGCCAACAGTAGTTAACTATCAGCCATGTCTACCTTGCAGGAAGTAGGTAAAAAGTTACGCGTGATATTAATATTTCTATTAGTACACCACTGAAATATACCACAGATTACAGCATTATTTATAACAAAATACAATGTAATGGTAGGACACAGTACCAATTTCCCATCTCTGCTGAGGCTTTGGGAAGGTACCAGATGTCAGAGCTACCAAAATCCTACTTCACAAGCTTTTATGTGAAGGACTGTCAAAATATCATCCTTGATTGAAGACATCTTCTAATTCAGAAACAGAAATAGAAATGAAAGCCCCAGAGCCTCTCAAATATTGCCTACGCATTACAAGCATGGGGAGTGATAGGATTAACAGTGTTTGATTAATACAGTGTGATTTCAGTTCAGATTAAATCCCAATTAAATCTAATTTAACTTTTGTTCTGGCTACACCAACTTTCAAAGCATGATCTTCATCCTCCAAAAGTGATACTCCTTTGCTTTGTTTTGAAGGACGTTTCAGGTCAAAGACTGATTTAAAAAAAAAAAAATCATAAGAAGAGAATGATGTTATTTTAAAAATGCCAACCAACATTTAGCACATAATCAGCATGATCTTCCCTGCAATATTAAGGTATATTATATTTCTGTTATTTTCCTATGCACAGGAGTTCAAAGCAGGTCATATGAGAGATCTCCCTTCACTTTATTTTCACAACAGTAATCTTGCAATTTAGAATAGGTTATGCAGGAGTAACTGTTCTATGGTCACACAGCAACTTTCTGTGACTGAGGATAGATTCGATCCTGTGTCTCCCTGACCTTATACTAACACCTTAGCTGCCACATCAGATTGGGTTTCCTATTTAAATACCTGAAATTGACTTGTGTCTATATCCAAAAATTAGTATATATGGTACTGCTTTTATGCACAAAAGGGTTTTCTTTAAACTTGTTTTAAATAAAGTTTCAGAGAAACTGGAATTAGTTCAGAGCAGGGCAAAGGAAGGTTAGTAAAGAACTAGAAAAGAAGCCCAGCGAAGACAGATAGATTAACAGATCTGTCCCATGCTGCAAATGACAAGATTGTGCCCATCTCTCATTCCATCTAGTGTCCATCAGCATATTTGGAGACAACAGGCTAATTTAAAGAATATGGAACAGGTTGAGCAAAGAACAAAGAAAAATGCTACATCTTCTACCTAAGGTCTTCAAATAATTTAGAATAGAATAGAGCTAGAAGGAACCTTGGAGGTCTTCTAGTCCAGGCCCCTGCTCAAGTAAGAGAACCTATACCATTTCAGACAAATGACTGTCTAGTCTCTTCTTAAAAAACCCCAGTGATGGAGTGCCCACGATTTCTGAAGGCAAGCTGTTCCAATGGTTAATTGTCTTCACTGTTAGGAAGTTTCTCCTTAATTCCAGGTTGCTTACTTGTTGCCAGTGATTACTCAGATGCTTGGGGCCTTGGACAAGTTAATTGGCTAAGATACAATTGCAAGAAATATGGCAGCTTTACCTCCCTCTTAGGCTTTACTTCATATATAATAAGGCTAGCCATAAAAGCATCCATGGACTATTGAGTGTGTTTTCTTTTTCTACTACTTTTCTGAGTGTTTAGTTTGATAATGTCTTCCAAATATCTTATGAAATCTATGTATATAAATGTGGCATTTACAGAAGATAGAAAGCCTTTAAAGGAAAAAAACACTGCAGCGCTCCGTAGAATAAGAATACTCATTTTACACAAAGCTGAAAAATTTGAGTCCTGATATTCCAGTTCCAATGCAGCCCTTTACTGCCCCAATTAATTGTATCTATTCATATGCTCTTTTAAAACTATACACCTATGTTTCTAAGAGATTTCACAAAGTCACTGATGTGGATTAGTGTTTCATTAACAGCACACACTTTAATAACTCTCTGTCATATAATCGTGGTGGTAAAAGGAGAACAAACGGATGGATTTATTTTCCAAAGCACACTGAAAGAATGGAGCAATGATTCTAATCTACAATTACTTATTTAGTTTTCTTCCTTCCTTATCTCAAAGGGTTAGTGTCAGATCAGACATTGATGATCCTGGTAATAGTTCATTCATCAGGGAATAGCAAGTTTCAGATCACCCATTACTATGTATTGAAAGGAACATTCTTGAAGATTGAAGGAGAAGGAAACCATTTATATTACTTCCAAGATCATAGAAGAGAATGCATAATCCTCATGACTTTTCTAATGCACATGTTGTATAAATAAATGTTTGAAACAGCATATTTAAAAAGGGAGCACAAGATATTCTATCTACTTTCATCTTCACAAACCTTGGAGATGGTTCAGAGTGGCAGAGAAATCTTAAATTTATGGCAGCCTAATAATAGAATTTCATCAATTAAAATTTAATAGAATCTTAGCCTTCTATAACTGGACTCAACATTCTATGACACTGCAGTAATAATAGTTACAATTATTGTAAACTTTAGGTGAATTATATCTATATCTACATTTTGCTCCTTGAGATGTATCTACAAATGAGAATTCTTCTACATTCCATAATTGTTCTTCCATGTTTTCTTATTTGTAGAATTCCAGTGACATTTTCCATACAATTCATTTTTGCCAAACGTTTCATTACAAATAATGCCAACACATGTCCATAGGCAAACTATTATGGGAATTCAGACTCCTATGTATTGTCTGCTCATTTCAGCCTGTCTGTCTTCCCTTTCTTCCCCAGGTCATGCATTTGAAGATTGGGAATTGTGAGCTCAAGTATTTAGTATACTTATGTGTGGATCTCCCCACCCCCATTTTTAACAAAAATAAATTCTGACATTTCCAAATATTTTAACTATTATGTATTCCTTGTTGAGTTGTGTATCTTTATGCTTGTTTTTTGTGATAAATTTTCAGACTGATTGCACAGTGTTAAATATAAGGAAGTCAGGAAGCCACAGTATGATGGAACATGATGAAATGGACTGGCTTCAGGGTGGCACAGGAATGTGACAAAATTGTATAGTTTCTCTTTATTTATTCAACGTATTTGTTGAATATACATTAAGAATAGGACAGGAAAAAGGATGGGAGGATAGGAAGAAGATGAGCATGGTTTTAAAATTGGAGAAAGAAATATTAATAATCTGTGCTATTTCTGATAACATAAACTTGATAACCAAAAATACAAAGGATAATAAAAGTCAAGAAGCACAGTGGGAAAAAATGGGACTAAAATTAAATAGGAAGAAGACCAAACTAATAACAAGAGATACAACAATCAGCCTTTAGAACTAACAATGAAAATACTGAGGTGGTAGATAGCTTCTGCTTTTTAGAATGAACCATCAACTGTAAAGGAACCAGCAGTCAAGAAAGACTAGTACTTGACGGAGCAGCTATGAAGGCCTTAGAAAAGATATTCAGATGCTGTAATGTGTCTATACCTGCAGAGATCAGAATCGTGTAAGCATCTGTGATAGTGAAGGGTGGACTTTTAAAAAGCCAGACAGATGCTTTTGAGTTTTGATATTGGAGGAGACTCCTGAGAATGCCATGGACAGGCTAGAAAACAAACAAATGGATCATTGAACAAGTAAAACAGAGAGGTCCCATTCAAAGTACAAGTGACCAGCTATAAATTATCCTACTTCAGACACATTATGCAAAGATCTGTAGCTGGGGGAAAAAGGAAGGAAAGAGGACAAGAGGGAGCAAGGTGAATAATGACAATGTTGATGAGCGTGCAACTGGAAGACTTGAAAGATGAGATTAGGGACAGTCCTTTCTGTGATTGCTAAGAGTCAACAGCACCTTGATTTGGGAAGGAAATATGGAAGTGTAAAGTACTATCAAATACTAAACATAATATTTTGACATTCTTGAATTCTGTTTTTAATTGTGTGAATCTTCTGTACACTTGATGACAAGAACTGATGTGTTTAGGGGTGAGCAAGTGATGCGAAGTATAGATGAAAAGCATCACAGAAAATCTCATCAATGTACCATCTAAATCACAGAAGCAATGAAAAATCCATAATAATTACATAATAATTACATGGAACTCAATAACACTGCTGGGGAACAAAATATAGTCTAAACTGATATGGGCTTGGTCTTGCATAGAGGGATATATGCAAACTATATCAAGATTTTTCCCCTGCCTCTTTTTTTTTCCAGTATAAACCTCATCCCTTTCCATTAACTGTAGAACTGGGAGTTCTCTCTGCTGATCATGACTTGGTCTGACAAATACACTGAAACCTCTTAGGCAACATGTGCCTTCCAGCCTTAATATGTAATTGCATGGAATTTGTACGCATGTGGGTGTATGTATGTATTTTTTTTTCTATTTCTATTTTTTTGGGCGGGTTGTATGTTTGTAATTCTTAATTTTTGTATGGAAGTCTTTAATTAACCAAGTCTCCCTGCCCCTGTGTCATGTTAAAAATTAATTTTAATGCTATAAAAATTTTAAATTCTGTCCCTCTGCCACCATCGCTACCACTTTAAATGGAATTCCAGCATAAGCAATTTGAGTTCTGTGTTGGTTCTCAGTAAAAACAGTTTTTATGAAAGGAAATGGAAATTCACAATAACCATGAATGCAATGCTTGGGTTAAAAAAAAAAAAACTTCGGGAATTTAAGAAGCACTTAGTTGCTGCATTAGGCCATTTAGGATGTTTCAGCTTCTCAATTGACTGTAATTCCAATCTGCTCAAGTGCCCTGTTAATGACCTTCCATTTCACAGTGAGCTCAGGAATTCGATGTTTATACTTCTTTTTTCTCTTTCTCTTTTACTATACTACAAACAGACTGAAAGACAGATTCTTTTCATTCTGTCTTACTGTTGTAGAAAGGTATAAAATGGTTCTATGGGGGGGGGAAGGAAAAGAGACTAGGTTTTATTCCTTTTAAGGAAGGCAGTCCCTGACAAAAGAAAACCAAAATCAACAGATTCTAACAGAAAAGAAACGTTTGAATGTTTGACATCCAGTCATTGTTCTCCCAAGTGGTAGCATTGCATGTGCTTGAGGACAGTCATGCATCTCCCCATTTGTTCACATAATCTAGTCTATAAACGATGCTCTAAGTAAAGTGACTGGCTATCATATAGGCCTGATTAATACATACATAAAGGTAGGGTATTCATAGTTTCTTAAGAGTTGCATATTGCATTTTGCATATGAATGCAAGATTTACTCTTATAATGTTATGAAATGCATCTATCCCCTGATGGACCTACTGTTGCATAGGCAATAAATATATTATTGAACAAAAGCAAACAATGGAATTATTGTGCACCTGGGAATCAAAAGAAGTGGTATTATGAGTTCCTGTCAGTGGGTTAAAATGATTTGAAAATTTGGTGTATTCTCTTTCCAAAAATGTACAAAAGAAGCCTTTATATTTTGCAACTGTTTTGTTTTCTTGGTGTCCAAATATATATAAACTGATAGATCTGAGCAGATGAGTTAGTCATCTGGGCTATTGAGAAGAAAAGTGGGCATGATGAAATTCAGAGTCTAATTTTATTATTATAATTTATCATTATTATACAATTATATACTATATAATGTATATAATCATATATTATGTAATTTATAATAATTATTGTAAACATTATTATAATTTATCTAATTTACATGGCTGCCCATCTCATGGAAACTGACCCTGGGTGGTGTACAACAATCCAGTAAAAACAATAAATAAATAAACAAACAAACAAACAAACAAACAAACAAATAAATAAATAAATAAATAAATAAGACAATCATTACTTAAAACCATCATATATTAATTATTAAAAAGAAATGTAAATTATAAAAGCAGAGCTAAAACAGGAAAAGAGACGGAGGGATATTAATAATAAGGGAGACACCTCATAAATCCACCTGTTCCTAGACCTGCTGGCATAAATAGATATTGAGGACCTTTGGAAACTTAGGACTGATGAGGACAATCTTATCCTGTGGGGGGGGGGAGGGAGAACATTCCACAATATATGAATCTACTCTAGAATGATTCTCATATTTTATCTTTTGGGAATATAATTCCACAATCATTTAGTGGGCATGGCTTAAGCTGGTTTCCAAAGTATAGCCATGTTACCTTACAATAAACTTAGAGCTAATACTTCTGGGTGTGCTTCTTGTGTAGACTACCTCACAAGGCTGACACAGAACCACATGTCCCAAATGGCATTCTAATTTGGTACCCAGGCTATAGATGTCTTTTCATCTCTTGAATTAAAACTTAAAGATGGCTGATGAAAGGAACCATTGAAACACTTTCCTGTGACTTCCTTCTGCTGCCTCATGCAAGTCATGAGGTTTAGTGTTTCCCCTTTCCCCAAAAAATCAGGTCTTTTTTCCCCCTCTTCAGACAGTTCTTAGTGTCCACTTCAATCTTCTAGTTAGGCAACTGTTTCACTGAAGTTCAGTGGATATCAGCTAGAGATTTCACTGTTTATTTTGCTTCCTGGGAACAAAACAATCAGGGCTACTTTGTTAAATTTGTTCAAGAGCGAAAAGTAATAAACATCTGGTGTGTGCCTGCAGTTCATCTTTCACACAAAGAAGTAGCATTTGCTGAGCAAATACAACTTTCACAGAGAAAGGAGACTTTTACACTCTGCAGGCTAAAAAAAAAAAACCCACACACAGCAAAACCCCAATGTACAAGATCAGTTCGAAGCCACCTAGATATCAGAATGACTTTGGAATTAATGTTTTAATGCAACTCTGTTATTTTAGAAAAGAGTGGATGGAGAAGCAATAAAGCAATACACACTAGAATGGCCTAGTTTAGCCAATCACATATCCTGCATTTGTTGTGTTAAATTTAAGAGGCAATTGAGTAGATCCAGACTCAACCACTTCAAGTACTTTTTTCAATGTAGTCATTTAATTGAAAAATATACAGAGAATATCTAAAGCAGGCATGTCAAACTGCCGGCCCATGGGCCAGATGCATCACGCCAAAACCGCGCCCACCCCATTGCCGGCAATGGGGGAAAAGTTGTGATACGTCACACGACATCACATGACGTCGCGAGTTTGACATGCCTGATCTAAAGCATGAATGACAGAACTACCTTTCAGTGGTCAGAGACCATATGTAAAAAGAATGCAAAGGCAGCAAGGTGCACTAAAAGGGCCCAGGTTATTTATATGGATGAACTAGGATTTTCTATTTTTTTACTGGGGTTAAGACTTTGAGTCCTGTGGTTTAAAAAAAAAAATGATGGTTATTTTTATCTGTGTCCCTGCCTCAGTATGATGGAAAGCTATGTTGCTAAGTTTAGATAATTATGTGGAGGGCCACATAAAAAGATTTGAATCCCATGTGCAGCCCAGAACCTCTGTTCGCCCATATTGATCTCAACTCTCTACGAATCTCAAAAATTTATTCTGGAAAAGTTCTTGTGAAGGATTCATTTACACATAACCTGATATATATGTCAGCTATTTTAATGTTAGACCAGAAATATTAGAAGATGATTCCTACTGCACAGTGAAAAATTAGAAAGCAATTGGTAATTTGATTTAAAAATAAATTAAATTTATTTAATAACTTGTCTTCATTAAAGGAAATTTCAATATTAACCGAGCCTCCATAGAATGAGCTGAGCCAAGCCACTAAATGAAAATATTTCAAATCTTAAGAATAATGTACCAATGCAATTAAATATAGAACCACCACCATTTACTTGTCTTTCATTTCTAATAAATTTACTATTTATTATATTTCTCCTATATCCCTCTTTCTTTCCTGCTTTACTACCTCTGGCTTCTTGATATTCATTTCCAAATTCTAGTATATGAAATTATTTGGTTTAGTTTTTCCCAGGTGAGTTGGAGATAATATGCGCAAACATTTTGTTGCCATGAAAATAGCAATGCAACTTTTTAAAAAAGTTTATAATGAGGCATTTTCTCCTGGGAACTATCTGAAAGGAAAACCAATGGGGGCTGAAATGTGTGTGACAAAATATAGTGCTTGCTTTAGAAGGAAGAAACATTCTTAATAGCATTCTAAAAATGCACTTTTTACAAGTATGATTCCATTGTATCTGGGAGAACCAAATTTTGGGCACCAGATTCTTGTTTCTTCTTTCTTCCTTCTTCCTTCCTTCTTCCTCCTTCCTTCCTTCCTCTCTCCATCCCCTCCCCTCCTCCTCCTCCTCCTCCTCCTCCCTCCCTCCTCCCTCCCCTCCTCCTCTCTCACCACATCATCCCTCCTCCTATCCTCACTATGCGTATTCTTCTTCTTCTTCTTCTTCTTCTTCTTCTTCTTCTTCTTCTTCTTCTTCTTCTTCTTCTTCTTCTTCTTCTTCTTCTTCTTCTTCTTCTTCTTCTTCTTCTTCTTCACAGAGAGACACAAAATATACATAATCAATGTTTTAAATATGACAAATATTATTCATCTTTACAATAACATAAGTAAGCTTATATTCTGCTTTTTTATAAGACTGAAAACCCAATGACACAACATCTAAGTGCCTGCCATCTTCCAAAGAATTCACAAGCAACTGAAGTTTCTTATGAAACTTCATAAGAAACTGAATTCATAAGAAACTGAAGCATTGATAACGTAGATCACAACCTACTACTTGATAAGATAGAAAAATGTGGGTCAGACAGCATCACCACCAGATGGATTCGTAGCTGGCTGACCAGCCATCCTCAGCATGTGATTCCCAATGGAACTGCATCTACATGGAGGGAAGTGGGTAGTGGGGTGCCCCAGGGCTCTGTTCTAGGACCAGTGCTCTTCAACATCTTCATCAACGATTTGGATGAGGGGATAGATGGGGAACTCATCAAATTTGCAGACAACACCAAGCTGGCAGAAATAGCCAACACTCCAGAAGATAGGCTTAAGATACAGGAAGATTTGGACAGACTTGAACACTGGGTGCTATCTAACAAAATGAAATTCAATGGTGAAAAAAGTAAAGTTCTACGTTTAGGCAAGAAAAACCAAATGTACAGGTATAGTATAGGTGGTACTTTGTTCAATAGTAGTAACTGTGAGAGGGATCTTGGAGTCCTAGTGGACAATCACTTAGATATGAGCCAGCAGTGTGCTGCAGCTGCCAAAAAAGCCAACACAGTGTTAGGCTGCATTAACAGAGGGATAGAATCAAGATCACGTGAAGTATTAATACCACTTTACAATGCCTTGGTAAGGCCACACTTGGAATACTGCATCCAGTTTTGGTCACCACAATGTAAAAAGGAGGTTGAGACTCTAGAAAGAGTACAGAGAAGAGCAATAAAGATGATTAGAGGTCTGGAGGCCAAAACATATAAGGAACGGTTGCTGGAATTGGATATGTCTCGTTTAATGAAGAGAAGGACGAGGGGGGACATGATAGCAGTGTTCCAATATCTCAGGGGCTGAAAGAAGAGGGAGTCAAGCTATTTTACAAAGTACCTGAAGGCAGGACAAGAAGTAACGGATGGAAACTAATCAAAGAGAGAAGCAACCTAGAACTAAGGGGAAACTTCCTGACAGTTAGAACAATTAACCAATGGAACAACCTGCCTCCAGAAGTGGTGAATGCTCCAACACTGGAAGTTTTTAAGAAGAGACTGGACATTTGTCTGAAATGGTATAGAGCAGTGGTGGCGGACCTATGGTACGGGTGCCAGAGTCGGCACTCAGAGCCCTCTCTGTGGGTACGCACGCCGTCGCCCCAGTCCTAGGCCTTCAGCTGGGTTTTATAAAACCTTTTCACTTTAGGCCTCCGCCGCCGTGTGCAAAAAAAAAAAAAGGTTCAATCAGTCAATTTCAACTTCTCACGGGAAAAAAAAAGATCTTGCAAAGTTGGAATTGATTGATTGAACTTTTCAGTCCCACCCAGTCTGCCGTTACCACCACAGCCATGCCCACCCAATGGGCCACACCCACCCAATGGGCCATGCCCACCCAATTGGCCACACCCAGCCAATGGGCCACACCCACCCGGCACTCAACGATGCATAAGTGGGTTTGGGGTTGCAGTTTGGGCACTCGGTCTCTAAAAGGTTCGCCATCACTGGTATAGAGTTTCCTGCCTGAGCAGGGTGTTGGACTAGATGACCTCCAAGGTCCCTTCCAACTTTATTATTATTATTATTATTATTATTATTATTATTATTATTATTATTATTATTATTATTATTATTATTATTATTATTATTATTATTATTATTATTATTATTATTATTATTATTATTATTATTATTATTATTATTATTATTATTATTATTATTATTATGTTAAGCACAAGGAAGATAATACAAAGAATGGAAAGGAATGGCAGTGATAACTATGTGGAAGTATTCAAATTTAGTACGGAGATAAAGGTTAGACTTGATCAAAAAGCTGTCTGCATGGATTTCAAGGAAGATGCAAAGTAGCATTTCTGATTAATAAAAAAGGAGTAGAGGAAAGCACAACAGAAGTAACAGCTGTATACCAATAAAGCTTGAATAAGGATGAAAAGGTAGATCACAAAGAGTACAGAAAGAATACAGAGAAGAGCAACAAAGATGATTAGGAGACTGGAGGCTAAAACATATAAGGAGCGGTTGCTGAAATTGAGTATGTCTAGTTTAATGAAGAGAAGGATGAGGGGTGACATCATAGCAGTGTTCCAATATCTCAGGGGTTGCCACAAAGAAGAGGGAGTCAAGCTATTCTCCAAAGCACCTGAAGGCAGGACAAGAAGCAATGAATAGAAACTAATCAAAGAGAGAAGCAATCTAGAACTAAAGAGAAATTTCCTGACAGTTAGAACAATTAATCAGTGGAAACAACCTGCCTCCAGAAGTTGTGAATGCTCCAACACTGGAAGTTTTTAAGAAGAGACAGGACAACCATTTGTCCGAAATGGTATAGGGTTTCTTGTCTGAACAGGGGATTGGACTAGATGACCTCCAAGGTCCCTTCCAACTTTATTATTATTATAATACACACACACACACACACACACACACACACACACACAGGAAAGCTTTTCAACTTTCTCAAATTTAATTCCATCAAAGGTCATGTGTCCTGGATTGAATGCTGAGCTAGTTTGAAAAGTTTAAGTTATATAAATCCTTGATGTGTGTAATTGTTGTAAATGTTTTAATAAATGAATTCATAGCATTTGAAAGCATGTTAACATGAATGATGTTGGGTTAAGATAATCACATACTTTTATAAATATTCTAATATCTTTAAGAACAATGTAATGCACAAAGTCATTTCAATTAATTAGCTGTGCTTCATCAGTTTTTCAAACATTAAATGAATCCCTCTGGTTTATCTTTAGATCTGTGAGAACATGGGAAAACCAAACCAAAGTGCAAGCCAACACTCCCTGACAGCTGTAAAAATAATGTGATAGTGTCTTTTTATGTTTTGTTTTGTTTTGTTTTTTTACAGAATAGAAACTGTTATTGTTTTGTAAACACCTCAGTGCTCAAACAAATGGCATCCACACAGAGAGGAGGAAACTTATTTTGAAAATAGATGTGCTTCATCAGAGCAGAAATAGTGAGACTTGCGACCTTACCATGGCTTTAAAATTACATGGGATTTGGAGGCTTTCCATTGAAAATCAGTATTTAGGACAAGTGCACTGAGCTTGGGAAAGGAAATAAAGATTTCATCAAAGCATTCCACTTCCCCCCCCCCCAAGGGACAGAGGAGAGGAGGTAATCATTTTAGTGATTGTAAAATTTATCTCCAATTTGGACTGTTGGAAGTTTTTGAGATAGGCTTAGGAATGTGGCCATTTACTAGTTAGTTCTAAATCAATTGAGAGTCTTGGATCAACAAGCAAATTTCATTCTCCTGACCACTGTTTCTCAGTTATGTGGAGATATATATATGGATGGATGGATATCTTAAAAATAGACAAAAACAGATGGATATCTTAAAAATAGACAAACTAATCACATGGAATAGTTTACATTACTATATTCCCAAGGCCATCTTCTAGAAATGCTACAATAATTCTTCTTATTTCAGTTTTTTTCCCCCATTGTCTTCTACTATCTTGATTATTTTATTCAGATTAGCTCTGAAATCCTGGCAACTACTTTTGTATAGTTTGGTGTTGCTTAAACTATTTTTTTTGGGGGGGAGGGACCCCACTATTTCAAGCTACATGAAAATATTGTAAAGGGAAGTTCCAGGTTCGTAATCCATTAGCCAAACAAGCACGCTGCTGTGAATACAAAAATGTTGGTATATCTTTTCTCAGGCATCATACGGAAACTATTGACATGGGAGGAATCATAATTAGAAGTTGTTTGGATGAAAATGCACAGAGAAGATGAGCTTTTTACAGAAAAGGCATTAAATATCTTACAATATTTCCCTTTAATATTGTGAAAGTGGATTTTCACTACTCACTGAAACTAAGATTAAATATTAATATTAATATTGACATAGGCAGAATATCAATGCCAACTCTAAGATTTTATTAATAAATCTTATAGCAGACATTGAGGAAATATGCCATCAATTCGTATCTCTCATATGATAGATAGCTGACATATTAAATGTAGAGTATTTAAATACGTTTAATTTCAATATTTTATCATTTTTAAAGAAATACTCATATTTCTTCAGTCTCTTTCTTTCTTCTCATCACACACAAATATACAGAAAGATATGCAAAGTTTTAATGTTTTAAACTTCAGAAGTTTAGAAACACTGATCAAGGAAATAGACTTTTATCCTCATAACTAACCAGCTAGGTCCATAATACTGAAGGTGAATGAATCTTGCATATTCATTATTTAGATAGTTGCCCAAAGCAGGAACATTCTGATTCTGATTCTGACCTTTTGACCACGGCCATTATCTTGATTTTTTTTATTTTTTTGTCACACAGCCTTATGGACTCCCTTGTTTCCAAAACTTACTTTATATAATCCAATATCTCAAGAAAAATGGAGAAACTCACCATTAGCATTGTATGGATTCTGGATAATTTTTGCAATGTTACATACCTTTCTATTTATATAGATACTCTCAATACTGTATTTTTTGGTATAAGCATCTGTAACCTGTGTCACTTTTCATGCAATTTTCTCAAATATACTACCATTTTTATACAACTTCAGTAAACACATGCTGATCTATTACAGCACTTCCCCAAAATATCCTGACTTCTATGTACCACACTGAAAAAAATGGATGCCATCAAATTCTTCATTGCTGCCATCTGTGTCTTGGGTGATTATTGTCACAGAATTATGTGACAGATTTCTTTTTCACCTTTAGCTGGGAGAGACTTTGTACATTTGACTAAAGCAAGAGAAAGATTACAGTTATTTTCTTCAGTACAGATTCCATACTCTGCAGAAGCTGCTTCAGTCTTGCCTACTTTAAACATAGAACATAGAATAATAGGGTTGGAAAGGACCTCAGAGGTCTTCTAGTCCAATCCCCTACTTGAGCAGCAGATTATATCATTTCAGACAAATGTTTGTCCGATCTCTTTTTGATGGAGCATCCACAACTTCTGAAGGCAAGCTATTCCATTGATTAATTGCTCTCACTTTTAGTTCTAGGTTGCTTCTCTCCTTGGTTAGTTTCCAACCATTGTTTCTTGTCTTGCCTTTTGGTGCTTTGGAAAATAGTTTTGCTCTGTTGCAACTAATTAGGCAGTTTTCACGTTGGACAACTGCTTATTTTCTCTTGCATATTACATTTATAAATTCATCTGCAGTATATGAGTACTATGGAATATGAAAAGGAAATATCTACAGCTACAGCTATGTTGATTACCCATAAATTCATACTGAACTTTGTCACGTGTTTCTTTATGGCTTGAACACCCATCAAATTTTTTCAGTGATCTTAAGTGAAGAAATGTGAAAGTTCTCAGACTGAGCTATCTTTCAAATCATGGTGCCATTTTCAGCAATATATTATTATTGAACAAACAGAAATTTCATTATTTTTATGCATAAAAAATGCAAAGAAGACAGAAGGGGAAACAGATATATAGGGGGAAATATTGTAAAAGTTGCATGCTGTATCAGTTAATTACTTCAAGGGGTTGCCATTAGATATATGCTGAGAAGTTTCCTGCAAATTATGTGACTACAATTTCACTGTGAGAAACCTTTTAAAGACCATTATAGCTCTGTTAACTGTATTTCTTCCCTACTGAAAAATCACTGTGGCATTGGTCAGGCTGCTAGAACAACCCAGCTTTGCATTCACTTCAGAAACCTAAATAGTAATACACCAGGGGAGCAGAAGCTTTCAGCTGTATCTGAAAGCATGAAGTATGATTATACATTTGAAATTAAAATGATCCTTTAAAATGAGCAACTATAAAAACTTTATCAGTGCCCTGCTTGCTACATTGTACTCACAAAATGAACAATACTGATTCTTACCTGGCATATTACTATTTATTACTATTTTTCTTACCTGATGTGTTCTTAAAATGCTATTATATTTTAGCAGGGGCAAAAAGAAATCTATAGGGGTTGAAGGAAGCATATGGTTATTCTGAACACTAATACAGAGGTGTGCCCCATCAAGATTACAGGTCTGGCCTTGCAGAATTTAAAATGACCCAGAAGGCAATCCAAGCATTTACAGGCATTCTTGCTATCATCAGTTCCCTCTGCAGGTCTCTGGATATTACCACATAATGGCTATATATTTGAATCAATTCAGGTTGTAATCCGATACAGATTTCCATAAGAGAAACTTCCATTGAGCTCAGTAAGTGCAACATGAATAGAATTGTACCTTTAGACTCCCATTTTACAGCTAAATCCTAGTAAGGATTCAACAGGGCTTACTTCTGAGTCAACATCATGAGATTGCTCATACAGCATTCTATAGTTCCTGAGAGAAAGTCCCAGAACACATTTGTTTTGGGTGACTTTTCTACTCCAGGTTTGGGAATGTGCTTCAGCCTATATTCAGCCTCTGCCAGTCTCAACCATAAGTTCTCTCCAAGATTAAATTCTATATGCCTTACTTCCAAGATTACATTTTAGGTACCCTCCAACTCATTTCTGCATCCCAGATAAAAAATATATTTATATTGATTTGAAAGGTGATTGGCATATATTCACTGCTTCTGCACACTATAAGAAGATATAAAATTTGGGGGATTCTTTAGCTTAATTTATTTTATTTTTTTAAAAAAAATCATATGCCATCTGACTCACAGCAACTCTGGTTGCTTACAATAGTTAAAAACATTTAAAAAACAAACCAACAATATAAAGACGCCAAAATAGCACAAGACAAAAGAACAAGATGGCAGTGAAAACAAATCTGGAGGGAACAAGGCAAAGAAAGAAGGGGTGGGTCATTCATCCTGACCAGAGGAGGAAGGACACAACAGTGACTGTTGTAGTTCAGTCAGAAAAAGGTCAAAGTTGTGTAAATATCTCTGTTATCTTTTTGCCAGACTGTAATCTACAGGCTTCAGGAAGAGATGTCTCCTGTTTCCACAAGAGCAAAGAAGTGGCAGGGCAGAAGTGCAATTACTTCCTTCCCTTTTGAATCCACTAGTAGACACTTTCTGTCACTGAAGTGAACACCATTAAATATAACCATTACTCTTGATAACTGAGGCTGAAGACCATTCTGTTTGGTCTGAGGTATCTGGGTAATACAAAATGAAACCATCATATGTACAGTAAGATTCCTTTCTTTCTAACAATGAAATGTTTAAAAATATTCAGCTATTCACACTTCACTCAATATCCCCAACAGTAGATTTAAGGTATTTGCAAACAATATTAATCAGTAGGTTAAATTATTAAATGCCTGTTGATTAATCAAGCTTTTCATACAAGAAGATCAGCGTTTCTTTTTTCACTTTGTGAAATTATGTGTTTGAAGTTATTATTTGAATACAGTACCAAATAACACATTTTAGATTAGAGATGATAAAGTTAACATGTGCGTCTACAGTACTTCAGAAGATCTATGTTGGACAGCTGATTTTCATTGTAGTGCAGATTATTTATATAGCCTTTTGTAAACTCAGGATTGCAGGTAAATTTTGGTATGGTACATGGAAGAATACACTCTCAGAAGTGGATGTGGCCATAATAAAAACTCCATTTTAATTTAAATGTTATCTTCAAATGTATTTAAACATAAATAAATGCAATAATATGATAACTCCCCATATATATATCCCTTCTGTCATTTAAAATTAATTGTGCAGTAGTTTTTGGAGATGCCCTTAGGGACTGTGCCCAAGGTTTTAGAAATACATGCTGGATCTGCCAGAAGATTTTAATCAAAAATTCAGTTCAACTATTCAAATATTGAAATCCTAATGTTAAGATTGGGTTATCGTTGTAATCCTGCAGTTACCCCTACTACATACTACTCTGGTGCCAAAGGTTATATATTCTCTGTTGTAGAAGGCAGGATTGGAACTAGTATTCTGTAGTAGAAGCAGTTGTCAACTGAAAATTAAGAGAAAATCCTTAATATTGAAAACCGTTGAATGGTAGAATAACCCATCGGAGAAAGTGGCAATGTTTTCTTTTACTGGAAAAAAATCAGTGACTGCTTGATGATTTTGCTTAAAGATGGTATAACTACACATTGTATTATTTCTTGTACTGAGCAGAGGGCTGGACCAAATTACTTCTAGCACCTTGCAATTATAATTAAGCAAATAGTAATTTTACTTCATATTAAAGTAGACCTTTACCTGATATTAGTTTGAATATTACTGTATTTTTCCGTGTATAAGACGCTATTTTTTCCTGCAAACACCCTCTTCAAAAATTAGGTGTGTCTTATACATGGAAAAATAATGGTAACCTCCGCAGCCCAGTGCATACCTGTGTGCGTTGCCATGCTGCCTGGTGCAGGTGTCAAGCCCCTGTGGGCTTGCCACTAACGGGAGGGGGGAGGGGGCAAGATCTTCAGCTGGCCGAACTTGCAGATTTGCTGGCTCAACTGTTCGGCGCTCCGCCGAACAGCTGATCAGCGTGGAGGACATCTTATACAAGGATGTGTCTTATAGACGGAAAAATACAATATTTCCTTTGGAACCAATGATACATAACATTTTATCCTAAGACCTGATTTTTGTCACTAAATTAGATCATTGGATTTATGTTCTGACACACCTTGTGTTTGCTCTTCATGACCATATTTTTGTCCTGTGAAATTTCCAGACCAATGGAAAGGACAACAACAACAACAACAACAACAATTGTGTACTGTGAAAGCTATGCTCAAAATCCATGCATTAATTCTGGAATGTGCATATTAAGGATAAATGAATAATCAAGCTTTAGTCATTTGTTGAAGCTCATTTTTTTTAAAAGGAAAGGTGGTGGAAGGAGATAACCTATTTAAAAGGTTCTATTAAATTATCCAAACATTGAGTGAAAAACACCAGTTGTTTTAATGTGTTTGAGGATAAGGCTTCTCAAAACTAATTAGGAGCCAAGCTATCCTTCCACCAAGCCCATTATAGGAAATCCATTTGGATTGAGCTAAGAAGCAACACCTGCATATGTTGTTAGCTGCTGCTAAAAAATGTAAAAGAATTGATACATCTATGCCTGTTTTCCCTGGTTCCTTTTTGATGACAGTATCTTCCAAATGATTATGAAGGAACAGAATGTATTCAAACCGTTTTAAGGTAAAGAAGCAAATATTAATTGACATATATTACAACACTCGATGGAGCAGAGTGTGAAGAGTTACACTAAGCCAGTGTGAATTCATTCGTCAGTCCTGTCACTTCAGTTTCTAGATGTGTTATCTGCTATGATTTACAGGTACAAGGGACTAAAAAAGAAGGCATCACCATTTCACACTAAGAAGAGTTCCAATTATACCCTGCTACCTGTATTAGCAATTTACAATTGCAAATATCCAAGGGGATGGGCTCACTCTTCTGAGGTTGTTAATTGATATATGTGTGAAAGTGTTAATGCATTTTGTAATTTTTTTTAGTGATATTGAATGAGAAATGGAAATACAAGTTTTCTTACCTGTACATATCATACTACTATTTCAAATTAATTCACTTCTCTATACTAAACATATTTTCAGCATGAGGGCTATCTGAAGGGATTTTAGCTCTCAGCTATGCCAATTTAACTTTTTAAAAATTCTCACTGAGTCACCTTTACTGCTTGCATTTTATCTTCTCTCTTCCCCTCAACGAATTCAAATTAATGTTGTACAACTTGAGCCAACAACAATGCATTCAGGGATGATGGCATCTATCACATCCATGAACTGTAATAATGACACTCCAGAAATGTGAATTCAAATTTACTGAATCCTATGTGATTTTGGCATTCCCAGACACGGAGAAGGCAACTTGGGATCTCAAGGATGAGGATCTTCTGTATGAAACTAAGGATCAACTTAATGTAATTATGCCTATTTCAAACAAGGAAGACTAGCCAAGTCTGCACAATAGAATGACTAGAAAAGAACACCAAGAGCCCAAGAATCAAACTAACAAAATTCAGTCCAAATGTCAGCTGTCACCTCATGCATGGTTGTGTTTCACTAATATGCAGTGACAGTCTGCCATGAACTATGGATCAGGAGGATGAAGGGAGAATTCTTGGGGAACCAAAAGTAGGTGCTGTGCCTTCTTGAGAAGCTGCTTCAAGGTCACCCAGATGGAAGGAGGAGGAGCGGCATACCAGAGCACACTTGAACTGCAAGAATTTAATCGGCTATCTTGTGGTGGGAAATGAAAGATAGTTAAGGAGGGGAAAAGAGGGGAAAGTACAATGTAGGGATGTTGGCATGCGAATCTCAGTTCTGGCTATGCATTACTGCAATACATTTGATCTCTAATAAAAATATACCTTTCTCGGCAAATGAAGCCAAGGATTGTTTTTTTACTTAGAGGTTTAAGTTTGTGGCAGGTCTGACATCAACACAATTATATTAAACGATATATTAAAAATCTCATCCCATTAATGTTGGAGGCACTCTTTAAGACACTTATGAGTTGAAAGGATTAGCCAGTGATACACCGCTGCCCAGGAGATGCCCATGGGGGCTCCTTTCATGTCCCCATCAAGGAGCTGGAGTGAATGACAGGAGCTCACCTTGCCATGCAACAGCACTCGGGTCTCGAAGATAGGTTTGCTAACCTCTAACCCAGTGTCCTAACCATGTGAGCCACCATGCCCTTTATATTAAAAGTAAGGAAAGCAGATATTAGGAATTAGCTTATTGTAAGTAATCTTCTTTCCTAACACCCATCCATTTATTCATACAATTAGTATGAATCATATAATCAGTTACATTCACTTCACCACACTTTCAGAAGAGAATTTAGGTGCTTTGGGGGAATGGAAGATTGTGAAATAAGAAGCAAAACAGCTCAACAACCTCTTGAAGGCAACAAGTTCCCCATCCCTGATCTGAGAAAATGAAGAGATGGTCTCTCAAGTATGTGTGCCCCAGGTCAAGCTGGTTTACTTCAGGTGCTATCAATTTACCTTTTGTGATTTCAAGCACCAGCAGCAATGAAAAGATTCAGTCATCCTTTTAAATAACTCTGCATAGATTAAATAAACCCTTTATTGAAATCAGTGTCATCCCTTTCAGTTTTATTTTCCTCTCACACCTGCAGTAAACTGTCTTTTGTGAAATACAAGTTGATTGTCAGAAGGCTTCAGGTATTATAGTCTGACTTTCATAAAAAATGCTGATTGTTTATTCTGTATTTTCTACTGTTGATCCTAACTTCTACAATGCATTTCATAGCCCTTGCCTATCTGCCTTTATTTCCAGAATAAAAAAAATAATACATATTTTTATTTTTCACATCATAGCAGAAAGTGTAACTTCATTGCAGCCTTTCAAGCCCCAAAGGTAAAGGGTTCTAGCAATTGTATCTCACTTGTATTTTAAGACAGTATTCTTCAAATCAAATGCTTCAGAGAAAGCATTGTCTTCAAGTGGTCTACATTATAGTTTTTCTGGGTTAAGAAGTAAACTATTTCTATTAAAATATTAGGCTTGAGAACTTTTTTTTTGCAAGGTGGGGAAGAAGAAAGGACAATGCTTATCAATCTTATGTAGCATATATCAATCATTATATATAAATATTCAAAGACCAGTGAGAAGCTTTCGAGACATCCAGAAGGGCACGAAAGATTTAACAATAAAACAATGGGAACATATCTATTTTTTTCCTAATTGTCCAATATTTTATAATTGTTCAAATTATGAGAGATTATGGTGAACCAACTCTATATATTAAAAACACAAACTTTAACTCCAATGCAATTTAAAAGTATACAGATTCCACACACTTTCTACATCTTAATTTAATACAGCTAACTAAGAGTATAAGGTCTTAGGCCAACACAAGTTGAATTCCATCCTTATCCATGGAAAGTTATCAGATGACTTTAGACCAGTCACTGTCTCTTAAATCATCTGTCTGGCAAGCTTATTGTTGTGGAGAGCTCCATTTAAACTACCTTAAACTTTAGGAGAAAAGACAAGACATGAATATAACAAATAAAAACATTCATCCATAAGTATTAAATACATACTATTCTCAGTCTTTTCCATTTGTCAGCTTCCTCGTTCTTTTTTTACTAACACCCAAACTGAATCCCAATTGGATTGCAAACTACCAAGTGGAATTTCAGTGACAAATGAGGAGAAGGTTCTGGAGTTTCACAGAGGTTCAAGACAGCCACAGAACACTATAAGACATTACCAAACATCTATCCCAAATGTCAGTGCGAATTAATATAGGAAGCCAGAAAATTAATTCTCTCTATGCTGTAGCATCTGTGGTCTTGCAAAAGAAGCTCTGTAGAACATTAGAAAATGCAATTAATATTTCTGAAAGGTCCTTTAAAGAAATAGAAGGTACTGCTGTAAAAAGACCAAATTGATGTAAACATGTATATACTCTTCTACACATCAATGGGGTCATTTTCCACAGTATCTGAAATAGATGGTCTTTCACACTTTCTGGTTTTTCAAAAGTTTGTCAAAAGTAATCTTTTGATTCCAGAGAATAGGCAAGAGTGCATGCTGCTCTCTACAGTACATTCTCTTTAACGGTTATCTCAGACTGGAAATGCCAAAAGAACTGGGATCAAAATAGAGCCACTGAAAACAATAGAGAACTCTGAGCTTGCACTGAAAAATAGTTAGATTTGCAGAAATACCCCCCTCCCCCCCAAAAAAATGAAAATAGGACAGAGGAAGTAGAAACTCAAGTTATGCTATATTAAATATCAGGTTATGATATTCCAGAGGACATCTTTGACTACAAGGACCAAGAAGAGGTATATGTTGCTAGGAAGTCAGGCAACAATATTGCAACATTTTGTTATAGACCTCTTTTAGGTAGTATGTTTATTTTGTTGATATTATTAAATTTCTTTAGGGTTTAGGTAGGAGGTTTTTAGGGGGTTGTTTCATTTCGTTTTGATGCTTTTGAGTCAGTGTTTTCCTGGCAACTACCTACCTATTCTACTCTATGCAGTCCTCTTGGCAAGATTGTTGAAAGTGGTTTGTGCTTCCTGGAAAGAGTGTGACTAAGCTGAGGTCATCAAGCTCACTGCCTAAGGTGGGACTAAAACTCATTCATGATTTCCTGGTTTCTAGCTTAGTGCCTCAGCTATCACACCAAATGGGCTCTCAATACATAGGCAAGCTGCAAGGTTAAAAGTGCAATTGCTACCTTTTTAGAAGCTGAAGTCCAAAAAAGTTGGAATACTCTATGGATTTAGTATGTTAGAATTTCATTTTTGCTTTTAAAAGTAGTTAAAAAAAAAGACTGTTCGTGCCACCCACTCAAAAATATCCAATTATAAAGTACTTTGCAGCATTTCCCCAGTACTACTGTAAATCCCAAGAGAAGCTTTTATAACTCAGAAATATCTAAAACATCTAATATTAACAAAATAAAAATGTTTTCCTGTTAAATGTGGTAGGGATCTCCTAACATGAAATATTAACAAAGAAAGGCAGATGGCAGGTGATTTTGCTTCAGCAAGTATTGCTGAAGTTTTAAGCACATTTCTTAACTAACCACATTGATCATAGTTTGATTGACACTGAAGCAACAGAATGATAGCAACTCTTCACATTTCTCCTGAGATCAAAAATTCCAATGACAGAGAATAGAGAAGTTAAATGTGAATATATTAAGCTTATGCTTCCAGATACAATAACAAACAAAAACATAATTATCATTTGGTCATTTAATACTAATCATGTGAGCCAACCTGGGATAACCAAGCCAGTTTGATATAGTGGTTAAGGGACTGGACTGAAAACTAGGAAATTGTTGCAGTCTCCCTGGAGGCATGACTAATCCAGCTGAATAACTCTGGGGTAATAATTCTGTCTCAGCCCAAACTATTGCCTTCAATAAGGTGGGATAAAAACTAAATAAATAAAATAAATGTAGTATACCCAACTCTCCAAATTTTACTGTGCAGTTTTTCAATGAAAAAAATGCATACAAAAAGTCCTGTATGTATGTACACATACTTACATGCATGTCTGTGTCTGTGTGTATAAATAACATGCAAGATATATATTGTGATATGAAAAACATATACAGTATACTGCTGCCTCCTCTTTATCATTCCGGTAGGGCTTTACAATGTTGCTGAGCCCGGGGGAAACTTTCAGGCACAAAATATTAGTATGCCAAAGAATTTGAGTGTTAGATAATGACAGCAAAGAATTATAAGAATAAACTAAAATAATTTGTCTTTACAGCTTTCAAAATGCACTGCCAGAGTTATTCAGAGTGCAGACCTAATTAGACTAGGCCAGTGGTTCTCAACCTTTTCTTCACCATGGACCCCCTTTAAATACCTTTTGTGACCATAGACCATGGCCATGGACCACCAGACTTAGCTCAAAATTTAAATCATAACGTTTCTTGAAGCCTTTGATGACATCACAGCCATCCCAGGGAACCACAAACCATAGGTTGAGAGGCTAATCTAGAACAACTAAGACTAACTGGTCTTGAGATTCTTTTACACAGAGAAAACAGACTTAACACATTCTGTTTTAGCAGACAACAACATACATTGCAAACTTTGTCACTGCAGCTTTAGAATTCCTATGCTAGCCTTATGTTATCTGTGGCATATCATTTACATACTTTTGTTATTGATATCAGCAGTAAATATTACTTCCCTGTGCCAGAATCTGCCTTATGATTTCCATATATTTTTCACCGCCTTGAAAGAGACTTCTGTTAACTAGTTTACTTTCAACTCGCTTGACAATTTCTTCTGAATTTCCATTGACCGTTTTCAGCTTACTGTATTATAGGAGATGGTGAGAACACTCCTGCTGCTGATGTAGGTTTTTGTTATACGTCTTCCCAGCACTTCCCTGTAAGAAGCCAGGAGTCAGAAGACCTCTGGAGAAATTATGTAAGGAAAGAAGATTCAGATAGATTCCTTGTAATGTAGCAAATGCTTCACCAAAATCCTTTTCTATTGTGGGCAACTGTGCTTTTGACAACTCTATTAAATTATACTATAAATTTGTCGAGAGGCATCCTTTATGTTGCCTTTTTTACTTAAAGGCATCCTTTGATTTGATACCATGTGAAAGACTACAGGAAATTAACTGCCATTTCAATCAACTGCCATCTTTTTCAACTAATTATGTGACTTAATTACTATTCAAGTCAAGGGTCACCTCTTAGGTGACTTAATTAAACCTATCTCTATTTAGAAATGTATCAAACAGCTCTATATCTTTGCTCTGTTATTTTTTAACTATTACATTAATGCTTCATTACATTGCCAAGACAAAATATTACCATTTATTTGTTTGCCATCACCCCGTTCTACTCTTTATGCTGATGATGCAGTCATTTGTCCATCACCTGGGTAGGTTTCTGAAGATGCCTTAGAGCTTTATAATTTTACAGAATACCTTGAAGTTAACTCTTCTAAAAAAAAGTTTCTAGTATTTTCTAGGAAGTGCTTTAAGCACTAGATCAACAATTAACGGTAAGCTGATTGAACAGGTTAAATCTTTTAAGTGCTTAGGCATCCACTTCCAACCAGCTGATCAATTCATGTCAAAGGCCTATTAATAAGAGCCCCCAAAGCATGTTGCAGGATTGCTAAATTGACAAGCCAATTTGAAAATAATTATGTCATGACAATTATCAAATTGTTTAAAGCCAAAGTTTTTAGTATGATGCCATACAGGGCTCAGTTGTGCATCTATCAGGAGAATACAGGCTTGGAAGTTATTCAGTTAAAATTCTTAAAAACTGGGATCACTGTCCATTAGGATGACAGTTATAGATACATTAATTTTCCAAACAAAATCAGCCTTGTTCAGGTACTGTCAGCCTTCCCTTGTAAACCAGATAGGAGATAGAACCAGATGAGCTAATTTTATTGAACTTTATTGTTAGGCTACATTATAGAATCTTGCAAGTCTGAAAATGCAAATCTCCCAAAGTCACTTTTAACAGTCTGCTATGCTATGGTGGATCCTTTTTAAGTTTCTTGCTTTGCTCTTAAGCAGTTGTGAGATCCTCCAGCTTTTATTTGAATGTTCCCTTGGCAGCATTTCTTTCCTCCACCATCCTCCAAGGTCATTATCGCATTCCATTCCAGATACAGAGGTCTAGTCTGTATCATATGTTTGTGATATATAACAAATAACACATGCAATGACAATTAAAACTCATAGTTTCAGTAATTTTAATTGCTCCTGAGAATATGAGGTTACTGCTTTAGGTGAATATATACATAGTTCCTCCTGAAGGGACTGGCCATGCTATAAGGTGAGAATTGGACATAAATACATAATATGTTGCTAAGTCATTCAAGTAGGCTATATATTAATAAATAAAATAAAAAATCTATTAACTGCTTGGCTTGTCATGGCAAAAGTGTCTTTTTTCCTATTATTTGGCTTAGTTGCTCATGGAAAGCCTTCCACACAAAGTTTTCAGTGTCCTGATATGAATTCCTCAATGTTTTGAATATGACTTTTCATTTTCAACTTCAGCTTCCAAGTAGCTTCTTTCAAGAAACCATTATGAATAACAATTACGCTGGCATCATCCACCACCATTTTTTTCTGTTGTGACTTGACACCACCCTGACTGCTTAGGGTGGGCAGTGGTCTCTAACCTTTCCAGCTCTGTGGACCAACAGCAACGGCAGTGGGAGGGGAGGATGCTGTGTGCAACCTAATCCCTCCATGTGCAAATGGAGCTTCGTGTGCTTGCCCACCACTTCCACAGACCAGTTCACAATGGGCTGCAGACCAGGGGTTAGGAAGCTCTGGCTTAGGGAAACAAGGATTGTTTGATTAAAAGTGGAATAAAAAAGATCACTGCATAAATAAAGATTGGCATAAACACACAAATATTTCAGAAGGTTCAAGACATTACATTATATTTTATTTATTTGTTCACTTTTTGAAGGCAGGTTGAATAAGAAAGATTCAACAACTGTTGAATCTCTGACCAATGTAACTATCAGTTTAGAGCTAATGCTGAAGGATGAAATCGTATTCCCAAAATTAGACAGAAACGAAAGGCCAACCTCAAGAAAACTGGCCTGTGTTTATTATTCCTGTGCCACCTGCTGGACTTTCTTTAAACAAAACAAAGCAAACCAAAACAACAGCGGTCACTAATGTCTATGCAATTTGAGGCTGTGTAATTTTATTTATTTATTAATTTTTGTGTTGTAGATTGTGCCAGCATGCTGTAATTTCATAAATGATGTACTTTTCACAAATCCCAGTTATTGCTCTCAAAATCCTAAAGTGAAATGCCCTACTTATTTTCTCTTTTCAATGACACAGGGAACCTATATTTGGGTAGTGTAAACTTTCCCTGTTTTCTCCAGTGTCAGCAGTAACAATCTAGGCTACATTACTGTACTTGTCGTTATTGTTATAACATCTACGTTGGCTTGCCTCAGGGATGTCTTTTTTCCTGTCAGTGTGGGACCTTTATGTTCTCGTTCGGCTGATTTCATTATCAGGTTCATTGCAGCTCAAAACACAATAACCTGCAATATACAACCTGTTGTAATGCCCTTTTCCACCCTTTGCCCTTTTTCTAGTTTGGAGGCCTATAATAAACCACCTGAAAATTGCTTTATAATAGTCTTTCACCTGCTGCTGCTGCTGCACTCTGTCTCTGACTTTCTACCTTGGCTAGGATATAGTATACCAACTTCTCCAGCCTGAGACACATTATCCATCCAAAACAGCTGTTCAGCTCTGCTTCCCTGAGCTTTAAAAGAATAATACCTGTAAGTTTCAGGAAACCCCCAGAAGTCATAAATTAAAGTGTTGCTGGGTAATTCAGGCAGTAAATATTGATTTGCTGAGAGCTTGTTTACTGTACTTAGCGCTCTTTGACCGTCAATTACATGTTTCACTTAAAAATTTAGGAGAAAGGCAACCAATGGGGAAAGGTACATTAGAGGAAGAACTACAAAGAAAATGGCAGCAAGGAAAAGATAGGAAAGAAAGACAGAAGCAGAAGCAAAGAATGAGCAGGGCAGAAGAGTCCAGAATAAAGGACAAAAGGGGAGGAAGGTGCTTTTGTAAACTGTGGTTCAAACATTGGTTACACGTGTATGAGCAAAACTTAATCCTAGGGCAGGGGTCTTCAAACTTGGCCCTTTTATGACTTGTGGACCAACTCCCAGAATTCCTCAGCCAAGCATGCTGGCTGAGGAATTCTGGGAGTTGAAGTCCACAAATCATAAAAGGGCCAAGTTTGAAAACCCCTGTCCTAGGGTATATCTTTCTATCTTTACTTACTGGAAGTCTTGGATGTTGTCCAGACATTTATTTATAAGCAAGAGTGTCTTGGTTACAGCCTCAACAGCACAACCTTTGCTTTACATACAAGCTCTTATTCACATCTAAATGTGTACTTCAGCCTCAATGATATTTCTTTTGGATGTGAAGACATATGCTCACTTTCTCCTGCAGCTTCAGAAGCAGAACCCAGGCTATGGATCTAGACAAGAGGGTTATGTACATATAAGCCTGTGTAAGATTGAAACATTGATTCTTGAGTACGTGGTTTGCATGTGGGAACATTCCTTAGATGTCATTTTGCACTTTCATTTCATACTTTGTATAGGAAGGTTTTGTTTATTATGCAGACATTACAGTGCTAAAGCACACCTGAGCATTTAACAAGAACATGGCTCCAGTTTTAGCATCTCCCTTTTGAATGATCTCCTATAACAGAACGAGTCAAAAAAATAATTTGAAATGCAATTTGCTTTTTAAATTTATTTCAGCATAGAAGAAAATTAGAGAAATTCTCATAGGTAGATGAGAGACTATGGGAATGTCTAAGTACTCTCAGTCTAAAGCTAAATTGCCTTTATGGTGCTTTTCTGAGAAGAAGATCATGTTGGTGACATTCTTGTGGATGGATTGTGATGTTTTTGCTCTTGACTGGAGAGATGTGCACAAGTACTAGTCTTTACTTTGCAATCCTCTCCTCAGTGCTTCTCTGGTTTCCTGGCCTTTCATTAAATCCCCACCCCCACTTCCAAAGTATCCATCAATTGCACCTTTTCAGATTAGGTGGTGTAAGCAAGCAGGACACCTTCAATGTTGTTCAAAGACAGATAATTATAATGCTATTAAGAACATGAACTGCCACCCCAAATATATAATCAGCTGAAAAAGATCTCAAAGAAATGAGGGGAAAAAATCTCAGGCACATAAAGAAACAGAAAGACCTTCAATTGTGCCATCATGGCTGTCATCTGTACTACACACTCTGTGGACAACTCGTAACAATCCTCCCCCCTTTTCACAGGCTTAGTAGTTTTTGAGAAAATGCAAAGCAGATTTAATTACCTGAGATTTGAAAAACTACTAGCAGTTGGTTGATATTATTTGGATAGGTGGAGTGATTATTTGAGTCAATATAAGGCAGTTTAACATTGCTGTTTGGCTTACCATCCTGTGTCAGTCTTAGTATGGTGAAATTTAATGTTTATGTTCTTTTTTTGGTCTTCTTGGAGACTGATAAAGCACAGTTACAAAAACATATTTGGGGGGAATTATTAAAGACATGCAGCATTTTGGATCTGATGATAGAAAGGTAGTTTGAAGTGGATGGGAGTGTGAATATAGCACCTCTCAAAAACACCTGAAACCAAACATAATTTATCCTAAGGTTGTGAGTCAGACATACGATCCTAAGAAAAGCCATGATTATTTAAGGCAGGGGTGTCAAACTGCCGGCCTGCGGGCCGGATGCGTCATGCCGAAAGTGCGCCCACCCCATTGCCGGCAATGGAAAAAAAAGTCACGATACGTCGCAACACATCATGTGACGTTGCGAGTTTGACACCCCTGATTTAAGGAATTGCAGCAATCTGTTCACTGCTGATGTCACTGCCCTGCCCTAGAACTTGAGCTTTTGGAGGAATGTAAGGAAGATTGACACTACGTGGATTCTTAAAATATCCATTATTCATTTATTTTATGGGTCTAATATTGTGCCAAATAACAATAAAAATCCTATCGTCTATTTTTTTCAAAAAAAAAGTTTGTTGAGAGAAAATTACGGTGTACTTTCCTCTTTTTTCCAATTACTTTGGTAGTATTTGTGGAGCTTCTCTGTGGCCTTAAGGTAGTAAAGTATGTGTCACCTTTTTTTTCTTCATTATGTCTCCCCATCAATCTTCAATTTCCTTGGCTGCCTCAGTTTCTTAATTCAAAAAAATCCTACGGTAATTAAATGAAGCATGGGAAGCCAAGAAAGTTGTAGGTTAAAAGGAGGAAGATTTACTGAATCTGGGGTCTCCTTTAAAAAAAAGGGTTTACTACTGCTCTTCCATTAGATTGAATAATAATGTGTGAAATGAAATGCAGGAAATATTTTTGGCACAACACCAACTCAGCTGTTGGTATAAATTAACTGTCTTTGTAAAATGATTATGTTGCACATTGAGTTTTATGCATGCCTTCTATTTGTTATAGCGTTTGGGATTGCACTCCTTAGTCAGTGAAATAGGTTGTACTTTTTGTACTAGCATAACAAAACTACAATAATGAGATGAAAGTCAGAACAATTCTACCTAAACATGCCTACTCAGAAATAAACTATTGCAGATCATAACATATAGGATTTCAGCTTAATAACACAGTCTAAGGCAGATTTACTTAGAAATAAATTCTGTGAATTCAAAGAATAACAGACTAACAGAGTTGGAAGGGACCTTGGAGCTCTTCTAGTCCAACTCCTGCTCAAGCAGGAGACCCAGAGGTTGTCCAGTCTCTTCTTAAAAGCCTCCAGAAATGGAGCACCCGCAGCTTCTGAAGGGAAGCCGTTCCACTGGTTATCTTAATCATAATTTTTGTTTGTTTTATTTTCTTATTTTTTATTTATTTGTATAGTTTATGCCTTGATGTTCCTCAAGGAGTTCAAGACAGTATACATAAGATTCTGCCCTCCAATTTTCCCCACAAAAATAATCTTGTGAGGTAAGATGGATGGGGGGAGGGGCTGGTTTTCAGTCACCCATTAACTACTATGATTGAGACAAGATTTGAATTTGAGTCTAGCCTAGCATCCCCACTACATCTGCATTCTACTAAATTAGTACTCAAAACTTTTTAAAGGTTGTGCCCTATACCTCCCTGATATAACTAATGATTTTGTGTGATAATAAAATTACAGGCCTACCTCTCTGCCAGTAACCTAGCTAGATGTGTATATGCCAGTATACCCCAAGCTGGATCACTACCAGAACCTGCTCCTGGGATTACTGTTGTCTTTCAATGGCTCTTAATAATGGTTCTTACATTAATAATTCTGTATGTGGTGCATCTATTTGCCAGCCCTTCAAGATAGGCCAGATCAAGGGCTTCCGGTTCCGGATCGCGACACCAGCAGTCGCACGGAGAGATCTCTCTCTCCCACCGGCTGGTTTCCCTGCGTCGGTAGACCCTTAATCGGGTCGAAAGTCGCCCCGTAGAGGCGACCACCGCTAGAGGAGGCTCCTGCTCGACTGGGGAAGAGCGGCGGCTCTCCCCAGTTCGAACTTTCTCCTTAGGGCCGTCGGAGGAAAAGATCGCCCTTCAAAATGGACGATCACTTCGTCGCACCAGCTGAAAGCCAGAAGAACATCTAAGCGAAAGAACCCCCGTGGAGAATCCGGGTGAGACCTTTCCTACCCCCTTTTTTTTTTCCCTAACTACTTTCCTGTTAAAAGCTTTCTTTGAACTATTTCCCTGTCGTGAGGAAGCAGCGTTTGAGCAATGGGGAAAAACAGCGTTGGAAAAAAAAATATATAAATAAAAACCAGTTAATTTCGATACTATTTAAATTTTGGAATACTGAGGGGACCTGAAAATATTCTATTCTTGACTATTATTGTTACAACTACGTATTCATTATTTTTGAACCCTTTCTTCATCTCTTTCAACACGAAAAATAAAAAATCTATTATTTGGAAAGAAAAAAAAAAAGGATTTTCTGGTTTGCTGAGGACATCTTGTGTCGAAAAGTGGTACTGCAATTATATTTCTTTATGGCTGGGAATGGCTATGACCCTGAAAGAGTGATAAGATAACGATGCAGCTGGCCTATTGAAAACTGAAGGTGAATGCTTGCTTGATTCTTATGAAGCAGAGCCTTCCTTAAAGATTAAAGATTAAAAAGCCTTATTACTATCGATATGGAACTTAATACACAACTGGACTATGATCTTATATTGGAAACAATTCTAGAAGCTGCAAAGGATGTGAGCTCCTTTTTTCAATCTCTTTTCCCTACACTGAGAGAAACTGTGGAAACCACAAAACAAACTAATTTTATTCAACTTCCAACACAACCTATCGAGAAGTCTGATGACTATACAACAACTTCAACAGAGATGTCTGAAACACCAATACCAACATCAACAGAGACTGACACTCAGATACAACCTATTGAAAATCGAGAAAAGGTGGATAAACAATTGGCAAATATAACATGGAATAAAACAGCTTTTACCATCCAAAGGCTATTAGAAGAAAGGAAAGAGAACTTTGACCAATTTGAAGCGTTAAAGAATATGGACCCCTTAATAGTGTGGTTTGATTATGTAGGAACCTCACTATGGAAACCATTATGGCACAGAAAGAAGCCTAGAGTTAGATTTAAAAATGTATTTTAAAGTCTTATTTAATGGGATTAAAAAGGCTTTGATTTCTTGACTGACTTAACAACTAATGGAATACGTGAAATTTTTAAGAGGATACCCTTTGTAATATTACTTTGTCTTAGATATGATATATATTGGAGAAGTAAACTTTATCTACTGGTTTAAAAAGATTTTTATAGATATAGAGGCATTGATAGAATATATATTTAAATTAGATAGAAATTTATTTGTTGGCCTGATATTTTTATTTTAAGAGAATTATTTAGAAATAAAAGGAGAATAAGAGGGATGGGTGATAAGAGAAAAAAAATGGTATCAATGAAGAAGATATGGGAATGTTGTTGTAAGAACAATATACCAGATATAATTACGTAAAAAAAAAAAAAAAGGGCACCCGAAGTGTTAATAACATGTCTATTTAAGGCTAATTGAAATATAGTAATTGTAAGTTAGTAAAGCTTAAAAACAGGATTGGGATTTTTTAGAATTGAAATGTAATTGATATTTGATAGGACCGTTTGAAACTTATATAGAACTCATTAATGTGAATATGTAAAATTAAATGAGGGAATTAGAGAGGGAAGCTTGAGTTGAGCTATATATCTGTGATTGTCTTCCTTTTTTTGGATGTTTAATATACCCACCTCCATGGTGGTTCCTAAGCACCTTAATGTTACCCCTGTACCCCTATAAAATCTAATAAAATATATTTAAAAAAAAAAAAAAAAAGATAGGCCAGATCAAGGAAAAGACATTGCAGGGGCTCCAGAAATGCTACTTATTGTAGGGTAAAATAACAGAATCTTGAAGACATGCCAGTTGTTGCTGGAGGTACAAAGACTGTTGAAGGAGAACAGGCTCCCTATCTTGATATGATGCCAGCTTCTAGCAAAAGTGTCCAGGCAGAGAGGAGCAAATCTGATATCCTTTCCCTTCAAATTTACCCGATTTATTATTTTTTTGTGTTCAATTTCACTTGATTTTCAAATTTTATTTATAAGCAGGTGAGTTTATCAGTTTTAGTTTCAAGGAATACCTCATTTTACTACCCCATCACCCATACAAACTAGTTCCACCATCTATACACCTGCCACAAAAAGGTTGTAGAAATATTTGCATGTAGTTTGTTATATACTTCTCTTTTTATATGCATTTTTATCATATTTTCCCAATTTTGTTAAGCATTGTTTTTTGTTAAGAAGATGCATTCTGGAATAGATTTTTCTCCAATACATGCCCACTAATGTTCCTTATTTTTCTAAGGCTTGCACTTCCATACACAAGAACATTATTGTAAAACTGAAAAGTGCAGGTTTCATCAGGTTATGTGCATTCTAATTATTTTTTATTTTTGAAAGATCAAAAATAAAATCAGCAGGTTAGTCTACACATCCAAAAATACGGAATCACTTATGCATCCCTAGCTCAGGATTATTAAGAACAATTTTTAAATATCAATTCAATCAAAAATACACAGTTGAGTGGATTTGCATCCCTCTGAAATAAATTAGTCATGCCTTTCTTGAAGTCTTACTTCTTTGAGGAATGATTGTATGGGAAAGTAACTTGCTTTAAAGGAAACTGTTCTGTTTCAGCTGAAAAGACATCGAGGCGAGGCAGGAGTAACAAACACAACTCTTTATTGAGATCACGAACAGAACAGAACACAAAAGGCCCCAAGGCCTTTTATACTCCCTTGCAAGGGACAGCGTCAGCCAATCAATGCAAGGCTAGTCTCCCGCCTTGCGCATGTGCACAAAGCTGGAGACAGCCTGTCTGGTCCCGGGCAACCACGTGGTTTGCCCGGGCCTTCTGTAGCCTCCTGAGCCTGCTGAGTCATTCAGCAGTCCCAGGACATAACACCCCTCCCCGCTTGGATAAAACAATAAGTGAATACTTACTGTTTTAGAGCAGCACACATATACATGTGTTCAATTATCATGTTATTATTTCTAAACACAGTTATGTCTGCACACTGGCAGACCCCTTCATTCCATTACTTGTATTTACAAGAATACCTCCTATTGTTTCATACTATCAACAGAACACCCTTCTATGAGTGTGTCCTGAGTCCTAGATAACTATTAAGCCTCCCTTATACTTGACAAAAACCTCACATAGTCCTTTAGATATTTGGGTGGACCCTTGGCCCGCTCTGACCTTCTTGGAGCCAGCGTGTGTGCCTGGTGTGCCATCTCGCCTGCTAGACTAGGCAGACCAGGACTTTGATGCCCCCAAGACCCAGGCAACCCTCCAAACTGCTGACTGGCTGGATCCGCTAAACCCAAACCAGAGTTCCTTGGTGGGGTGGAGTTCCCCAAGTCCAGTGGTGGGGTGGAATTCCCCAAATCCACAATGGACCCCTCTTGTGAACACTGTCCTTCGAGCCCAAGACCAGCAGCTGCAGTGGCCTGAGTAGCCAATTGACAGCAATGTCCCATAGACCCAGTGCCTGTGCCAGAGTCAGGAGCCGCCTCCATGGCAAAAAACCCTTCAGTAATATGTGCGGAACATTTGAAGGTCCCTCTTCGCGGAGAGACTGTGATCCACAATCGTAATTGTGGTCCTCCTCCCCCCCTAGAGCAGAGCCAGGAGCGGAAGAGTGGCTGGGAAAGCCACCAGCGCAGTTGGTCAATGTGACATCTGAGCACACGACCATCATCCAAGGCCACTTCATATGACAGCGGCCCAGAGACCTTGCATACCACGGCTGTCACCCAGAGATGTCCAGGTCCATAGTTACTTGCCCAGACCAGATCGCCCACCTGTAGTCTCCTAGGTGCCCACGGCTGTGACACCTGTGAAGCCACCCGGTCGGGATGCAACCTGTCCAGCTTAGTGATGAGTCTGCGACCCCAGCGGAGTTCAGCTGGGCTCTTTCCAGTGGCAGTACAAGGTGTGGTGCGGTGTCAAAGAAGAAAGTCAGCTAACCTGTGATGCCAGTTCCCATGAGTGATTCTCTTTAAAGCATCTTTGGTAGTACACACCATACGCTCAGCCTGGCCATTGGAAGCTGGATGGAACGGCGCAGATTTGGCATGCCGGATCATGTTGGCTTGGAGAAAACCCTGAAACTCAGAAGATGTGAATTGGGGTCCGTTGTCTGAGACAAGGACATCTGGAAGACCATGTGCTTCAATGTGAAGCTTCTTTTTAAGTGTCCTGTAAACCCCGGTTTTGAAAACGCCCCTACGGGATGCGCAGAAGCCCACCCTGTGTTGGCTGGGGACCTTGGTACCTTTCAGAGGCAATTCTTCTGCAGACCGTTCCTTCTGGCGACCCAAACAGATGGATGCAATGTGGCCTTGCCTGCCACATGCCCGGTAGATAGCGGAGCGGAACCGGCAATCATTTCGCTTGTGGCATCCTCCATAACCGAAACACTGAGGGGATGCTGTCGCTTTTTCTCTGCGCCCTTGAGGCCTCTTCTCTTCTGCCTGCTGAAGCCTGTCCACCTCCTCTTCTGGATCTACTTCAGATTCCTCTCAAGCAACATCTTGATGGATGGAGACCGCTGCTGGGGGGTTTCTGGCGAGCTGCAATGCTTTCACAGCACCGCCTGCTGCTTCTTCAGCTGCAATCTCTCTCGAAGCAGCTTGGAATGAGACATCTTCTTTTGCAAAAAGTTTCTGTTGCAGCTCACGACTTCACAGTCTGCAAACCAAGCGATCCCGGAGCCTCTCTTCCAGATCCTTGAACTCGCACTGCCTAGCTGCTTGTGTTAAGGCAGTAACAAAGTCTGCAGCCAACTCACCAGGCCTCTGATCCCTCTGCTCAAACGCATGCCTCCAAGCAATTACTGAGAGCTTGGGTTCGAAGTGCTCTCGCAGCATCCTCTTTAAGTCAGCATACACAATTGACTCCAGTGGTGCTGGGGCTACAAGATTCTCTGCAATGTCAAAAGTCTCTTGCCCACAGACACACAGCAAGATAGCAGCTTTAAGGCCATCTTCCTGGATCTTATTTACTCGCAAGTAATTTTCCACTCACGCCACGTAAGAACTCCAGTGCTCAGGGTGAGAAGTATCAAATTCCGACAGATGGCCCAGCTTTGACATCGTTACAGCCTGTAGCCTCTTCGATGCCTCTCGCTGCAAGGAATGAGAAGGGGTCCCTCGAAGCCGAGCTCACCTCCAGCGTTTTCGTACTGGCAGGCAATTGCTTCCTCTGGACGCCGAACTTCCCAGCGCTTCAGGCCTCCTCTGGTAAGTCAGCCTAGCTTCTCTTGTTGTTCTTCTTGCAGTGGATCCCACCCTCGTCGCCAATGTTCTATTTCAGCCGAAAAGACATCGAGGCGAGGCAGGAGTAACAAACACAACTCTTTATTGAGATCACGAACAGAACAGAACAGAACACAAAATGGCGCCAAGGCCTTTTATACTCCCTTGCAAGGGACAGCATCAGCCAATCAATGCAAGGCTAGTCTCCCACCTTGCGCATGCGCACAAAGCTGGAGACAGCCTGTCTGGTCCTGGGCAACCACGTGGTTTGCCCGGGCCTTCTGCAGCCTCCTGAGCCTGCTGAGTCATTCAGCAGTCCCAGGACATAACAGAAACCAAATGTAAAACTGTGTGTTAAATGCATTATATACAGCAACCTATGAGTATTATTGATTTCCAATAAAACACTTCATATATTCATTAGAATAACACTGTCTTCTATAGGGACCTCATAAAAAGTAAATAGAAGAGGTCCAATTAAATGTCTCTAGCAATAAACTAGACTGTAACTACTGAGTATGGCCTGATCCTTATGCCAGCAATTAATTTCAGATGTTGGCACTCAGAGCAGGAGCCCATATGATAACTTAAGTGTACAAAAAAAGAATATTCCAGCTCAAGTCATTTAAGTCTTAGTCACCTTTCAGAAACATTTGGGGGAGGGGGGAATCATCAGCCTCCCAGCATAAATACTATGACATGAATAAGCAGTTGGCAGCTCATGGGTGGAAGCTATCTCAAATAGTATACATAAATTTTCATAGTGTAATTTATTATTATTGCTCTTTTTTGGACAAAAATAGCTATATCAATTGATATACTAACCTATTTTTGATCTTGGTCACTTTCATCACTAGCAACACTCTAAGAATCTTTGGACCCTCTTCCAAAATTCAAAGACACAAATGTGTCTGAAATAAGTTGCCATCATGTTTTTATGATCATGGGTAGAATGTAATGGCCAAACAATCTAGTTGTTTATGCACTTTAATGAACTTCCTGTTATTGCCATGTTGCATTTTCACAAGGTAACCTTAATATATTCCAATATTCAATTGTACCAAAGTTAAAAAAAATCCAATTCTCCTCCTCCTCCTCCTCCTCCTCCTCCTCCTCCTTCTCCCCCTCCTCCTCCTTCCCCTCATATGGTTCATGTTATATATGATTTGGTTATATTCTACTGAGGACAACCTTCATTTAAATGATTAGTTCTTCCTTCCTTGCACTTCTAGAACATTGTGATTATATATATGTTATGATCCATTAATGCTTATGACTTTGTTAATCTGGGCTTTTTTTTTTGAGTTATTACATCTTGGTTCATACAAAAAAGATCAGAATACTCTTTAGCATAACAGCTAGACAGATAACTCTGAGAAGGCAAAAATAGAAAAAGAAATATGGTTCTGAGCTTTGAAATACAGCAGTGAGTATTTACTATAAGAATTTGGTCTTCTCAATTATTCTGTATAGTCATTAAAGTCAGTGTGATTTAAACCTTAACACGTTAGACTGATAACTTCTCTACTGAGAGCTGTTTCTGACATGACTTTTTTTTTTAATTAAGAGGAAAAAACATAACTGTTAAATGCTGTGATATCAGATTTGGACAAAAAACAGTGCCTCTCAAACTTCAAATGTTTTGTTCAATGTACATCTTTGCTCATGTTTTAGAAATTCATGTGAGATAGGTATTTCCATTTTCTCTGTAAACTGGAGAAATTATTATATAATACTTAGATTCTAAATGATTCTCCTTAACTTATTTTGGGGATAGAAAAGAATTGTATTTATGTCTTGTATTAAACAAAGTATAAAAGGAGAAACAAGAGGGATTTATCCAATGATTTTACTATTTAAAGGTAATCCTTGACTTACAACCACAATTGAGCACATTTGTTTTGCTAAGTGAGACATTTATTAAGTGAGTTTTGCCTCATTTGACAACCTTTCTTGCCAAAGTTGTTAAGTGAATCACTGCAGCTGTTAAGTTAGTAAACGGTTGTTAAGTGAATCTGTCTTCCCTATTTATTTATTTTTAAACAAGTTTTAGTAATTTTCCAATTTTACAAAGCTCCAGGTGATAGGGAAGCAACATGGTGATTGGGTAGTCCATAATCAAATAACAAGCTCTTTCATGCACATATCAGGTTACATCATCAAAAATTTCCTCTCTATTTCCCTTAGTTATTGTATCACATTGAAATTAATACATTGCTAGTTATAGCTCAGTCGGTTAAGAGATTTATCAATATATTTTAACTTATACACCTTCATATCCTGTTTTGAATTTTACCTAATTTCAGTTACAGTATTCCAATTAGCTTAATATCCAAATTCTTTAGATTTCGGGTAACCCAAAGTTCCCTTAGTTCATTACAGAATAATTGTCATATCTAAAATACATTTATTATTTACTCAGATAGATTATTAGTTTATTTCACAAACATATTCCATTTCTCATCCTAATACTTCATCACTTACTAATAAGATAACCTTTATCATCTCAGTCCAACTTCTATATTATAATCCAAGACTATTATTCTAGTGACTAATTTTTTTTTTATTTCCCTTATAGATCTAAATTCTAAATATTAAATCAATTAGTATCTTTTAAAATCTCCTTAGGCCATTAAGTAAGATTTTAATCTCTTCCCTTATAGGTCACATAAAAAAACCATTTTTTTAAGTCTAACTCTAGCTTTCTTTTTGTGCCAAGCAGGCTTCCATAGCAGTGCCTCTAGCTCCTCAAGTGGATCTCCCTTCATTCCTACACATGTCGCTTGAATCAAGGGAGACCATCCAATTATCAATTTTTCAAAGGAACTGGCCCCTTCATAATCATTAAATTGTTGGTCCAATAGTTCAAATCTCCATATTTGGCTCAATACATCTGTCGTCAGTTCAGTCTGGTCCTCTTCTTCTTCCGGTTTCAGCTGGTTTAAGTAGAAAGTCATGTTCAATGTTGTAATTGTTGTTTGGTTGTCTGGTTTTTCTGGGTTCTCAATGTGCTGTACATGTAGGTCCTCAGCACCTTCCATCTCAGTGTTGCTTTCTTCAATTTCTGATGCTGTTAAAGTTGCAGGTTTTTTTATTAAGATCAAAGTTTGGGTATCAGGATTCTCAGTAGGTTGTAGCTGGTATTTTTTGAAGTCCACTTTAATATTAATTTCTTCCTCTTCTTTTGGATTGTAGGTTCATTAGTTGGAATCTGGGCTGCATTTTGTAGCTTTGAGGTGGCACCTTTATTTTTCAGTCTGGAATTCATTAGCTCAGTAGCCTCAAGGATTTTTTCAAGTATCAGTTTGTAGTTAAGTTGTGGGTAGTGTTCCTCCATTTCTATGGTGTTTACAGATAGTCCTTTAGTGGAGGCTATTTTTAATAAGAGTCAATAAGTGTCCACCTCCACTATAGAAAATTGTTTTCACCACCCAGCTGTTTCAAGTTCCTATCTTTTTTGATAGTGTCAAGGCCAAATCTTAGTCTCACAGGTCTCCCAGTCAAAAAGAAATTCACTTGCTGTACCATATTTCACCACAAGATGTCCCCAGTGACATGTAAAGTCTTTCCCAGACTCAGGTTAGGCTTTTATCCAGTTTAAAAAATATTCTTTTTTTCCCCAGCTTAACAGATAAGTAAAGTAATAGGTCCCTGTAAGAATAGGAATCTTTTGGTGTCCCAAATATCCCAAAATTACAAGTCCAATTGTTTAGTCGTTTAGTTTAGTTGTTCTTTATATATACATCTATATATATATATCTTTATGTTCCCAGAGTAGGCAGGAGCCGCCAAGTTAGAAAGGGGGAAAAAATTTCCAAAGGCTTTTACAGGAGAGTGGTTGGGATACAAGAAAGGTAAGGTAAGGTCTCACCCAATTCCTCCACGTTGCTTTCGTCGTGCTTGGTAGTGCTTTTGGCTTTTGGCTGGTACGGCTTAGTGATCGGCCATGTTAATGGCCAATCTTTTCTTCATCGGTCCAGAGGAGCTGCCTCGGATCAAACGGAAGGGCTGCTGCCCTTCCGCAATCTATCAAGGGTCCTCCTCAGCGGTGGTCGCCCCTCCAGGGCAACTTTTTACCCTTTTCACGGTCTTCCGACGGAGGAAAACCAGACAGCGGAGAGAGCATTCCACGTCCGCTGGCATCACGATCGCAAACCGGAAGGCTTGTCAGAAGGCTGCAAAAGGTGATCACATGACCCTGGGACACTGCAACCATCATAAGTATGAGTCAGTTTCCAAGTATTTGAATTTTGATCATGTGACCATGGGGATGCTGAAATGGTCGTAAATGTGAAAACTGGTCATAAGCCACTTTTTTCAGTGCCGTTGTAATTTTGAACAGTTACTAAATGAACTATTGTAAGTCAAGAACTACCTGTATTTATTTAAAAGGTTTGTATGGCAACCCATCTTAAAACAACTCTGTGCAGCTTATAGAACAACAATAATTGTGGTGACAAAAGGCAGTCTGCTAAAAAAATTAACTCTTTCTCTCCTCAGCTTCTATATGTATACATTAACACAAATCTATTCTAATAGATTGGAGCACCAACTGAAATAAATTCAGAGAGTGGACAGAGGATTAGGGGAGAACAGTGAAGGGAACTCCTCTGCATACACATTATTCAATGTATTAGAGATATTTTGGACTCCCTTTCAAAATTCCACAATTCATAAAGCCCAGGAAGGAGTAAAAAAGACTAGCATATCATGAAGAAATCTAAGCTAGGCACTTTTTTATGATGCACCAACGTTTAGAGAAATCTTTCCTCCATGTAAGTTCTATAGATTCCATGGGCCTAGGAAATGTGCATTTCTACAGAGGGCTGAATGTTTTCTGACTTATTTTTATCCATTCAAACTAACACTGTAAAATGGAAACCAAGTTGGAAGCTGGAACAAGAAATAAAGGTCCATATTTATTCATTCCAATAATTGATTATTTTCTAAACAAAAATTTATGATCATTATACCAACTTTACTGAAATTGGGTCTAATGATTTCCTTAAAACAGAGAAGTGTGAGAGCGAAAAAATAAAATTAATATTTTCATTTCCTGAAGTTAGAAGAACTTTTCTTGTTCTCCTTCACTTTTTAATCCTAAAGGCATTACTTCAGTGTGTATACATTTATGCTAATCATATACTACAGCCACAGGTTCCTCTATCAATATGAAATGTTTTGTACTTGCTGTTTTTGTGCATCTTGTATTGTTATATGCAATATACAAAATAATGTGTCTAACTATGCCATTTATGCTTTTGAAAGAAAAAGCAAATTACTTACTGAAGAGAATGGCATTTGCATGCATGTGTGTCAGCTTTCAAGCCATTTCCTTCTAACAAAATATTGCTTTCCACACTTAGAAAATGCATCCATCCATCAGTTACAAACCATTTCAAAGCACTTTATGAATCTACCGAGCAAAATGTACTTATCTTACATTGGCAGTGTCCCAGCTGCTACAAAATTGCTATTGTCCTAATACTTACCAGGCAATTTTAGCATCAGTTAATAATTTTACAGGATAGATAACTTCTAAAGCATTATAAAATGACAGACATTAAACAATAGCAACTTAGCATTTTTTGAAACAGTTCATGACAGCTTAAAAAGTAAAGTGATTTTAATGTATAGTCTGTGCAGTTTAAGCTTCTCATTGACAATTCCTTGGAAGATAAAAATGTGAAAATCCTTTTAAATAGTGGGATGAAAGAATAAAACAAATTTATCTTTAAAAGATATTCAGTTAAAAAAAAAAAGATTCAATTATGAATAATGTTTCAAATTTTCCAGGGCTGCTAGTAGGTGACAAGAATATGAATTTATTTGGGTAAAAAATGTTTCTATCATTTAATAGTAGGATATCAACAACCTAAAAAACCTATTCATTAAATCAAATATAAAAAAGAAAAATATATCAAACAATCTTGCATGACCCAGTATGTGTTATTTCTTCAAAAACTCTTCTCACCACCAATCTAGTATTACTTAAAAAGTTGCATCTTTGACAAATTAAGGTGAAGCCACTTCTTCTCTTATCAGTCTCAGGTAAATAATCAGAAACGTCCTCCTGAAACAAAATTTTGATGGCGTTCTTAGTATTTCTAATGCATATTCAATTTACAGTATATGATATTTGGAGAAAATAATCTGGTGATGTGTAAAGCATAAAGCATGCCAAACAAATTAAATTAATTGATATTTTAGGCTTTACTTTTGTAATACCAAAAGAAAACCTTTCCAGTGCAACTAATGTACACCACAGTGGCCTCTTTCATGAATGTACTTATTAAGTTAAACCAGTCGTACCACTTGCTGTCATATAGCACAGGTAATTGACCACCTCATCAAACTGTTCCAAAAAGAATCCCTCAGTGCCTAATTATTGCATTCTTCTATACCACTGAACACATTAAAGTAATGTTAATGTATTGTGCTATATACATCATTAACTACACACATTAGAAGGTTTTTGCACTGCAGAAAAATGTCCTGGTTACCACATTGCAGTTTCAAATGCGCTGTCAATTTATTTCTCCGAACACATAGAGAACAAAAAATGAGGCAATCAAAATGCCAAAATGCCCCACCTATTTTTCATGTCATCCTCTGTTGCAATTGAGGCTACTGTCAGATAATTTGGCAACATCGTTAGTTCCCATATCTCAGTCATCTAGTAACATGGCAGAAGCTATAGCACCAGGATCATATTTTTAAACCAGCCATTGCTAACTGATGTCCTCTGCTATAGAGAATCACCTATTCCATATAATCCCAGGAATAGGACCACTGACATCTTGACGTTATGGCAGTCAGTGGTATGTGATGAGGAAGAGAGAGAAACATGGATGAAAGCATGTGTTCATGGTTGTTCCCCTTTTAATTTTGGCATGCAGTGTCTAGAAAGTTAACCAGAAAGTGAATTTGGATTACAACAGTTTCAGGACCCCATTAGGTTTTATAGATATTCAGTCTCATAGATTTCCAGCTAGAGTCCATGCCTGATCTTGGCCAACATCTGGATGGAAGATTATCAAGAAGACTTGTGAATCATATTCTGAACAACAGGAAGGGCATAGGAGATCAGATTATCTCTTCATTAGGCTTGGTAAACTCAGATTCCAATTACTTTCTGTTCATATACCAGCAATTTACTGTACCAACACAGAACTGGGGGAACAGAACTGCAGATAAAGAGTAGATGAATATTAAGGAATATTAAGCGCCAAAGAATTGAGGCCTTTGAACTATGGTGCTGGAGAAGACTCCTGCGAGTCCCCTGGACTGCAAGGTGATCAAACCGGTCAGTCCTAAAGGAGATCAACCCTGACTGCTCTTTAGAAGGCCAGATCCTGAAGTTGAAACTCAAATACTTTGGCCACCTAATGAAAAGGAAGGACTCACTCGAGAAGAGCCTAATACTGGGAAAGATTGAGGGCAATAGAAGAAAGGGACGACAGAGAATGAGGTGGCTGGATGGAGTCACTGAAGCAGTAGGCATGAGCTTAAATGGACTCCAGAAGATGGTAGAGGACAGGAAGACCTGGACGAATGTTGTCCATGGGGTCGCGATGGGTCGGACACGACTTCGCAACTAACAACAACAACAACAAAGGAAATAAATGCTTTTAATAGTAGCCTAGTCAAGAAATGCATGCATTCACATGATAATTAGGATAGTATCAGCAATGTATAAGGTACCTAATACCACAGCTGTATAAGGTACCTTACCACAACTATTTTCTTTAAGTGAATGAGTGGCATATGTTCATTATATGAGAAACTTGTATGTGGTGTTTTCAAGGACCCAACAGCAAAAATCCTTAAATATATATTACATTGAAAAGAATGCTTAAAATTCATGAATTGTAGCCAGTTTATTTGTTTCATAGTTTGGATATCTTGAGTGTTAAGTTTACTCGTAATTGTGTAGCCCCATCTATCAATTGGATGATTCTTGATTCATATTTTCTGTTGAAAGTTTTCAACATATTAAGGTGACAGAAGGGGAAGATATTCATAGGGATAATCATATTAACAGGTTTTAATACTGTACATTAAATATTTAACGCTAAGGAGGATGGATGGATGGATGGATGGATGGATGGATGGATGGATGGATGGATGGATGGATGGATGGATGGATGGATGGGTGGGTGGGTGGGTGAGTAGATGTATGTATGTATGTATGTATAGATGGATGGATGGACAGAAAAACAGACAGGTGCACAAATAGAATAGTTGCCCCACTGAGGCAATAGTCCAAAAGAAAATTGAAATTGAGTCCACATAATGTTTCATAAACAAGAATATCTGTTTTCTATTTATAGAACTTCTTTTCACCTTTTTCCTACTGTGTAGGATCTTTAAAATGCAACTGTTGTGGACAAGAAATGTGGCCCAATTAACTGACAATGTTTCTTGTCAAGACTAAATGTTGCTATATTAGACAAGATAAAGGTTAAATATTCTGAAATAGAGATTTGTAAATTGCCTGGTTACCTGTAAATAATTCAGCATTTACTGACACCTGAAAATTTATGACTCATACATTATTGTTATGAAATATTTATTTCTGATGTGTTAAGAAGTCAATCCAGGGGAAGAACCAGACTTCATTTGCTGAAATGCAATGATTATCTTCGTTCCATGTCTTATGGATAGAATATGGTTCCATATCTGAATCTTTTGTACTCATAATGGAATTTTAGTAAGAGAATTCCTTCAGTGCATTTCATGGAACTGTAAAGAAGCCCCAGCATCTTCAAAGAACCCAACAGCACTAACTATCACAGTTACTTGGTCCTGAATTAATGAATTTTATGAACCTAGGTACTGTACTTTCCCATGATATCAATGAGCTGCTTAGTTACATTGCTCTTATTTTGCTGCATGTATTGATTGGGCTGACTTGATTCCATCTTAAGGTTAATTTTTTTGGTTAACTGATTTCATACTGCTTATTTTAGCCATTTAAATGATGGACTTCAATTGTTGTTTTGATTGATTATGGTATTTAATTAAAATCATTGTTTTTTCATTCTTTATTGCTTTTTTCCAAGGCCTGTTATTAGAGGTTTGGAAAATCTGTAGGTAAGTAAATTAGTTTCTCTGATAAGGCACCGAAACCTCAGCTGTATTCAAAACAATGTCATTCATACTCCAACAGAAGGATTAGCAAAGACAGGCCTTTAGGGATGATCTACAACTCACCATGTCAAACTCGCCATGTCACGGGATGTGTCGTGACGTATTGCAACTTTTTTTTGCAATGCCGGAGCTGGGGTGGGCGTGGCCTCCGTATGATGCAACCAGCCCATGGGCCGGCAGTTTGACACCCCTGATCTACAAGATCTAAAGCTACCTCATTTCCATTACAGAGTATTAAATTAGGCATGTGACCTGGATAGTTAAAAATGACTTTGTATGATTAATGGAAAAAATGCAAGTGTTTGGATTTAATTTAAAACCGTCATATGTTAAATAATTTTAATGACTGTGGGTGAATCAACTGTTTGTCACTTAATTATGTATTTATTCCAACTGAGACCCACTTTATGCAAAATTATTAACATTATGAAATTGTTAAATACCAACAGGAGAAAATTATGAGTCACATATCATCTGTATGCAGTTATTGGGTTGCGTTGAAATAAAATTGAGTTTTCTTGGCAATCCCTCCTAAACAGCATTGCAATAAAGTGAAGCATCATCAACTTCATAGAGATGAAGAATATTTAATTATTTATTTACATTATTTATATTACTCCCACTTAACAATATCCTTCAAAGCTTAATAGAATGAAAAATAAAAGCTATAAGAACAATCACAAAAGTCTGAACAGCATTAAGAGCTACTGGATAGGGCTAAATAAAGAAAATAAAGCAGCTGAGCTAAACACTAAAGGACTGAATTAATTTAAAATGCCTACAAAATGTTTTTTACAAGTTCTTTGCAGGGTGGGACGAAAAAGGTGGCAAAATTCCAGACTATATTAGAGAAAATGTCATATGACCTGGGGGTAATTTGCTCATTTAAAAAATGAGTGATGGTTAAAACCATTTGATGGAGGAAGGTTAAATTCCTGTAAAGTAGATTTTAGGGTTTGAATAGGTAAGGATGAGAGAATCTCTCTGAGAAGTTGTTCCATAGTTATTTTAGATTTTAAAAGTAAATTCCTGCCCATTGAATGGGGTTTGGACACAGACTTCCACAGTACAGAAAGTATTAACACAATGGGTCTAGGCTGACTATTTCCATTTAATAGTACTGCCACAGAAGAGTGAATTTCACTGTGTTGGTAACCATAATACTTTCTTTTCACCAGGCAACACTTGGTAATGAGACTGAAAGCATGAATGGAATTAAATGGTAAGAAATGGTGCAAAAGGCTTTTGGAAGCCATTTTAAAATCCCCCTCCAAACACTCAGAAATCAGGTAAAGCCACATTGTCAAATTTCTGTCATTTTGCTGCTGAATGTTAGCAAATTTTATTTTACATAGGAATGTTAATAGTGGGAATGAGAGAGGTTTACCTCTCAGAGGTCTCCTGCTTCCATTTCAATATTTATTTATTTATTGGGGGGGGGGACAGGCAAAAATTGCACCACCAAAATTTCATCATGGATTTTATAAACCCTTCTATCTGATCGCTAGAATGAGGAATAATTATAGAAAAGCAATCTCTTTCCTGATAGAATCTCAACTAATATATCAACTCAAACAGAGAAAAGGCTGGAGACCATGTCATCATCAAATAATGGATCAGGGTGGTGAAAAGGTGAGGAGTATTCCCTCTATTTCATATGCCTGTTGGACTACAATTAATGGTTCATCTTAGGTTGAAGGTAACATGCAAAAGAAAATGGCCATCATCATACATCCTTCCCTAAATATATTGGGACTTATTTCCTCAGTTTTAGGCACAATATGAACCACCTTTTTGTAGACCTCAGAATTTTCTGTGACCACAATTGTTGACATTTTGTGGGGAAAAAATGTAAATTCTATGATACAACCTAATCAACTTCATGACAGCAAAGTCCTTTACTGAACCCTTCAGTGTATACAAAAATGTTTTGTGGATCTATCTACCAAAGAGTTCCCCAACTCTGTTTTTCTGATGGATATCTAGCATGGCATTTGTTGGTACTAAGAATCTTGCTATTCATTTCTTTAGTTGCTGTCAATCATCTCTGTTAATACCCAGCTCTTATCTACAGTATTTTATGTGCATATATGAGCATACACAAAATGCAAATATACATACACACAGAAGAAGGGGATAAGAAGCATTTTCCTCCGTGTACACATATGTCAGACCAAACACTGATTTTTAGAGTTTGACCTACCTCAAAGGTCCGACATATGAATACTAAAACTAGTTTTTGTTATAGGATTACAGTAACAGAATCTACAAGTCTGAAAGTGCCTTTCACCTCCCTGCCTTTATCTACAAGAAATCTAGGGAGGTTCAAATCTGAGACATTTTATTAAGTTATATATCTGCTTCTGTTCAGATTTCTCTTATCTGACCATTCTTTCAGTTGTGGCTCTTCCTCCTGTTCCTGAAGGTTATTCTGACAGCCCATTACACATACTGGATCCAGTGAAAGTCTGAACCAGCAGAATTGCATCCAATTGCATTTATAAGTTGTTTTGCTTTGAGTTCCTCTTATACAAAGAGATATGAGAAATCAAAGTATAGAATAAACAATTTCTATTTATTACTTTGTAAATCTTACTATATTCAGGGGGAAAAATGGTTGCTGCCCTAACTTCAGTTTTCTATTACTGGGTTTCTCCCATGGCAGGAAATTATGATGTTTAGTTTTTGAAATGTTACAGTAATGTCTATGTTCAATAATTTTGAATATTCACTCTTGATGGGATATCTAGAGTAGAGTGCTTGAACATAGAGATGACATGTTGTTCACTCAGCTAATTACAGAGTACCTGTTCTATATGGATTTATTCAATTCCTTTACCTGTGTGATTTTAGAAAATTGCATATCATTGATTATAATAATGGTAGGGAGATCATGGAATAATTACTTTCAAAAACTTTTTAAAGTAGCAATTTTTTATAGTGATACCTATCACTTTAATATATGGTAAAATTATTCAATGGATTACATGTTAGGTCCATATAAAGAAATGGACCTAACTTTGACTTGAAATACTTTCACAAATTTCCAACTGCCGCATTCAAAGTTTGGAAAATTTCATTTCCCCCCATTTTTTAATATGAAAGTTGAACATTTTAACATTTGAAATTTAGTTGTTTGAGACAAGACTATTTCTTACGATTTCACCAATTATCTCATGAAATAACTGTGAGCTGTCAAATATTAAACATATTAAGCACAATTTACTAATTCACAGATCAATAACACTTTGCCTAATAATTAAATGCCACTGAAATATTTGACTATATAGTTTGGGATATGAAATACTGAGCTCAAATATTTGGGAAATATTCAGTAAGTCTTTACATGTTGTTAAATGTCTAAAAATGATAGATATATAAATTTTCAAAGGAGAATGGTGAAGAAAATTTTGGGGCTCTTATTTGCTCTATACTAATTGGTTAAAGACTCTCATATTTTATATACTAGTTTGGATATTTTTTGGATATTTTGCACATTATCCAAGGTTCTCTTATTCTTATCAGCAATTCCATGTCACCAGAGGGCAGTATTAATAGACTTAATCCAGCAGTATGTCAGATCTACTTTGCAACTTTTGCATCTCTAGAACCAGACATATCAGCCCTTTTTCTCCCACTTTACTTAACCACCAAACTAAAAACATGCCTTTGCTGATCTCCTAGGTTCTCTGACAGGAACAAAATAAAACTTCATTGAATATTTTCTGCTTTCTGCTTTATACATCAGATTCTGAGCACCATTAATTTTATTGCTGATATTAAATAATTTTAGGAAGGGGAGAAGGGATTGTTTCTCCTCCAACACCTTTTTCAAAATTCTCTCTGTGTGTGTGTGTATGTGTATATGTGTTTGTGTGTGTGTGTATTAATTGTAGCAAAGCTCATTAGTGTCACCATTTTCTGCAAATTCAATTTATTGAACCTTTGAAAACACATATCTTGTCTGGTCATTACTCCATAACTCAAAATGCAACATATTTAAATATAGGGGGGAGAATCAAACGACTCCTCTAGTACCTCATTGCTTGAGACATAGTCCTTGTTGTGTCTTTTTTCTCCTTTTTTCTTCCTTTCACCAGGATGTACCAACTCCAGATTGCCAGATCCTCTCATTTCCACAGAGAAAACCTACTTGTGTCCTCTATAGACAGGGTAGAAAAATAGCGCTGGTCAGTGCTGCACAATATACAACAGGCAATTATGATTCAAGTGTCTAAATTATAATCAGTTTGACAAATGTCCACAAGCATCTTCATTCTATTTTATATTTTCAGTAAGACAAGGCAATCATACAAGCAGACAATTCCATCAGGGAAGCTTGTTAGCTGCTTAGTCTGTTAAACCCTGGTTGCCATAGCATCTAGAGTTGAAAAAGCTGCAGATTGGCATGAAAAAGCCTGTCGACAATTGCCCTGTCACAGCATGCAAGCCAGGTCTGCTCAGAGGCAGTACACTACAAGTTTTCTTTCCCAGTTTGTACTACCCCATGCTGTTTAATAATATCCATTTACTGGTATTGGGATTGATCTAGTGCAGTGTAAAATCGTCATCGAGTGAGATTGCTTTTCACTCGGTGTGACATTTTTTTTATTATTATTTTAACAAACTAGGACCTGGCAATTAATTCGTAAATGCAATTTAGTATATTTACCAGGAGAAGCTCACGTAAATAGGTTATGTCCACTGGGTGGATTGGGGGGGGGGGGAGAGTCTACTCTCTGCACATTTACTGAGATAATCAGGTTTTACTAAATAGGAAAGAAATCTTTTCAATGGCTTTTCAAACAAGTTCAGCCTAGTTAGCCCTTAAACACAACAAAGGAGTGCTTTGCATTGTGAATGCAGTATTATTTAAAACACATAGGTAGAGTATACCATCTTTTTTTTTTTGTCACATAATATAATGAAACCAATTACCAAGCAATACCAATTACCAGTTTGCCTGGTGATAATTCCCATTTGACAAGTGTGTGTGGGAAACTGAGTGGATAGCAAAATATTTTTCATGGAAATCCTATTGCATGCCTTGGATTTCTTTAGATGATAAGGCATTCCAAAGAATGGCCCATCATTCCATTAAAGTTAATATCTTCACCTTGGCTAATGCCTTTCCATAAGCTGTGTTTGCCAGGAATAATACTAATTATAATCTAAGCCTTGTTGTCATAGTCAAAAAGAAACCACAGAAGGAAAGAGAAAATCTAGTTATAAAAAAATGCACTTGGTTTCATTATCTCCTCTTTATCTGTTCTGTCACTTTACATTTTATTTCCTCCTTCAATGCAGCAATTCTAGTAAATCTTGAAAACTATATAGTCAGAAACAAAAATTGATAAACCCAGGAGAGTCCATAGACATGGATTCTTTCTTATTATAATCGTTATCAAGACACGTGAATTTTTACATCAAAATTGCTTCAGTCTTTCTTCTATGTGTTGCATGAAAATTGTGGCTTTTTTTAAAGCTACAACTAATTTGTGTTTTACCAAATCCATCAATGCCCCCAATAGGCATCATAATTAAGAGAAAAATGCAAGGAGAAGCAAGGCTCATGTAAATTGCATTAGAACTGTATTCAGAGTCTTTAAAAAGAGAATCTTTCAAATATTATGTTGTCTCTCTCTTGATGGGTTTTTTTTTCAATTCACAGAGAATGCTTGAGAGGAATTTTCATTTTTATTTGACTTCATTCATCTGACTTGCCATGCAGAATACAAAAAGTTCAGTCTTCTGGAGGTTAACAGTGTATATTTACTTTAAAAGGGTTTTTGTTATGTTCCATGTTTCAAGCCTCCATAATTAAGGGTCTGTTAACATTTCCATTATACTTCCCCCACCCTGTTCTCCAGGAGTTTATAATTTACAGCAGTGATAAATATTAACCTGAAGCTAAAATTTGTCATATATACTCTCAGTCTGGAAATAGCTGTTTCCCCTCCCTGAAATCTACATGTCCAATTTGATTTATTTCAGTTTGGAATGGACTTTCTTGCATCTAAAATAGCAAAAGGATGGATAGCCAAGAACCAAGAAATCATGGGACTTAGTGATGACCAAAAGCAACACTTAGATGCAGTTATTGAATACATTATAATCATCTTTTATAACTCCAGACAAATAATAAGATATTCACTTGCAATAGTTTAACATACTTACAAATGCTATTCAGAAACCTTAATAGTTCTGCAGTTCATGTACTAGCAGACTGCAAAGATGACATGCTTAAGAGATCTGATATGCCAGTTGCTTAGTAAGGACTGAGCCATGGAGTCTATAATTACATAGCAAAGTGATTAAATCACAATTCCAAATGCTTTGGCTCATCAATCTAAAACTGAATATTATGCATAGGTCAAAACATTTATTTTCTTGCTCTAAATGCAGAACTACAAAGTGCAAACATCACAAAAGTACCTTTAATTAAAAAAAAACCCCACATGCACTCTTTCATAATACTGGCTGTAGCTGGCAGGGACAAGGAAGGGCATATTTGTATGATGTCAGGACATGAGTGAATTTTTCTACAGCTTAGGAAAGGAAAGAGAAAACTTGGCCCAAGGATAGAATACGCATTATGGAAGAATCCTTATATTTAAGCTACTATTGAGTTATGCTTCAGTCCAGTCCAGTAGAGCGACACTGCATTATTTGGGCTCCTAAAGTGGCCAAACATTTTCTGATTGGTTCTCATTAAACCAATGAAGTCCAAGGTGCCTCTGTATCAAATGTGCATTGTCCGTGAGCTTTGAAGAATTGGTATGAGGTCCCAGACAAGTCCCTTTCTTGTGAATGGAAATCTGCACAGAAGCAGGTATTGGTTGTATCTTTCCATCAGATTCAAGTGGAGAAAATCATCCAACAATTTTAATCTTATTGGTCTGCTGCTGGAAGATGGGCCAAAGCCCAAATCTTTTTCATGCTTAACTGATGGTAAATTATAATAGACCCCCTGGACATCTACAAGTCCATTCCTTTACCGCTTTTTTGGAGGCAATTAAGCATATCCAATAACTGGGCAATTTAAAAGGTAGTGTGTATGTTTTTAAATGTTAAATAATGATAAAATGCCACAAATTTGTAATTTTATTATTTAAAAACATGGTATTTTTATTTCTATCACACAGCACAATAGTGTATTCTTATCACCTGTTTAAATGCAGTGGGATTTGACCTAAATATTTTCAGTTCTGAGCATGATATCTAGGAAACATGTGTCAGTCGCTATTTCTCTTTTAATTAATGCTGGCAGCATAGAGAAAACTGCCGTACACCTGAGATTTACTAAGAAAAAAAAATGTGTGTTTAAATATTTGTAAATAGAAGGCAGTAGTGAGGGAGACAAAATTAAGTGTCACAGTAAATAATAATTCAGTAACTCATAAAAGAAGCATCACATAACAATAATCCTTACCTGACTAAAAATAAACACTTTCAATAGTTATAAATGGCAAGCATGATGTCAAATAGCAAAATGAAGGTTAAATGTTTTATACGTGTCAGGGAGACATGCTTTAGAATAGCTTGTTCCTTCCTGTTGTATTTCCTTCTTCTCAAATGTTCTACAACTGCCTGAAAGCACATTAGCTGCCAGGTGTCACACTGATGTCTTCATGCTGCAGCTTACGGACGTGAATTTACTACGATCTATTTAATCATCAGTGTATCGATTTTCGTCTGCTTTCCTCCATTTTAGCCCCATAGCAGGCTTCTGTAATTTCCTTTGGACAAAGTGTAACCAAACTGTGCTAAGTGATGTTGATTTGCAGGCATAAGCAGAGGGGTAAATATAAATTAACAAGCGATAAACATTTTACAAGTAGTAAGTCAATAAAAACAGTTCCCCACACTTCTTGGTGGAATGATTTTGAAGCAGGCTCTGAGCAAAGGTGTCCAAAGAAACTGACAAGAGTCTAAGAGCATTCTCTCTTCCCTCTCTCTTTGTGTGTGTGTGTGTGTGTGTGTGTTTGTGTGTGTGTTGTGATTACAAATTGATCAGCCTAAAAGCCTCGGATGCAACTGAATCAGCCGTAAGCTGCTGATTGAAAGGGCTCAGTGGGAGCTGCTATTTGTTTGTTAAACTCCCATGATTCCAAGTAGATAATTGCTCTGTGAAGTTCAGGTCAGAATCCAAATTTGTTTTCTTACTTCTCAGCTGGCTGTGCACTGATGATTTCAAAACTTTGGTGTATATATTTAGCCAGCAGCAAACCTGACATCTTTAAAGTAAAAAAGATGCTTGGTGGTGTTTTTCAGGTGCTGAATGGAAAGCACCCTATTTCAGAAGTTCATTAATAGAGCCAAGTTATGAAACTGGTTTATTTCTGTCACCTTTTTTCTGGAAAACAGTGATGTGGATTAATACATGTTGTTGGTGTTGAAAAAAGCCTGACAGTGCATCCCTTGTGAATTTATGTTTTATTGCCCATGTAAGATTTGGTATCTTATTATACCCTCAGGTTGCAGCTGTAAATGGATAAGGATTTAGAAGACATCAAGAGAATGTGAGCAAATTGTTGGATCAAACAAGGTTGTTGATTCCTTTCAACCTATTTTCTATGTCTGTATTTGTCAGTGTTTTTTTTTAGCAATGACCAGCTCCCTTTATGTGCTTAGAAGAGAGATGGTCTCAAGGGCTATATGCCAAAGGAGCTGTTTATGAAAACAGAATGGAGCAGTGTTTGTGTGTTCTCCTTCTAGCTTTTCCTATCATAATAAATGAATTGGTTGCTTCTTTTATCTGGACTGCAGCTTGTCTCATCAGCTGGAGAAACTATTATTATTATTATGCAGATTATTATTTACACATATTCTAAGAAGGTACATAAATGGATATGGAAGAAAAAAATTCCAGAAAGAAATTAAGTGAAAGGAGTTAGTTCTTTAAATAAAAAAGAATTGTGAACATACTGAATAGCAAGGTGATGTAGACCAGGGGTCCCCAACCCACGGTCCATGGACTGGTACCAGGCTGTGGCATGCCAACAACCGGTCCGCACAAACAAGCAAAGCCCCATCCATGGGATGCAGGCAGCACACAAAACCATGCCCTCTCCAGTCTATGGAAAAACTTTTCTCCATGGAACCGATCCCTGGTGTTCAAAAGGTTGGGGACCTCTGATGTATACCATAATTTTTTATCCTGAACCAGGAGAGGGAAACAATCCGAGGGTTGATGGCTGCATTAAACTGGCTCTGGACATGGTAACCAGAAAGAAAAAGCTATAAAAGGAAAAAGAAACAGGGTAGGGAAAGCATGCACAGCATGGTTTCTAGAATTCATTCAACCCCCTGGGGAAAACCCCTATTCCAGGTCAGATGACTTAGAGGAAAGAGAAAGGGGATCTTAAAATGAAACAGTCAATGAAATTCCAAACTGCTAGTATCCCTTGCTATACTGTAAGAATATACTGGGGGGGGGGATTTCTAGATTTTTTTTCCTCCACAGCCCCTGGCTAGATCTGGCCTATCTCCATCTTTCTTTCTTTTTAAGCTTCTCCTGCCATAACACATTTGTTTCCACTCTCTTCTTTCCAACATTCCACATTCCATTCAGTTGGAAAGAATAAATAACCCTAATCCCGGTAGAGGTGAGAAGCTGTTTTGGAGAACCTTGGCAGAGACAATAGCAAACTGTGCTGCTACTTCAGAATGACAGATTTAAGCAGAAATCCAGTAGTGACTCAAGGCACCTTCTAAAGTCATCCCAGCGTTGTTAGTAAGTACAAGCTTTATACTGCCTAAGTGATGTCTGGGTGATAGTGGAAGATTTTGTAAGTCACTATTGGGGAAATGGCCTTGGTGACCCTTGGAAGACTCTGGAAGCTACTGTATATCAGACTTTCTGAGATGACACATGTCATACTTTGCCCCAAAAGTCAGTGTTATTTTTGTTATTAAAAGATCCATTATTTTAAATGGTTCTAGACATAGCTGGAATGTGAATTACTAACTACAAAGTTCCAACAAGAACTATGAAGTGAGTAAGAGTTTTGGAATGCTATTGTGAAGAAATTAAGGAATGGGGATGTTACCAAATGCATTCCAAATCTATATTGGGATAGTGCTAGAGAGAATTTTAATTATTGTATATGAGAATCAATATTATAAATTGCCTAGAAAAGTTGTTTGCTTGCCAGAATCAAATAAAACTCAGGTACTGCTCAGCAGCATAAGGCCCTTTTTATATAAAATAGCTAGACAGATAGTAATGTATAATAATGAATATTCAACAAAGTACTTTGAATCTGTCTTGCTGTTACTTTCATCTTGTTGTGGCTCTTGAAAAGCTATTTTGAAATGTTTGCAGAATCCCTTCCAAGGCTTTTCATAATTCTGTCAGTAAACCTGCATCTACAGATTGCCTAAAAAGTCATATCCATGAATATAGAGGCTGACAAAGTAATTGCTTTCTTGGCCTCAATTCAGAAGAACAGGCTATTTAGGAAAGTGCTGAAACAACTTGAAATGAATGGTCTTCAAAAAATGTATCTTTAATTAAAGTGTACGGTATTTTGAACCACATTTCCATAGCTTTCCAATCTTCTTGAAAATATATTTTGTTCTGTTAGGACAAGGAATTAGACAATGGAATAAGTGTCTCTGTACTGAGCTATGAAATAAGTCTGCAGAGACGGCTGTGTGCAAAATTCAAAGGAAGACTTCAGGCAGACTTTCACTGAACCACACTTTTAATGTCCAGATAACCATAGGGTTATATTTCATTCCTAAATTAAATAAGAAACTAGACATTGTCATCAGTTCCTGCAAATTACCATCACAACTATAAGAAGGGGGATGCAACCCCATGGTTGATGGACACTGAAGTTATTGTCTGGCATCTCAAGATCTGCACTTGAAAAATGGGCCAACATTTTTGGGAGAGGATTTCAGACGTTTTAAAGAACTAAATGAGTGTCTTATCTGGGAGACCTAAGGTATCCATTTTGCCCCTTGGGATTAAAGTAAGAATGGTTTATTATGGAAAATAATTATGTGTTTGCTGTGGAATCTGCATGGGAACAAATATATAGATAGCAACACATGTTTAGAGACACTAAGGTAGTGATAGTGAACCTATGACACATGTGTCAAAGGTGACACACTATGTTTTGGGTAACACACCAGTGTTCACCAACACCAGACAACTATTCTCAAAACTATACCCCATTGACTCACAATTTTTAGGGGCTACAGGAGAATGGGGTGGAGCCGCATGCAGTCTCCAGACTCTCTGGAATTTGAGCAAAAGGGCCATAGTCTGGCATGGTCTCACACAATAACAAAGCATGCTTTCACATGGTTTTTGAAGGCTGCAGAGGCCACAGAAAAGCATTCTCCAAAACCACTTCAGGAATGAAAACCTTGTGTGACCCAGAGCTGTCTCAGGGAGTTCCGCAGAGTCTTCTCAACAAAAAGACAACACCGCCTGAATGTAAGCAGTGTCTGGCAGATCCTGGAGATCACACAGAAGATTGGACTGTATTTTTTTTAAACATAAATGAATATGTAGAGAATTCATTTTCTGAATTTTTGAGATACCAAGCCCAAATACTCATCATCACTGCTCTAAGGGAACATAATATGTAAGATGATGATTGTTATTTTTTTCCCTAGTCTTGCTCCACTTCATCATTCAAGAACAAAAGATATGAATATTTGGAAATTTGCAATAAGGCCATTCAAAATGAAGTTACTCAATATTATAGAAATATTGCAATAGCCCTCAAGGCAGTATTCTGTATTCAGTTCATTCACTCAGTGTTCAGTAAGTACATTTGTTCAACCCTTTCTCTTTTTGTTTTACCACTCATGCAGCTTTTTCCTATGCACTCAAATTCATTTTATGTTTTCTCTGAGATATCTAACTTTCCCATCTATATAACATGTTACATAGTATGCCCAACCATTTTCATTTATGTTCAGGAGTCTTTTGGAGTGATGCAGCTGTAATAAGTAGTAGTAGTAATAGTAGTAGTAACAAGCAATCATTTCTCACAAAAAACAACATTCTGCTTATTACTCATTTAAAATTCTTTATTTTTCCCTCTTTAATAAACATTCTTCTAAGGTACACAAAAATATCTACTTCTTTTTATGTATAACTTAGAATCATGTACTCCTTTTCCCTTTCGAACACAACACTATGATCTTTAAGACATTGAGTTTAAAAACCATATTTCTCAATCCATTATTCAATCTGTTTAGTGTTCCCTGCAAATCCTTTGAATTCTTATATAACAACATTGCATGACCTACTTGCAAAAGTATACATACTGTATGCCCATATGAACAATCAACGTGCCATCACAAGTATTCATTATATATTGTCCAGAAGCTCATTAAACAAACAAGGGAAAATTACACATCCTTTTTTCCTTCCTGCCTAATTCTGAACCATGTGTTAAGTATTCTTTTTATTTTCAGGTATGCATACTTTCATCACTGTCTACTCTTATCTCATTCAGCAGTAAATGTTCAAGACAACATTCATACAAAACATTCCATAACTCAGGCCTATTCAGGGCTTGATCATTCACTTTGTAAAAACCAACAAAGCTAAAATAAGCCTCCTTTCAACATTTTTCTGTCTCTCAATAAGTTACTGAAGGGCAGGTCTCTGGGTACACACACTGCTTGCTAGCCATAGTTCCACCTTATATCCTCCAAATATTGCAGATCGTCATCTCTTTTATCCTCTCAATTGGAAGCCCAAACACTTTGCCAGGCAAAATTAACCAATCAAGCTCATTGTAGTTTTTGCAAGTAGCTTTTCTTAACTTACCTCTTTGCATAAGGGATCAAATATATCAGACTCCCAATCATAGAATCAGAAATACATTAAACAAGTTGCTGAGCCATTCCATAATCAAACCACATCCACATAATAAGTATTTCTCATCTATACCTTCAGTCTTAATATTTGTCAACATTCTGACCATATTTATGACTTCCTTTTCATCACATTTTTCCTGGACACTACCACTGTTATCATTTGGTTCAATTCCACTACAGTATGCAGATTCATAAAGGATGCATTCCAGCATTCTTTCACCAATTTCATCAAAAATAATTTCATTGATTTTCTTTTCCATTTTATTTACTCTGTTGGAATCTTTCCACCTACTTCTTTTTTTTAATTCACTTTTTAAAAACTTGACTGTCCCTGACTTTCTGGGTATACATTTTTTGCTTTTTTCTCTTTCATTATATAGTATCTCTCCTCATTTTCTTCATCAATCAGTCTCATATGCTTTTTTCCCCTCATCCACAGACTCTTTCACTTCATCTTTCCAGAAAGCAGCATTTGCCATAATTCCCATTAGCAAATTACTATTACCCTAAAACATAACTCTTTCAATGTGTTCCAAGCAGCTTCCACATCTTATATTAACTTTCCATTTATTCTGTTGGAACCAAAGCTGAACTTTCTTGTCCTTCATTGCTCCATTTTCACTTCTTTCATGTCCATTTTTCATCCTTATTGATCTTTCATCCCGTGTCCATTTTTTCATGATTCATTCTTTGCCCTATCAAGAAATGTTTTGTCCCACATTCAGAGCCTATCATCACGCTTATATCCTTCATTTTTATATCTCATCATAAGCAAATCATACATGCTTTTAAATGTATATTTATATTTACATTCACTCCTTTCTTATATAGGCATATGACTTACATTTAAATCATATATTCCAAAAATAAATAATGTATGTATTCAAAATTCTGGCTTGCTACAGTCAATTAAAATAAAGAAAGGTGATGTAAAACAACATAAAATGCTTAGAGAACTCAAAAATATACAACTGGCCCATGCCAAATGGGGCAAGGAGAAATTTATTTACATATTTATTTAGTGAAATTCTTCATATAGTTACACATCTCAACATGGTGATTTTGAGCAGCCAGCAAATAAATAGCAATACAATATTAACAGTATTAACAATGCAGACCAACCTAGCTTTCAGTAGCAGCAGCCAGAGACCAGGGTCCAATAAAAGGACACAGAAGAAAAGTCTTGTAGTCTGAAACATCAAGATTGCCTTCCCCATGAGCAGCCCTCTTCCACATACTTGCCAATATCTCTCTCTGCCCATCACCACTGTCTGCCTCATTTTCCTTCACAATGCCCACCATTTTCCTAACCCATGAAAACCCTCCCATGGGGCCCATCCAAACCTACCTAACAACCAACTGATTTCTATGGATCACTTCTGACCTGCATTATGGATATTTTTATTCCAGTTAGCCAACTGCCATCAACCACTCACCCAATCATACTCATAGCCCACTACCTCCTCTTGTTGGAGACAAGGGGCCAGAATAATTCCATATCTTTGATCATCAGGTGGTACAACCCAGAGAGTTTCTACTTTTATGCCTCTCACACAGAGAAAGAATAGATGATCAGCTCCAGACTGCTTATATAATCCAACCCCATCCATTCCCTGCTTAGATTGAAAGTCTTTTTCCATCCAATTTTAAGTTCTTTTGGTACTGTAGACAAGAATCTTCAGGCACATATTGCTAAAAAATGGCATGAATGGAACAAGTTCTTCTCTCACATATTCTTGTCGCCATGAGTTAAAGGCAAATGGATCTTTTTCCCTTGGGAAAAAAAGTATTCACTTAGAATACTATATATTTTTTTTCTAGAACTCATCTCTGGTTCATCAATTTTCTAGTACATTTCTCCTTATCTTCAGTTTACAAACACACGACGTATCATTATTTTCTTTATTCCATGTCTTCTGCTAATCCATGCTCTTTGCTATTTACTTCTCCTACAGATACAAAAGTTCATTTAGTGACTGTTCAAAGTTACAACAGCACTGAAAAAAGTGATTTATGACCATTTTTCACACTTGCAGCATCCCCATGGTCACATAATTTACATTCAGATGCTTGACAACTGGTTCATACTTATGACAGTTGCAGGGTCCCAGGGTCATGTGATCCCCTTTTGTGACCTTCTGAGAAGCAAGTCAATGGGGAAGTCAGATTCACTTAACAACTGTGTGACTAACTTAAGAACTGCAATGATTCAACTGCAGTGAACAAAATGGGACAAAACTCACTTAACACATTTCTCACTTAGCAACATAAATTCTGGGCTCGTTGTAAGTTGAGGACTACCTGTATTGATCTCTGCCACCCATCATAGCTTTGGTCAGTGGAGGCTTTCCCATAATGCTTTTTAGTAAAATAAAGAGGTTCATAAGATACCTAGAGAATCCTAAATAAATAATATGCAGCATTTTACCAGTCTTATGATGTATTTTGACCAGTATGTCACAAGCTCACTGAATGTCCTGTTTAACTCTAAGCTCTTCATGTTATTCGATGCAAGCTAGAATATGCAGACATACTTTTACCACAAAACACCAACTATGAGAAATACAAAGTTCACTGACACACAGAATACAAAATGTCAAATGTGCCAGCAAAATCAAACTTTATTATAAATATTCACACACACACACTCAAATCTTCCTATGCTGCCTCATCACAGCCAGAGGAATGTTCCTGGGAAGGATAAGCAAAGAACACCATATCTCCATAGGCTCTCTAGTGCACGTATATAAGCAGCCTATAATCCAGCCTAGGTGAATTCACAATTTTGAAAACAATGAGACTTTTAAACCAAAATACTGTTTTCAAGAACAGCACCTTCAGAATATTGCAAAAATAACAGTATCATGTCTGACATGGAATTGTACATCTGCCATGCTCAGGGAAATGATATGCAAATTATGATAATTAAAAGCAACTTAAATGCACATATTAGCTGTGGCATTCTGACAGGATAGCTTTCTGTTGCATGCCTTGCTTGGTGCTGAATGAATTGTGCAAGCCTAATCTATAGAACATTGTCTGCAGCTGGGGATATGTTGCTTTTCCCTTGCACTTCTCCCTTCCCTTACAAAAGGCAGCCAAACAGAAAGCTGCCAGTCAAAACACACTTGCTCCTTTAGTCACACTGTTGCTTTCTATTGATGTACTCCATTTTTCTTCTAATAACAAATTTCACTTTGGAATGAAAAGGTTAAAGACAAAAAAAAGGTGTTGCCAAAAATGGCAGATATATTGCTGGAAAGATCTGTTGCTGTTAATCGTGGCATGATGACAACAGCAATAATAAAAAGTATAGCAATTAAAAAATACCCATTCCACTCACAACATAAAAATGGAACCTGAAACATGAAAACAGTAATAGAAAATGACAATGCAATCCAATCAAAATATTTATTAGATTTTTATCCTGCAAAAAGAGGCTGTCATCATTAAATATCAGTTCAGCATTCTATTAAATGTTGGAACTTTATAAGTATTAAGTAACAGCAATAGCAGTATTGTAGATTAGAATATTAGAAATAGCAGTTAACTTCAAAGTGTCTTGTTCTATCTTTTGCATGTGAGCAGAAAAGAGACTTTGAAGATACCATTCTCTGGCTGCTGAAACAATATTCTGGGGGTCATAAGATGAATCATATAAAAAAGCCCTCAAGATGTGCTATTATTTTTACTTTCTAAGGTTGATGAAGCATGTGGAAATCTTACATTCTCGAGAAACATAATACATTAAGTAATAATGGTTAAAGCCACTAATTAGGATTGCTTATAAATAACAATAGAGTGCAGAAACATATTAAGATAAATGCAGAAGGAATAAATAATAACTAGGCAATTCAGTGTGGAAAAGAAAACTGGATATGAGCCATCAAGCATACTTACATTCCCATACTTACGTTCCATTTAAGATAAGTAACATAATACAGAGAGCAAAAAAGGAGGAAGAAATAAAAGGCAAAGAAAGTAAACACATGAAATACTGTAACACCATCACAAAAAACAAAACAACTGAAACTGTCACCATTCATCCAACTTCTCCATACCTTTCCATTCTTGCAAATCATCATTAGTTTTAATCAATCAGAATAGAGCTGGAAGGGACCTTGAAGGTCTTCTAGTCCAATCCCCTGCTCAAGCAGGAGACCCTATACCATTTCAGACAGGTGGCTGTCCAGTCTTTTCTTAAAAACCTCCATTGATGAAGCACCTACAACTTCTGAAGGCAAGCTGTTCCTCTGATTAATTGTCCTCACTGTAAGGAAGTTTCTCCTTAATTCCAGGTTGCTTCTCTCCTTTATTAGTTTCCATCCATTGTTTCTTGTCTTGCCTTCTGGTGCTTTGGAAAATAAGTTTACTCCTTCTTCTTTGTGGCAGCCCTCAAATACTGGAATACTGCTAATATGTCACCTATAGTCCTTCTTTTCTCTAGACTGGCCATACCTAATTACTGCAATTGTTCTTCATAATCTTAATCATTTTAGTTGCTCTTCCTTGCATTTTTTCCAAAGTCTCAGCATCTTTCATCATGTTCATTTACCAGCTAATGCTTCGCCTTTTCTTTATTAAATTTGTTATCAACCCTATCTAATCATGAAGACATTTTGGTTCTTCTTTGTCAATCCCATCTCATTCACTCTTCCTTCATATATTTGTTTTGCGATTCAATTCTTATCCTTAACTCTGTATGACAAAATCATTTCAATCTATTTCTTTCATATTGGCCATTCACATTTGCATCCAGTCCGCATTCGTTCAGCAGCCATTCATTCTTGATCCCTGTCTCTCCTGGTTTTACTATACATAAAATACAATCTACTTATCAAAACATTCCTATTATATTGTGTGTAATATGTTGATCTGGACTATACCTACTATTCAACAATCTGGCAATCTTCAGATTAATTCAAACTGCAGCTCCCAGAATACATAATTAATATGAACATTGTCAAGAGTTGAACATGTATTGAAACAAAGCAATACAGAAACTGGATGATAGAACTTTTTTCTGAGTTTCAAAGTTGCTTTCCATATGGATAGTTCCAACAGAATTACTTGAGAGGATTAGTTAGCCACATTAAAATTTTCCTCTAAAACTATGGGAAAACAGAGCTGTGTTTTCTTGTATAAAACTTAAAGATGGGCAAGTACTGTAAAAGGGTGTATACATTCTATTCAAAGCAGCTGTTGGCTATACAGCACTATCAGAAGACTAATATATCCCAATCAGATGGGATTTATTTATAGGCAACGCTCCTTTTGCAAAGTTGGATGCCTCATTAACTTTATTCAGCTTGCACACAGCAAAAATATCCCTTCCATGTTCAGATTTTTGATAGAGGGAATTATCATTTTTTGTTTTATTTCTTAAAATCCCTTAGTAGTGAAAACATGTTACTGAAATATGTTAACTGTGTAGCTTCCCTGAATGGCTAAAGTGTCCTCAGGTCTTAACTTTCCTTGAACATAGATATCAAAGAGCACTATATTTTTCCCCTTGTCTGATCCCTGAATGAAAATCATTACTAACCAATATTTATTCTTAAACTAAAGCACCAGAGATCAAGAGCACATAGTCTGTTGCTTCAAGCTGATGTTTGTGAATGAAACTGAAGTTGAAGTGCCCAAGGTGTTACTTCCCATTTTTAAGAAATTGTTCATTGGTTTAAATGTGATAGAAACATGACACCTCAGAATTCAATCATAATCACATGAACCCCAAGAATCCATCACAACTTTCTCTTATTTATTTCTTTTTATCACAACATTTAGAATTGGAAAATATACTGGCCTCACTTTTGGTGCCAGGATAAGGGAATCATAAGCAAGGAAAATCACAAGATATCCTGTTCTTCAGAAATGATGTACATTCCTGCCACATCACAATTCTCAGATAAACAGTTAAAAAAATATTTTTTTATCACTCAGACTAGTTGAATTTTCAACATAGATATCTCAGTAACCATCCTACCTGCATCAAGTCATTGGCTGTCAATGACAAATGACAATATAAGTCTGACTTTTTATTATATATTTAATGAAAATAGATAAAAACTGGCCCAACCTAAAACAAGTTGTGCTTAACCTACGCAATTAACTATTTATCCAGGTTTGCCAATTGAACAAGAGTGATTTTCTCTTAATAGAGAGCTTTAATTTCATGCATTGTTGCTGTTGTTTAATCTCATTGCTTTTGTATTGAAAGAAATGAAACTTTGGAAGGGAGATATATCTATTGTATGCTAATTCACATTATTGTTACTAACAAGTGCTATGCAAAGTTATATACTGCATAAGCAGTTTGCCTCTAGAATCTAACTATTCTAGAGTGAACACTGCAATAAATAAGATCAGAAAAAGGAAAAATACCACATCACATTCTTTCTACCTTGCACTCATTTATGAATACTCCAAGCTGCATTTTCTCATTCTGGTCTACCCACATAGAGAAATTTGTACATGTGGGATACCTGCATACACAGCATACACACAGACACACAGACACACAGACACACACATGAGATTGACTTGGGTTATCAACAACTTCCTACAATAGATACTTTTTAAAATAAATAGTAACCTGGATGCTATCTAATAGCATCCAGTACTGATAAAAAACGTGGTGTTAGTGAGGAATCAATTCAAGCATAAATTAATACAGCAAAAATGTCTGGAAAGGGCTTTTTTAGCCAAAGGACTTATAAGAGGTCTATGGGATCTTGTGAACTGTGCCACCTGACCTTGGAAAGCATTCTTTATATTTGTGTGCCGGCCAAAGCACAAGCTTAGTCTGCATTGAGATGTCCAAAAAAAGTGCTTGTGTCTGAGTTCTAATCAAAAGGAACATTTCTCTGTACAAAATAGTAATTCAGTTTCCATATTTATTCAGTCCTTGGCCTCTTTGTTGAGACAACTTACCAGGATTCCAATTAGAGCCATTTAAAAAAGCATATATTTCATTGTGATAACTATGCTTGGAATTACAGATGTACAATACAAAATCATAATTAAATGGAAGCGAGACAAAACAGAATCTGTAATAAGATCTGACTACAAGAGAGTGTTGTGCTATGTACGTGTCACTTTCTGTTAATGTTTCAGTAAATTCTGTCATCGTGATTGGTGGGTGACTCTTCCTTGGCCAAATTAAATGCAATGAATTTCTAACTTCTCCAAACAAACCAAAGTGGAATTAAAAAGGGTTATCATAATATCATACATCAGGCATTAAATGCAATTAAGCAAATTCTTGTCTATAGTATAAACCTTTTTTTAAAAAAAAATATGCCCATGGTATTTCTTCAAACTTAATATTTAAAAAGATAAGTCATTGATATGTTTCTAAATAGATTACAATGTGTTTAATATTTCTTCAATATGAACATAAAATGATATGAGTTACTGATAATATATGCAGGGAAACATTCATATGAAAATTATGTGTTAGAGATATAAAAGAAAGCTGAAAACATCTGCAAATATCTGCAAATATGTGATTATAAAAGAAAAATCTAGAGACCTCTCTTCTTTGACCAACAACATAAAATAATAATCCAGTTAGTGTTATAAAAGAAATCTGCCATAGATTTCAATGTAATTGAATTGGCATGAATTACAAAAAAGAAACAAGCAGTGCTTATTATTCTCTGTTCAAAATTTCATACAAGATATACATATTTGGAATACTTGAGTTTACTGGTCAAAAAAATAGAAGTTTGGAAATGTATAGAATACACATATATTTACATTAAAGTGTACGTTAGCAAAAATTATATGCAAAGTTCCATATATTAGGAAATATGCATAGATAGCTTGTACACAAACAAATCCTGGTTTTCCAATAGTATTTTTAATTTACCAAATGGAATACCTAAAACATTTCATTTCAAACCTGAAAGGGAGGGATTTATATTTTTGTTTTAAATCACAATGTGTGACTGAAGAAAAAGAGGATGTCATATTATTTAGAAGACATTAAAGATAGCAAAAATAACAATTAGCAGATTAATCATAGGAAGTATTCTCAGTAATCCTACAGGTAAATTTAGCTAGGAATATGTCTGAATGTCTGAAGTTTAGGCTGTCTGTAGACCAGAGAAGTCTATGTTTGGTCACTAAGCATGTAACAAATGCTGCACTCCAAAAGAACATGAGACAGGTATAATTAAAACTAAATTGATTTAATTTCATTTACAGTTAAAAATTAATTGAAATCCAGTATAGTTCATCTTATGACGCTGTTGAAATATTTTTCACATTCTGTGACATTAACTGTCCCAATTTCCAGAGATTTCATGTGATCCCAAAACTTTGGGGATGACATAGGTTGTCCACATCTGCTGTGCACCAGAAACCAAAGCTAGGCACCCTTATTTGGAAAAAAAAAAGTAGATGAAGAATTCAAATATGCTATAGACTTGTTAGCAATTTCATAAGCAAACATATGAAACTGTGTATAAAGGAGATATATGGGATTGACAATGGAGACTTCGATTTTCAAAACACTCCGGTTTGGGATCTCTTTCTCTCCTCAAATGCCAATTCCAGAGCACTCATGATGAATTTGCAATCATCATATGAATATTTTATTAATCTAGACATGTTTAAATGATTGTTTGAAGAATATGTTTCAGATTATAGAGAATGCTATTCTTGGCTAAGGTTCAGAGTTCTACTTCAACTATCCTTTACTACCTCAACTATCCATGAGGGAGATGGGCGGTTTAGAAAGAAGTATGAGAGGGCCCTTTAGACAGCCACACATGTTCTGGTCATCTCACAGCTTAATTACTGTAATGTTGCTATATGGGGCTAGTACAGAAGTACTTAGGTATGCCCATGTTATCACCTCTGCTTCATGAACTACACTGATTGCCAGTTAGCTTCTGGGTGTAATTGAAGGCGCTGGTCAGTACCTGTGAAGTCATATATGGCATAAGGTCTGGAACCTTGAGGCTTTATGAGGCCTACCTCATCTAGTATCATGCTGGCTAATTCGAACAGGCAGAACGGGTGTGCTCTGGATTTTTTCAATTAAACAATGCCATCTTCTTGGACCCCAGAAGCATGCCTTCTCTATAGCAAGGTGTTCTGCCATAGAGAATTATTTCAAATCCCCCACACACAGAGAGACACACACATTACTGGTGTTCAAAGGACCCGGTCTTTGCAAGTGTGATTGAAACCTTTTTTTTTCCTGTTTCTTTGTTGTCATCTGGGTTAGCTATCTTTACCATATTTACTCTTTTTTTTAATGTTACTTTCCTGTTTTAATTTGTTTTTTAAGATTTTGTAAAGAACCCAGGGATGCTGGGAGTTGGGAAGCATATAATATTTATGTATTGTTTGTTTGTTTGTTTGTTTGAATGTATATGGAATTGGAGGGAAATCCTCTGGGAGAAAAGAATCAATCATTTAATTCTGTAGATTGTACACACTGGTCTGGTGATAGCTAAACAAGGTTCCCTGTCACTAATTTCAAAATATGCTTAAATCTTTTGAGGAATGGGAAAAAAAGCTCTTTGAGTATGTAATTCTTTGAATTCAATATCTCAGTTGTGATGATGATTCCTAAACTCATAATAAATGTATGACAGATTATGGTGCCTCAGAGAAATTTCGCAGTCAGAAAAAGAAATGCAATTTTAAAATACATCTCTTTCAAACATTTAAATAAGCAATACAATTAGCCAAGCACTTAGGGTTTATTAGCTACAGCAAGTAAAATTAATAAGTAAATTCAGCTAAAAATGATTATGTGTCACAGTATATAGTTTTTACACTGACATTTCACATAATCTGACTTTGCTCAAGGAGAAATCACTCATCTGTTAAAATTACTTCTAAAAAGCTGTCAAAATTGGAAAACCAGCTGTCAAAAATATGATGAGAAAAGTTAAAAATGGTAAAGTATGTTGCTTTCGACAAAAAAGAAACCTTGGGAATGGAGAACCTTCATTACTCAAAAAGTATCTTTTTCTAAACCTTGTTTGCTTTTTTGTGTGTATATTTGCATGTTTGGCCTCACAGGTGTGGTTTTAGACACTTAACATATAATGAAATGTACTATTGCCCAATGTCAGATCTATTTTAAAAAAAAAAAACCTGCACAACTGTTCTTCCTTTTTTTTTTTTTTTTTTTTGATTCAGGAATTATTATAAATGTGGGCCAACATGTCAACTACCCATGTTCCTGTTTCTAATTTGGACATGCTGGCAGTTGTAAAGCAGTAACTCTCCTTGCCACATAACCCAAAATGTTTCCTGTGTTTATCATCATCATCATCATCATTTTTCCCACAGATGCAGAGTCCATTTTTCAGATCAACAAGCGCCATCTTGTGCAATCAAATGCGGCATCTGGGTCATTTTTCGTTCCCCGCATTTATTGTATCTTAACATCTTTGCTTTGGCCTTTTATGCAAGCACTTTCCATCTATATTAAAGTGGGAGGCGATGTGGCCAACAGTGTGGGAGGCTGCTCGTAGAACATGGCCGTACCATTGTAGACATTTCTCCTGCGTTTTCTCTGATACTGGTGTGGAAAAAATGCAGGAGAAATGCCTACAGTGGTGTGGTCCTGTTGCTAGTGTTTCACTTGCAAAAAACAAATGCCATGTTGTATCTTTTTGGAGAGCATATAACAACACCTATCAAGATATGGGGGATAAAACATTTCCTTGGTCTGAACATATGCACTTCTGTTTTTTGTGATATGTTTGTCCATAATGTCTATTTCATTTAATTTTGCTTTGGTTCCCCCCCTCCCCTACTTCCAGCGGGTGGTTCTTCTGGGCACGCTTATTTGATATTCACTGAAGACGGATGGCTGCATGAACTTCTTTTTTGATTGATATCTATTACTACATGATCTTTTTGTGGCTAATAAGGGCAAAAGCAAGCTGGTATTTGGTAAACATGGAATCTTAGACAGTCACCTCTCATCAGTAAAAGGCTGGTTATTTCTTTCGTGCTGATAAGCTAAGATTTTTTTTCTTGATTTATTTACTTCTACAATGGCAACTGCAGAGAGATTTGTGAGGTGAATCTGACTACCTTTGGATACACACAACAGGATGTGTATGTTTTTCTGGATGATATTTTGTTGACATGTTAATACCCTATGATGATAAGATAGGAGGAAAAGATGCCGTTGTAGAGGTCAAACATAATCAATGTGATCCGATATTACCTGCGCTGAAATCTGTTTCAGAAGACAATAGTCCTGTGGCACTGATTTGGAAATAAGAATGAAGATGTAATGTGACCCATATCTGCATAGCCATTGTAATGTACAAACAGTAAATTTTCTAAGCATTTTAATGGAGAAAAGGGGGTTTTCGTAAATGGTTTTGAACTAATCAAGAAAAAAGGGGGGATTAGAAGAACCTGCTGCTTCTTATTTATTTAGCAAATGTGTTGCTTAAATATTTCTTTAAGAAGGCTGCAATTTTATGCCTACTTACCTACCACCTACCTACAAATTTGATGGGATTTGCTTTGAGCAAACATACAGTACAGCACTTTTGTCAACTTATCCACTTCCTTATGTTTGAGCAAGAAAAAAAAACATTTCTCTAATGCCCTTGTTATTTTTCTAAGTGATCTTTTATTTTCCTTTTTGCTTCTGTCTGCTTAACTTTGGCCTTATCAAAAGCAGAAGCTGCCCCTCACTTCCAGAACTGGGCTGTAAAAAATTCTCTAAAGCTGGGATTGAAATAAAGAGGTTGTTCTCTGAATGCCTGGATCAACCTGTATAAATATTCTTTGGGTTTGAAAGAGAATATATCACATAGCGAGTAAGAGAGTTGGGAAAAAAAGTTATTATGCTATACGAGGCACATTGAAATAAACATACTCCTGTTTCTTTCTGTTTTTTCTTTATTCTTTTCTTTTCATTTTTTCTTTCCTTTTCTTCTTTGTTTTTGGTATGTGCTCTCTATTCCAAATTTCCCTACACTGCTTAGAAAGGATACCTGTAGAGTTTGAATACATGTGTGGCCTGTCTAGAGAAAAGAAGGACTAGGGATGACATAATAGCAGTATTTCAGTATTTGAGGGGCTGTCACAAAGAAGAGGGGGTCAACCTATTTTCCAAAGCACCAGAGGGCAGGACAAGAAACAATGGATGGAAACTAATCAAGAAGAGAAGCAACCTAGAACTAAGGAGAAATTTCCTGACAGTTAGAACAATTAATCAGTGGAACTACTTGCCACCAGAAGTTGTGAATGCTCCAACCTTGGAAGTTGTTAAGAAAAGATTGGACAACCATTTGTCTGAAATGGTCCAGGCTAGGGTCGCCTGCCTAAATAGGGAGTTGGACTAGAAGACCTCCAAGGTCCCTTCCAGCTCTATTTTGGTGTTATCTATCAGAACCTCATGTGCTTATGCATGCAAACTCTACAGGTATCCTCTCCAAACATTGTATACTACTGCTGTGATATTACAAACTTAAATATTTTGAATTCATATGACTATGTAACAAAAAGATCAGGCTCAACTCTATTTCAATAACAATCCAATCCAGTTTAGTGTCAATGAGTCATGCTTAGTGCTGTTTCATTCATCACTAATTCAGTATAGTCTTAGCATGTTTCACTGATTTGAACTGATGAGCTTTGCCATGCAATAGAAACTATTCCTGTATAGCACCAAAGTAAAACAGTTTAAAATCAAGTCATGTCAAGCTATCCCTAAGAGTACCACTGATTTAGTTATTCATTAACTTAATTGTTTTCCACCCCAATTAAAAGATGCTGTATGCAAATTAAATTAATGTCAGCATTTTAAAGAAATGCTCATTTCGCTTCCAATGATTTTTTTTCCCCTCTTCATTTCCTTCATTTGTTTTAAAAGAAGATTGGTCCCCCAACTCCCTCTGGCATTAACATGGTAGAAAAACACATATCTTCTCTCCTTCCTGTTGGCAAAGATGGGGACAGCTATCAACAAATCAATAATACCTGGTGGTAAAATATTTATATTATACTTTACTGGGAAAGTGAATTTGGTTTTCTGTTTCATTTCAATGGTTTGTGCGCATAGTGGCATACTTTTCTTTGAAAAATGAGGGGATAGAATTCTAAACGCTGTAGTAACCTATCTCCCAGCTATCAGCGATTGGAAAAGAATTAATAAAAATAGAGGCCCTTTTACTTTTCCAGTGAAAGACATTTTAACCGAAGGCACACAGGGCAGTAATTAGTCGCATCTCACATTCACTGTCATTGGACACTAGTCCAATAGATCAAACACTTTTGTATGCAGCCTACTTATTTGGTTGCTGGGTCATAATTTTGAATAACAGCACCGTTCGTGCAATGTGAGAGAGGGGGCTAGTTCTGAGCCACCAAAGCACTCTGAAGTCTAGCGATGTTCAAGTACAACCCTGTGTTTATGTAGTCCCCAAAGTGTATCAAAGCTCAGATCCACAGAAATAAAAGAAAAGTCAAACAAAACAAGCATTAGACTGCGTAAAATAAGGTATGGACAAGGCAAACAGGTGAGGCATTGTTTAGGTGGCTAAGGTAGATCAATATCTGTACTTGCAAGCCAGGAATTTTGCCCGCTTTCCTCTGGCACTATGCAGATCATCTTACGGCCCGCAGACAGACTGTCGCCTAAGTCCAACTGACAGGCAACCTATTTCACCCCTGCAAAAGGGGGGGGGGAAATCATAGCCATCTTCACTGGGAAAGAAGGCATGTATGCTGCTATTAAATCACTCCAGGGCATACATGTGAAATAATATACCTAAGAACCACTTTCTTCTGATGAAGTTAAATTCGTGTCCAAAATAAGCCAGGCTTTCTTTCCTCAAGGCCAAACTGGTATATCTATTATGGACTTATTGCTCTAGTGAAAGATACACATTGTCAGGACAGGAAATTATTTCTGTGACACGCGCTCTCCGGCTCCCCCCCACTTACCCTGCATACACTATTCACACATAAATTCCCTTGAATTACCACAAATAGCATTGTGATAAGCAACCTTCAAAATAGAGTGGACTCATTCATCAGAGAAAATGATCTGTTTCATTGAAGTTCGCCACAAAGCATTACTGATCTAAGAGATATAAAGTAGCCTCAGTTTTTAAATTTAGCTATTTTGTTTTATAAAACACTGGGGTTAAAATATAGCTCAGATCATTAATGCCTGTATACTAAGATACCTTTAAAGAAACACATTTTAGTATTTTGGGCAGTAGAACTGCAGTATCTTCAGTTTCAGCAAACCATGTGCTAGTTTCTGATAATTCACAGAATAGTCAAGGAATGAAGAAAGCATGTAAATTAAATTAATCACATGAGAAAAGAGGAATGTGTAGAATATAGTCCTACAACACATAATTCTTGCCTTCCCATAATAGCCCACTTTCTTTCACTTTCTTCACAATAGAATCCCAGCTAGTAAATCTGTTTATGTTCATTTAAAATGTGGACATTAGCTAGATGACACTTCTACAAAAGAAGACATTCTTTTACTAAGAGTTTACTAAGAGTGATAGTGTTTACTTACCTATTTAAAGTCAAGTCAAAATTGATCAGTCAATAGCAATGTTAAGAAATCTGTCAAATTGACTTGCTTAGATTATTGCCTGATATCAACCTACCACTTTGTATGTGTGAAGTTTCAATAAAGCACAGCATAGTATGTGCTTATGTATCAACAGTGGCATGCTGTATGAGCATTTCTAATTTGCTGCATTGCAATTAAATTATAATTCTTTAATACTTTACTATCAGAGGTAAGAACACTATTCAGAAGATGAGCCCTTATCAATCTCAGTTCCTGCTACATGTACTAATGTGTTGTCTCCTAAAGAAACATTTCCATTGAATAATTACATTTAGAATAACAGAGTTGGAAGGGATCTTGCAGGTCATCTAGTCCAATCCCCTGCCGAAGCAGGAGTCCCTACACCATTTCTGACAGATGGCAGTCCAATCTCTTCTTGAAAGCCTCAAGTGATGAATCACCAACAACATCTGAAGGCAGTCTGTTCCAATGGTTGATTGTTTTCGCTGTCAAGAAATTTCTCCTTATTTCCAGGTTCAATCTCTCCTTGATCAGTTTCCACCCATTATTCCTCGTCTGGCCTTCAGGTGCTTTGGAAAATAGATTGACCCCCTCCTCTCTGTAACAGCACCTAAAATATTGGAACACTGCTATCATGTCTCCCCTGGTTCTTGTCTTCACTAGATTAAACATGCCCATTTTCTGTAACCATTCTTCATATGTTTTAGCCTCCAGTCCCCTAATCATCTTTGTTGCTCTTCTCTGCACTTTTCCTAGAGTCTCAACATATTTTTTATAGTGTGGAGACCAAAATTGGTTGCAGTTTTCTAGGTGTGGTCTTACTAAGGCTTTATAGAGGGGTATTAGTACCTCACATGATCTTGATTGAATCCCTCTGTTAATGAAACTTGGGATTGCATCCACATTATTGGCTCATATTTAATTGATTGTCCACTAAGACTCCAAGATCCCTCTCACAGTTGCTGCTATTAAGCCTGGTTTCACCCAGTCTATGTGTGTTCTTTTGGTTTTTCTTGCCTAACTGTAAGACTTTAATTTTCTCTACGTTGAATTTCATTTTGTTACATAGGGCCCAGTGTTCAAGTCTGTCAAGATCCTTCTGGATCTTGAGCCTATCATCTAGGGTGTTTGCTATTCCTGCCAGCTTTCAACATTATTCAACATCCATTTGTTCTTGACCCTATCTCTTTTTAAGTTATCATATATACTTCTTCAGAACTCCTGTCCCACTCCATTCCAATTACTTTTAGGGTTTTCCTGACATTCTCTACTTTCATGTCCATATATCAAAGTGGGAAGAAGCACATACAGCTATTTTCACTTCTTATAACACCCATTCACTCTTGTAGCAGGCCATATATAACCCACTACCTTTCTTCTATCATTTGCATATTATAAAAATTTCTCCAGTTTTTCCCTATATTTAATAAGCATTGTACTAGAGCAGGGGTCCCCAATCCCCGGTCCGTGGACCAGTACTGGGCCGTGGCATGCCAGCAACTGGTCGGCACAAACAAGCAAAGCCCCATCTGCGGGATTCAGGCAGCACACAAAACTATGCACCTTCCGGTTCACGGAAAAACATCTCTCCATGGAACCAGTCCCTGGTGCCCAAAAAATTGGAGACCTCTGTACTAGAGTGCACAAATTCATTTATGGCTAAATGGCTTTTTTCACTATTTATAACTTGCAAACATACATTCCATTTTCTCTGTCAAGCACAACTTCTTTGATCCTGTCTACATTCATTTTCAGGTCCATATTGCTCAAGCCATTATACAATCCATCTAATATTTGGATTCTCAGTCAACCATACTATCATCTACATATACCAACACATCATTAATAAGTATTCCATACACATTTATCAATAAACACATTGTGGATAATATGATCCTTGTCCAATCCCCTGCCCAATGTTGAACCATTTGCTAAGGTTTTTTTAATTTATTCTCAAGCATTGCATGAGAACTCTTTTGTTAAGTTCAACAATCAACCAAACATTCAACTGTATATTCAAGCAAAACTTTCCATGATTCTGGTCCATTCATTTTACAATTCACTTTCTCTAAAGGAACATGTTTTTTCTAACATTCTTACATTTTCAGTGGCCTGCTGTAGAGTAAACATCTAGTCTAAACATATACCCTTCCTAACATAAATCATAAATTGCACTATCCAAATTTTGCACTTTGTAATATCTCGTATCTAATTGTTGTTGCTTTTAATTGGAATTTGTGACTTTTTCTGATTGATTTTTTATTATATGTTATTATTATTTTAAATTACTGTTTGAGACGTGTGGGTATGTATATAAATTTAAAAGTATGTTTGTTTTAATTGCCCGTAAAAGTGCAGGAGTCAACTGCAATTAAGATTGTCTGCCAACATAAATAAATTGATTAAAAATAGATAGTTTAACATTTCTGCAGTCATATTGCCCACACCTGCCACCATTTTAGACATTTTCAAAACATTTATAATTTTCTTTTCATCTTTTTTTCCTTGAACACTAACATCTGGAACATTCAAGAAATCATTCCTATACAAATCTCTAAAATAATCCTTCCAGCATTCTCTCTATTTAGTTTTACCCAAATAATTTTATCACTTTTTACTTTCACTCTGTGAAGCTCCTTGTTTAGCCCTTTTCATTCACTTCCATTGCATTTTGTTACTGAAATCACTGTGCACTTTCTCTGTCATTTTAATCAGATGTTTTAAACAGTAGATCATATACAGTACTTAATTCATGCAAGAAGATCACAGAAACTGATTATAAACAATAACATAATACAGTTGTCAAAATGATTCACTGGACCTTCTATATAGCTTGATGGGAGCTTAATGTTGCAAAAATTGTCAAAAATGAGCAGGTTAGTATATTGCAAGATTTCCAAATACAGACTGTTAAGGCTCATAACACACCAGATGGTGAAAAAAATAAGGTTCTACATTTAGGCAAGAAAAACCAAATGCACAGGTGGTACCTCGCTCAATAGTAGTAACTGTGAGAGGGATCTTGGAGTCCTAGTTACCTAGTAGACAATCACTTATGTATGAGCCAGCAGTGTGCTGCAGCTGCCAAAAAAGCGAACACACTTCTAGCCTACATTAATAGAGGGATAGATCACGTGAAGTGTTAATAACCACTTTATAATGCCTTGGTAAGGCCATACTTGGAATACATCCAGTTTTGGTTGCCATGATGTAAAAAAGAGGTTGAGACTCTAGAAAGAGTGCAGAGAAGAGCAACAAAGATTATTAGGGGACTGGAGGCTAAAACATATAAAGAATGGTTGCTGGAATTGGGTATGTCTAGTTTAATGAAAAGAAGGACCAGGGGTGACATGATAGCAGCCTTCCTATATCTCAGGGGTTGTGACAAAGGAGCTAGCTATTCTCCAAAGCACCTGAAAGCAGGACAAGAAGCAATGGATGGAAACTAATCAAGGAGAGAAGCAACCTAGAACTAAGAAGAAATTTCCTGATGGCTAGAACAATTAATCAGTGGAACAATCTGTCTCCAGAAGTTGTGAATGCTCTAACACTAGAAGTTTTTAAGAAGAGACTGGACAACCATTGTCTGAAATGGTATAGGGTTTCCTGCCTGAGCAGGGGGTTGGACTAGATCTAGAAGACCTCCAATGTCCCTTCTAACTCTGTTATTCTGTTCTGTTCAGATATAACTGTGGTTGAAAAGAAGAAAGTGTGAATAATTGATGCAGCAGTACCAAAGGATAGTAGAAGACAGAGAATTGGAGAAGATCAGACAGTATCGAAATCTGAAAATCAAAACTGAATATATATGGCATAAACCATGATGGTTCCACACTGGGTGCCATACCAAAAAATCTTGGACAGCACTTGAAAAATTTGTGCATGGACAAAATTTCCATCTGTCAATTGCAAAAGGCTACCCTATTTGGATCCACAAATATACTATGCTACTTACATTACAACATCTGAGGTTTTTGAGAAAACTTGATGTGTATAAAGGTCAATACCAGCCAACTGTGTCTTCACATCACTGTGAACAAAGAATAATAATAATTATTCTAAAAATAGGACAAAATTAAAAACTAGTATTGTAAGAAAATAATTCCAAAACTATTTACTATATTGCTCAGAAACTTCCTTGTCTCTCTGAAGGTAACTTACATGAAATACTTTGAAGATTCTAAGATTATGGTTTGTAATATTCTGGATGAGAGTTCAGATTTACTTTGGAACATGCACATAATTTGTACAAATCAGAATAATATATTCCCCTGGTATTTTTACTTCAGACAAATTTATCAATTTCTTGACATGTATGTGTTTGCTTGCCCTGAACTATTTAATCAGAAAGCAATGTTTGAATGTTGACATTTCAAGATCAAACTCAAGCTTTATTTTAAAGACAGAAAAGTATGTTGCTTTAGTCCCCAGAGAGTAAAGGTCACTTCTCTATGTTAATGCACATCACATCACTGAATGAGAACAAGTGCTTAGTTCCTCTAAGGAATCATACAAGTTGCTGATTTTGTAATCATTATTTTCTTCTTTACCTTTCTTTATGGCAGAGGAAATATAATTTACTTGTCAGACTGCAGTGGTTGATATAAATCTTTATCTTTCCTTTCAAGCAGGTTTTTCTGAAATATTATATTATAAACAACTGGCATATTTAATTAAACAACTAGCTTGTTCTCAGCAGAACAAAAGAGTTTGATTATATTAATTCACTGTGTGGACCTGTGACCTAAGCTGAAAGAAAATATGTTCAGTTCCACAAGATATGATTAATTTAATTCTGAAGATAGATATGTGACAGAATTTAAACCAACTACTTTATATCTATTCCATATCTTTGGGATTACTCAAAAGAGAGGTCCCCAAATAATGCAAGGTATAGATTGCTGGTAAGATTGATACTGTAAATTTCTCACTTAATGTTTACTTCTAAACTTTAATTGGTTATTAATTGAAATAAATACCTATTGTGATAGAAATACCCACCTTGAAAAAACTTTTAATATATTATTGTTTTCAACTAGCATATTCAAACAAAAGTAGCTCTGAAATCCGACTGAATATATTCTTTATATTCTGTTCTTTAAATAGGTAGGAAGAAAAGGTTGGGTTACTCTTTGATTTTCAATCAACAAGAATTCAATTTAATTTCAATTAAATTTCAATTTCAATTTAATTTTAACAGGATCAGCATCAGGGACATCTTTTCTGATACTGAGAGAAGAATCAGTCAAAACATCAACATACCTAATTAAAGTCCATCTACTACCTAATCAAAGTCTCCCCCATGTTTATAAGCAGTGGTGGGATTCAGCCAGTTCGCACCACTTGAATTTTATTTTGCATTGAAATAATGGGAAACATTTGGAAATAAGAGGTTAATTATTCATCTATCTTCCCATCTTTGTCCTCCTGTTCTTTCTTTCTCTGCCTCTTGCTAAGCAAGGCAACAACAAGAATGAAGATGTTCTTATCCCAATCCTGTAAGGAATGAAATGCAAAAGGCTGAGTTTTGGTTCTTATTCTGTTTATTTTTGTTTCTTTAGCTGAACAGATGAAACATTTTGGATCCAGACGTGACAATGACGCTATTGTCATTATCTCAGCAGAGCTACTGGATTGTTGCTGTTGTTGCTTTTATCACAGTCCCCCAAGTACATTCATGTTTTCTCTTGAGAAAACATATCAGATGCAAAGCACTGAGTCCTCCCTGCATCAACTGGATGGAAAATTGTCACAAATATTTTAGAATGGAAAGTTCTTTAACTATCTGGTAATCTTAAAGGATTTACTAATGGAAGAAATTTAAAAAGAGTCATTTGCTGAAATGGGCAGCTATAGAAATCAGATAGATAGATAGATAGATAGATAGATAGATAGATAGATAGATAGATAGATAGATAGATAGATAGATAGATAGATAGATAGATAGATAGATAGATAGATAGATAGATAGATAGATAGATAGATAGATAGATAGATAGATAGATAGATAGATAGATAGATAGATAGATAGATAGATAGATAGATAGATAGATAGATAGATAGATGATAGATAGATAGATAAAATTAAAGTAGCACTATGACAACTTCAAAGGAAAAGTATAATAATTTAATGACAGAATAAATAATAAATGCACTGATTAGCAGTCTATATAATGTATACCATACAAATTTTATTTTTCAGTCCTAAATTAATTTACTTGAAAATAATACCTTCTGATTTCTGTTGAGTCAACCTACTGTATAATGGCAGAATTACAAGACAATCGTGTGGATCTATTTGGGCAGAGATACTTTTCATTGTTTTTCATTGCCTTTATGCAAATTAAAATAACTGCTTATCATATCTAAAATTTGCCCCTATTTTCTCTCTCAACTTCTATCATGCATATAGGTGCGTACATACATGCAGGGATAAATTCTAATAAATCTCTGAAGAGATCTTTTGTCTAAGGAGCTCATGACACATTTTAGAACCTTATCCCCACCACAAACTTCTTAAGCAGAAAAATAAGAACTGACTTATACTTAAGTCACCCAGTGACTGAACAATTTCATGGCTGAGAGGAGATTTGAATCCAATTTTCTCTTAGATCTTAGTCCAACATTTGACTGAATGACATTCTATCTATGTGTCTGGCCTTTAAACATTCCTTCCTTTAGAAATTAATAGCTAAGATAGTGAAATTATATACAATAGTCAATATCAAATATTGATCTCAGATATTGTGATGATGTGATGACTTATACTACAAAAACAGCAATTTCTGGAAAACCGTATTGCTTATTTAGATCATAAAGATGGTAGCATCTATTCACATGAATGTTATCAGAACAACAAAATAATGCATGTTTGATTAAATCAAAAGCTGTGTACTCCAACAATCTGCTCTAAAAAAATAGCCAACCAGTTGATTTTGAGAAGTCTCAGAAGCCGAATTATAGTTCCATAGCACCCTCTCATTTATGATTTCCACAGAGTGATTGTTAAACACATACTGAATCAATGCTGAAGTTAAATAACCACTAGTAGCCTTTTTTTCCCCCCCCACAAATCTGCCTAATTTAGCTGTGTCCTCTTTCCTCTCATTTATTTCCACTCCCAAATCTTTGTATCAGCTTTGTGTAATTCTATGGAAAGCACTATCAAGTCACTTTGGCTGACCATTACCTAACTGACATAGGATGCAAAATGTACCTGGAGATTTAAAACAATTTAGTGCAGTGTCATACATCCAAATACTTCATCATAAAAGAGATGCATACCACAGGGGTTTGGTTTTTGCTGATTTTTTAAAAAAAAGAATAAATGAAGCTACTCTGAGACATATTATGCACTTAAATATACTGTTCCTTTCAATATTTTGTACAAGAAACCAAATAATACACAAGAAATAAATGCTCAAAGTACAGTTAGGTATGTCACACTATACCAAAGAATTAAATGGCAGCCTATATTTAATTGTACTTAAAATAAGTGTTTTTAGGAGCTCAAGGCAACCTTTCAAAAACATACATGATATTTGAAAAATTTGGTTGTAATAAATCTGGTTGTGACTTAGTAGATTAAGTTTGTGTATATGATGTTATAATTCTAAATATATGTGTAACAACACATAGATAGATATCCCACAACAGAAATGTTTGCATTTCTTGCATTGAATGAGGAGAGCACATCTTTCTCCTTTTGTCCTGACCACTTTTTACAGAGGCACAATTGAGAGAGCATTTTAACAAATTGCATCACTGTTTGGTTTGGTGGTAGCAGTGCCTCATATAGAAGGTCCATACAGAGAGTGGTAAGGACAGCTGAGATTGAAAGGAAAAAAATAAAATTAGATAACTGGATGAATTCAAAAGGAAATGAAAAATAAACAAAGTGCTTTTAATACACATCTAATAATAATAATAATAATAATAATAATAATAATAATAATAATAATAATAATAATAATAATAATAATAATAATAATAATAATAATAATAATAATAATAATAATAATAATAATAATAATAATAATAATAATAATAATAATAATAATAATAATAATAATAATAATATAATAAAGTTGGAAGGGACCTGGAGGTCATCGAGTCCAACCCCCTGCTCAGGCAGGAAACCCTATACCATTTCAGACAAATGGCTGTCCAGTCTCTTCTTAAAAACTTCCAGTGTTGGAGCATTCACCGCTTCTGGAGGCAGGTTGTTCCACTGGTTAATTGTTCTAACTGTCAGGAAGTTTCTCCTCAGTTCCAGGTTGCTTCTTTCCTTGACTAGTTTCCATCCATTACTTCTTGTCCTGCCCTCAGGTGCCTTGGAGAATAGCTTGACTCCCTCTTCTTTGTGGCAACCCCTGAGATATTGGAATACTGCTATCATGTCACCCCTAGTCCTTCTTTTCATTAAATGATATTTAATCAGTTACATTGTTATAAAACATAAGAAATGTCTCCCCCTTTCCTCTAGATCCCATGTTTCTTGTAAACCTGTTCTAGAGTACGCCACTTATCCGTAGCAAACACAGTAAGGAAACAATTGCAGCTGAGAGTGAAAGTGACTCCATCAGCCATTGGTGTGTCTTTTCAGGCATCTCCAAGGGAGTGGGGAGTGGAGGAGAGTTAGGGGTAAAATTGGCAATATGGTGAGTAGAACATCACAACACCATCCACACAGGACCAGAAGGCAGAGTATGTTACAGTCCCCTCAATTAGGGATATATATCTGGTCGGACCATGAAAAAGGTGGGCTCCAGCACAAGTCCAGAAGCTAGGAAGACTAAATCTCTGGTTCTGGTGACTGAATCAGATTGGATCTTGCGACAATATCCTGGGACATGTATATATTTTTTTCATTCGTAATCTTTCTTTTTGGCCATTGATATATACTCTTCATCTCAATTTTGATTCTTTTGGTTTTGGATTCCTCTTGTGGAAACTTATAACCAGGGTGTGATGTTGACAAAAGCAGGGGAAATTTGAATTGCAATTCTTCAGCCATCACTCCTCCCCTTCTGGATACCACTATAGATTCCACAATGGATAAACACAAATAAATACACTCCTGTCCATGTGTGTTTCTATATCTGTTAAGAATGGATAGAATAGAGTGAAAGTGCTCTACTGGTTTATAGAAAAGGATAAATATATCAAAAGAAGCTGCTTTATACTTTTTATGTATCAATAAGCTCAAGTTTCAAATTCATTCATAAGTTTACATTTAAGCAATTCATTTAGTTCCTTTCCAGTAAGAGGACAGGGCCAAACACTTTCAAAGTCCTGGGCTATATTTCAATTTGGCATTCAGAAACTCTTTGATTGAGATAACTATGGAAGAAAGTAAAATATGTTGTGTGTGTTGTTAGCCAGCAGATTGTATATTTGTGCTGCTGAAGTATTTGGGGTGAAAAATCTGGAAGGTCTATATATGAACACAGGTGTATACAAAAGCATAATTTTATGGTGGAAGTCAAACAAGGGAAAATAAATTATATCCAATATTCGCTATGAATTATTCATTCAGGGATGGTTAATATCATATTGAAGATATTTTCTATGAGCAACTCAGTGCTACAAGACCCTTAGCATGGGAATGAAAGAGGTCATTTTCTAGCCAATTTTTTTTTTTTGCACAAATGCAGAGAGCCAATGGTTTAACTATGCTGTTTACTAGATGTCACATGTATTGCCAATCAAACATCTGTGGAACACAATATCTGCTAAATGTTAGTCAAGGATCATTTACCTTCAAAGAGCTTATTGATTTAAAATCAAAGCAGTTTATAAAATTAATTTCTTAAGGAAAAGAACACTACACATTTTTGTATTATCACTTATGCTCATGTTTTAAATCGTAATATCTTGTTCAACGGACACTGGATACAGAGTACGATCACCATGTAAGCATCATCTTTTAAAGCATACCATATTAACTGTGCTCTTTGTAATTCTGGAAGCAAGGATGATGATGTCCAAGACTGGCTTTTAAAACTGTTAATGAGCACTGGCAATGTGAAAAAAGATGGATTAGGTAGATGTAATGAGATATGATTAAAGGGTGTAAGCACTGAAGGGTGTTGGAAAATTCTTTTCAGAAAGAATATAATTAGTGTCTTGTAAAAGTACTTAGTAGATAAGATTTTTTTTTAAAAAGAAAGGTTAAAATAAACACATACTATATGACAAACCTGCATAATTATTTCTCCCCTCTGGTGCTTTTATGTACTTAATAATCTACAGAATTTTTCCAGATAAATAATGTTTATTGAATATTTGCTGAAACTTCAACACACAATTGAAGTGATTTTAATTGCAAAGCACGAAAAGGGCAAGTGCAGATATGTCCTGCTCCATTGCCAATGTAGAGTTCTTTGTTGATTTATGTAATGAAGCTAATAATATGCAATGTACCTGGAATTTAAACAAACAATTTTGCCTCTTTAAAGCAAACCTCCTTTAAGTTGCTTAGTGAAATTTAATTCTTTATTAAAATGCAAGGAATCGCTTTTCCAAGGTAATAGTTTAAAAATGCACACTAATCAACAAATATATAAGAAGTTTTTTAAAAGCTTTAAATTAAGCAACTTCTAAAAGCTCATATTGGAGTACATACATAATATATGTGTATGCATATGCACATGCATGGGCACAGACACACACAAAAGACTTGATGTGAATGTATGACAATAAGCTGCAAATGACACAGTTGTAAAACTTCAGAACAGTCTCAATTATACAATTAATCTTAATGTTAGAGCTTCAACTTTTCAAATAATCTGTTCTGAATATAAATTTTGATTTTGAATATTGAGGTTAACTTGAAGTAGCTTTGATGAACAACAGTGGATTTATTTTATTACAATCAATTATATGGTTAACACCTGTGTTCCCTATTCCCCAAACTACCACCCCCTGGTGTGGAGCAATCCATGGGGAAGCAGTTAATGTTTGCCCAGAGAGAAATTAGTATGTAAATGACATGGTAACATTGCACATGATAAGTTTCTCCATGCTGGTGTTAGGAGGTTATCTAGGACAGCATCTGTTTCTCCACCCTTCCCTTGATCTTTCCATTTTTATTGACACCCACTTCACCAATCTTGAAACAGCTACATTACAGTTGTATCAAACCTACATTAAACATTTTCCCCAAGATGTCAGATTTCCTTCCTTCCTGCCCCTCACTTTTGCCTATTCCATACTGTAATTACCACATGGCATTTAAGGGGGATTTTATTCATAACATGAAGGGCAAGGAAGCTAAAATGTGCCTGTATAACAATAAGTGCCAGGAGACACTTAAAGGGGAAAGTAGATATTTTTGTTGATGACATATATCGTGGGACTTGAAGGTAAATAGAAAACTCTTTGAAGCCTATGGGCATAGTATGCTTAATTTAATCATGCATTTTTCTGGGACATATAACCCTGAACTACAGTATAATCTCACCATTTGCTCAATACAAAAAGCTAAGAAGTTGGGTTATAGCACCATCCAAACACACAAAACTATGGCCAATGGTTGATGGTAGGCATAATACTGTAGATAATAATAGAATATCTCAATCACTTTCAGTGTGTAGTTTTGCCTGTTTGCCCAGATCTGAATTTCAAGTATTTTAAGATGCTTCCATAACAATGGGGTCCTTTTCTTGTTTTTCATTTTAGCATGTAATGTGGCTTTCATTATGATAAATATTATTCACACATATACTTATTTGTGAGTAAACTCATAAATACAACGCTCTTATTTTTGAGTAAAACATTCATAGATTGTAATTCACATGTATGGTCAGTGATGAATTCTATTAAATTAAATACAGCTTATTTCCATATACTGTAATGCCATATACATAGAATTGCAGCCTATAAGCTTATAGAGGGGTCATGAGTATTCATGAATAGAAAGAGCTTTGGTAAAACTTACTGGCAGGATTAAAATATAGGTAGAAAATATTTCTCATTTTTTCATAGGTTTGAGGCATATAAGTGAAAATTTAGTCTAAGATTTGAGAAAGTGGGTGACACTATGGTACACAGAAATTTTGAAAAAACTTTGGAAAAACATATTCATAAAATATTAAGAGGAAAACCTGATGGAGTACTAATTAGGGTGCCAGGATAGAAACTAGGTACAGGGGTAGGCAACCTTGGCTCTTTTATGACTCGTGGACTTCAACTCCCAGAATTCCTGAGTCAGCTATGAAGTCCACGAGTCATAAAAGAGCCAAGGTTGCCTACCCCTAAACTAGGAGACCATGAATTCCATTCCTAGCTTAGGCATGAAATCAGCTGGGTAACTTTGGGACAGCTACTCTGAATCTTTGAACAAAGACAATGGCAAAGGCAATTCAATTCTGGCTTGATTGCATTGAGCATTTTGTTTTCTTTAATATTCCAGTTTTAAGCCATTGCCAGGTTTTATCTTTCTCCACTTTCCCCTTGATCTTTTTCAAAATTGACCATGTACTTGTTATTATGACTATATCTGATATAGTCTATATAGACTATTTTATTTATATATTATATATATATAGACTATACGTATATATATTAAATATTTAAAATAGGCTATATTTAACATGAAGACAATAATATATTTAATTAGTCAATGGTTTTATTGTGCTTTTCAGAAGTTGCATGCCTTCATTGAATTTTATAAGTATGAATGTATTGAATAAGCTCATTTTTAATGATAATACATGAATGTGTGGTGATCTGTAGCAAAATACCATTTTAGAAATAATAGAAGCTAACACTATAGTGAAAACTCTCAGAAAGAAATAATCCTTACTCAATTAGTCTGAGGCCTAACTCAAGGCCAGGAAATATGATGTGTAAAACCCTGAGAAACGTATACTCTAAAAATGTGGGTTTTGTTTTCACAACTTGTCCTTCTAAAGCTAATGTCAGAGAACACTGCTAGTCAAAACTTACAGATTTGATAATAAAATGATGCTAAATGCCATAATTAAATGATAAACTTTATTTATTTGTTTTCAACTTTTATATAGTACTATAGCTCTAAGTCAGGGGTGTCAAACTCGCCGTGTCATGTGACATGCCGCGATGTATTGTGACTTTTTCCCCCCTTGCCGGAGCTGGGGTGGGCGCGGCTTCCATGTGACGCATCCGGCCATGGGCCGGTAGTTTGACACCCCTGCTCTAGGTAGTGTTCAAAAGAATCTCAAACTAGTCCTAGTGGACAATCACTTAAATATGAGCCAGCAGTGTGCTGCAGCTGCCAAAAAAGCCAACACAGTGCTAAGCTGCATTAACAGAGGGATAGAATCAAGATCACGTGAAGTATTAATACCACTTTACAATGCCTTGGTAAGGCCACACTTGGAATACTGCATCCAGTTTTGGTCACCACGATGTAAAAAAGATGTTGAGACTCTAGAAAGAGTGCAGAGAAGGGCAACAAAGGTGATTAGGGGACTGGAGGCTAAAACATATAAGAACGGCTGCTGGAATTGGGTATGTCTAGTTTAATGAAGAGAAGGACGAGGGGGGACATGATAGCAGTGTTCAATATCTCAGGGCTGCCACAAAGAAGAGGGAGTCAAGCTATTTTCCAAAGCACCTGAAGGCAAGACAAGAAACAACGGATGGAAACTAATCAAGGAGAGAAGCAACCTAGAACTAAGGAGAAACTTCTGACAGTTAGAACAATTAACCAGTGGAACAACCTGCCTCCAGAAGCGGTGAATGCTCCAACATTGGAAGTTTTTAAGAAGAGACTGGACAGCCATTTGTCTGAAATGGTATAGGATTTACTGCCTGAGCAGGGGGTTGGACTAGATGACCTCCAAGGTCCCTTCCAACTTTATTGTTATTGTTATTGTTATTGTTATTGTTATTGTTATTGTTATTGTTATTGTTATTGTTATTGTTGTTGTTGTTATTGTTGTTGTTGTTGTTGTTGTTGTTGTTGTTGTTGTTATTAATTACAAGTTGCCTCAAAAGCAACAATACAACAACAATAAGGGGGAAAAATCAATACAAATTGTGATGAGGTGTTTCGGTCTTCATGTTGCATTACAGAAATTGAAAGCCCACCCCAAAAAGAAAAGTTTTCAGAAACTTGTTGAAACCTAGGAGCAAGATAGCCTTGGGAAGAAAAAATTACTCTAAGATTTGAGTGTGTTCATAGAGTGGAGACCATAGCCAATAAATCTGGGATATTTCTTTGTCTTTGCTGAACCAGAAAGGCTAAATCAGTGATGAGGTAGCCAACACTGAACTAGTAAAGTGGTAGTAAAGAATTCAGTAATACAGTTAAGAGAATTAACAATAAGTCCTGTATTTGGGTTGTTTCTGCAGGATGCAGATTGGTTTGCTGTGTTTTTATCATTGATACAATAATGGGTATATGCTTCCAGAATTGCCCTAGCATGTACTATTACTGCAACACTCTTTGCATATTAGTTTGTGATGGGCATGTGGCTGGTCCCTGTGGCAACAAAATGCCAAACTAGATGGAACTTGGATTTGGTCCAGCAAGTCTCTTATGTTCCCATCATTGTATAACTGCAATTCTAGCTGAACAGTGCCAAGAAAAGGAGCCAGAATGTTGGTACTTGGAGTGTAGTGAAGGAGGATTAGTGCACAATGTTTGCTAAGTAAGCTTACTTAGAGGTTAGTCTCACCTTTTATGACAATCTAACATTACTTTTGCAGTCGTGTAGGTTGGCACAGTTTATAAGCACTGTTGTTATAAACAAACAAACAAATAAAATATGTTCTTTAAGTTGTGAAACACAGAGAACCTACTGGTTCATTTCTGCGATTCTCACTGAGCTTGATTTTGTAAACCAAATGTGTTGTGGGTGGAAGAGAATGCTCATAGCTACACTCTCCCCTTGTAAGACAAGGATAGAACAGCAGTCCTTTTCATCTCCTTCTTGATTACTGCTTGTCTGAGAAAGGAGCTGGGCCAGCACTTTCCATGGGAAAGTCCATATAGCTTTAAAAAAATTACACTTTGTCTCATTTTCTTCATTTCTTTATTTCATGTGGATAAGTTTATGCTCCTTTTATATTGTTATACATAAATGTTAGCCTTCCCATAAGAGAATATTCAAAAAAAAACACCAAACTTTTGGAAATTTTTCTTCTGAAAATTTGATGACCCAAATTACTTAGATTGGAGAGGTTTGCTATTAAATCCCATGGGAACAACAATGTTTTTTTTTTGTAAGAAGTTTTATTAATTGTTCAATTTTACAGCCAGGTGTTTAGGAAGCAGTACGGTGATAGGGTAGTCAATAGTCCAATAACAAAATCTTTCATACATATCTCAGATTACATCATTAAAAACTCCCTCTCTATTTCCCTTAGTTATTGTATCAAATTCAAGTTAATACATTTCTAATTATAGCTCAGTCATTCAATACATTTATCAATATAATTTTGCTTATACATATCCAAGTCCTGTTTTTAAATTTTACCCAATTCCAATTAGCATATTCCAATTTAGCCTTCAATAACCATAATGTTTAAACTTCGGATAACCCAAATTTCCCTAATTTCGTTACAGAGTAGTTATCATGTCTAAAATACACATATTATTCAGATAGTTACATTTTCAAAATTGTATTCTATTTGTCGTCCTAGTAGCTCATCATTTACTAATAAACTGTCTTTCATTGTCACAAACCCCTTTCCATATTACATTTCAAAACTATAGTCTAAGCTAATTTTCATTTCCTTTATAAGTCTAAGTCCTGGATATTAGATTAATCAATATCTCTAAAAATCTCCTTAACCCATTAAGTAAAATTTTAAGCTGTTCCATTATCAATCAGCAATAAGGAGAAAGAGGAAAAGGAAAATCCCATTTTTTTTAATCTAACTCTAGCTTTCTTTTTGTGCCAAGCAGGTTTCCATACCAGTGCCCCCGAATCCTCAAGTAGGTCTCCCTTCATTCCTACACATGTTGTTTGAATCAAGGGAGACCATCCAGTTATAAATTTTTCAAAGGAACTGGCCCCTTTGTAGTCATTAAATTGTTGCCCTAGTAGTTCAAATCTCCCTGTTTGATTTAAGATGTTTGTCATCAGTTCAGTCAAGTCTTCTTCTTTTTCCAGTTTCATCTGGCTTAAGTAAAAAGTCATATCCGGAGTTGTAGTTGTTGTTTGATTGTCAAAGTTGTCTAAGTTCTCAATATATTGTGTTTCCATCTTAATGTTGCTTTCTTCAGTTTCTGTTGCTATTTGAATTAAAGTACTTTGGTTGAAATCAAGATTTGCTTGTCAAAATTGTCCATGGGTTGTATTTGTTGTTGTGTAGAATCCTCTTTGGTATTAATTGGTTCCTCTTCAGTTGTTTTTTGGTTTGGAAGTTCATCAGTTAAAGTCTGGGTTTCCATTTGTGATTTTAGGGTGACATCTTTGTGTTTCACTCTGGAGTTCATTAGCTCAGTGGCTTCAAGGATTTTTTTGAGTATAAGTTTATAGTTAAGTTGTGGGTAGAGTTCCTCCATTTCTGTGGTGGTTAAGGATAATCTTGTAGTGGAGGCTATGTTTAATAAAAGTCAACAAATATCCACCTCCACTATTCCTAGAGGTTATTTTCACCACCCAGCTGTTTCAGGTTATTTTTTTTAGATAGTGTGAAGGCCAATTCTAAAGGCTAAACAGGCCTCACAGTAAAAAAAAATTCAGTTGCTGTACCAGGCTTTGCCACAAGATGTCCCCGATAGACTATAAAATCTTTTTCCAGACACCGATTAAACTTTTATCCAATTAAAAAAAATTTCCAAGTTAACAAATAGATGAGATGATAAATCCCTATAGTAAAAACTTTTTGGGACCCCAAAGTGTCCAAAAAATACAAATCCAGTTATTTAGTTATTTAGATTAGTTGTTCTTTTTTTTCCCAAAGCTTAATTTCCCAGAGTAAGTAAACGCCACTGTGTTAAAAGTGGGGAAGAAGTTTCAGGAAGCTTTCACAGGAATGTAGTTGGGGTAAGAGAAAGGGAAGGAAGAGTCTCACCCAAATCCTCCGTGGTGCTTTCTTTGTGCTTGGTGGTAATTTTGGCTTTCGGCTGGTACGGCTTAGTGATCGGCCATGTTAATGGCTGATCTTTTCTTCGTCGGTCCAAAGGAGCTGCCTCAGATCAAACGGAAGGGCTACCGCCCTTCCGCGATCTGTCAAGGGTCCTCCTCAGTGGTGGTCGCCCCTCCAGGGCAACTTTTGACCCTTTCCAGGGTCTTCCAACGAAGGGAAACTGGGCGGCGGAGAGAGGGCTCTCCCGTACGTCCGCTAGCGCCGAGATCTGGATCCGGAAGCCGGGAACAACAATGTTTATTATTCTTATTCACTTCTTGTGTGTGTTTGTATGAATATGTACTGTGTGCATATATGTATATAAATATGTACTGTGTATTCTTTCCAACATAAATTAACACTGTGGTTCACCAAGAAAAAATGTTCAGAAAAGCAGGAAAAAAAACCCCTAAATTAGTGAATTCTTAGAAACAGATTCAAATGTGACATTAGATGGGGAATATTCCAAATTACACTATTGATTCCTATAACGTAGAGTTGGCTACACGGGCTGGCAGAGTAAGTCTCTGGGATTTCAGACAGCAATATTATCTTTTCTCTGGCTTCAACTATGTAGCATGTGAGGTCCCATCTTCTTTTGCAACAAGCTGATGGAATCACTGCAGATGGAGATAATTTAGGGAAAAGAGAAACCAGAAGTTGGTTGGTATTGAAAATCACCACCACCACCACCACCACCACCACCACCACCATCATCATCATAATCATCATTCAGCAATCATCATTCTTAGCTTAAAAAAACAAAACAAAACATAAATTGCCATCACTTGTTCAACTTTGTGCCCTCCACGATATGTTGGAGCAAGAGCAGAGCTGTTCAATGTCCTGGATTCAGTTCCAAAATGGTATTTGGGCTGCATAAGGCTACAAAAGAAGCACCAATCTGCAACACTTTAAAGCAAACAATTTTGTCCTATCATTTTCCAGAGCTGCAGAGAACAGCCACGTGATCCCAAGGAAAGATATAGCTATTTTATAAAATTAAAGATGCTACAGTTGCAATCTGAAGCATCTTTTGGGGAATTGAATCTGAAAGGATGCGAAAACATAGTTCCTAGAATCTCCAGCCTTTTATCTTCCAAGCAAAGATGAAGGGTAGCAAATATGAATGTATGTGATTTTAAAATGACATAAAAATGATAACTATTTTTTGTAAGAAAATTAATGAATAGGGTTTAAATAGTTTTTTCAACCAATCATGATATTCAAATAAGAGTTATTTCTGAAAATAAATGCAACATATAAAGAGAAAAAGCACTTTTAAAAAGGGGCTTCTTTGTGAATTAAAAAAAAAATTGAGCAGTTCCACATTTGCAAAATCATCATAATCTCTAGCGGACAGAGAAACGCTCTCTAACAACATTTCTAGCTATCTTCCATTTTCAGAGCTATCTGTATTCATACTAAAATGCTTACATTTTCTTTATTATTTATGTATTTATTCTATTTATTAATCAAATGTATATAGCTACCCATCTCACCGAAGGTGACTCTGGGTAGAACACAACAAACAGGTAAAATAAAAACCAGAGATTAGATAGAAAGACAGATAGATAGATAGATAGACAGACAGACAGACAGACAGACAGACAGACAGACAGACAGACAGACAGACAGACAGACAGACAGACAGACAGACAACCACATTAAAAGTAAATATTACAAAAGCAGATATTATCTTGCTTTTTACTCAGTTGATTTTTTAAAATAATTTTTTTTTGTATGATCTCTAGTTCCCTTTTTTCTTTGTATTTCCTCACCATCACCTCCACTCCTGGAAAAATGAGATTATATGGCATAATAAAAGTTGGAATAAGAAGCAATTTTTCCACTTCTCCTCTCCTTTTCAATACATCCTTATGAATTGTTTGGAAAAGACTTGGAAACTTCACTTCTCTTTTTTTTTTTCACGAAACCAACTTTTAAATGAACACAACACTGGGCTTTTTTTCCCCAAGTATAGGCAAAGAAACCTTGGTGTGACCTCCACAGTTCCCTTCAGCTGGTATGGATAGAGGTACATGAATGGAAGGTGATGCAGTGGAAAACTCTTTGGAAAAACAGAACTGTAGACAGAAAACTTAGAGAAGAAATCTTTCACTGTAGAAGTGTTCAGGTTGTTTTGGCTGTAAGCCAACACTGAGAAAGATGAAAGCCATGAATTTAAATTTCATACATGTATAGTAAGTATTCAAAATTGTAATTGGTGGACCTTCTACCCTGTACTTTCAGCTAAATTTCTTAAAGATTGGTTAGTTGTTTGTTGTTTGAAAAGACTAGATTTAGACAACATCTCTTTAAAGTAAACTTCCACTGTTTTCAGTCAAGTACTGTTCAGGAACAGTCTGACCCCAAATGTGAATTAACTTATCTAAAACCATTGTTTTCCATCTACCTCAATGTACTTAATGCTGCCTAAGATCAGTACTGGTAGGTAGGTTGGTAGGTAGGTGTTTATATATATTTGTGTGTGAAGTAAATCACTCTGGCTGCCAATAACTGCAGATAACTAAAATAATAACTATCATCTATTTCTAAAAAAATCTTGCTTGGTTTATCTTTGATTATGCAAATTTAGTGCTTGCCAAAATTGATTCTTGCCATCTGCAAGTTTTATAAGTTCATGTATTAAAAATAAAAACATTATTTTTTTTTTAAAAAAAAACTAAATTGGGACACACTTTTAATCAAAAAATATTTTAATTAAATTATGTAACATTTATACGACAACACTAAACAAGATAGGGAAAGCATGCAGAGTGCGACTTCTGAAATTCTTTCCAACCAAGATGGACCATCAAACCAACTTTTTCCTCTGTGCTGATCAAGCAACATATTGTCCCTGTGTTCGTATGTGTATAGGCGCAGTTCTACTTCAACTTGTGTTTTATCTGCATGCATTTGCCTATATGTGTGCACAGAGTAGGCTAAGTATGCTCTTATCTAGTTTATCTGCAGGAACAGGCAAGAAGCTGAAAAGAGGTTTAAAAAGCAGCCTTCTGAGCTGCTGTCCAGCTGCCTCCCTCATAAGGAAACCTGTTTATTTTTTAAAAAGAAAAATATTTTTCACCATAGTCCCTTATTCCATTTCCTACCAAATCATCCTTTATTAAGTTTTCATCACATATCAAATCTATTTTGTTTTTGGAGAGCTATCTTGCTGATGGATAGACAGACCACCCTAAGCACTTTACCTAATTGATTCCAGCATCCACCATTCTACAATTACAACCCAAAGTAAATTGAGATTTCTAGAATAGAATAATAGAGTTGGAAGGGACCTTGGAGGTCTTCTAGTCCAACTCCCTGCTCAGGCAGGAAACCCTATACCATTTCAGACAAATGGTTGTCCAGTCTCTTCTTAAAAACTTCCAGTGTTGGAGCATTCACAACTTCTGGAGGCAGGTTGTTCCACTGATTAATTGTTCTGTAAGGAAATTTCTCCTTAGTTCTAGGTTGCTTCTCTCCTTGATTAGTTTTCACCCATTGCTTCTTGTCCTGCCCTCAGGTGCTTTGGAAAATAGCTTGACTCCCTCTTCTTTGTGGCAGCCCCTGAGATATTGGAACACTGCTATCATGTCACCCCTAGTATTTCTATTAATAGGCAGATAATATTCCACAAATGCTAAAATTGTCAGGTCATACTCCCATTTGTTCCATGGGGTTACAAAGAGTGGGATATGACTTACTGACTGAACAACAGCATAATCCCATTCCCTCCCACCTGGCTGGTTTATGCCCAGGTTTCTAGAAGTATGTTCTACTGAATTCTGTGGGAAGACTCTTGTAGAATTCAATATGTGCCAATCTTAAAGCCAAGAGGCCTACTTTAGATGGGACAATTTATTTATATCTTTCTTATTTTTCAGAGCAGTCAAGATGACTTTAAGCCAAACAATATTTCATTTCATTGTTAAGAATGAATGTGTTAAAAGGATCTGGAAGAGGGCGCTCCGATGATTAATTTCTCCAGCAGATGACTTTCCAAGAGCATTTATTTTCCTCCCAAATGTAGGATGAACTACTGTAGGTAGTTACACAGGCAAGGATTGCAAGTAGTCCTTGACTTACAACCACAATTGGGACTAGGAGTGTAAATCACTGTGGTCAAGACACATGAGCAAAATTGATTTTATAATCACTTTTTAAATGGTTGTAAAGCAAGTCACTGCAATGATTTAAGCAAATCCATTGTTCCAAATGCCTAGATTTTGCAGGAGACTAGCAAAAAAAAATGTCACAAATCATGGTCACGTCACTGTGAGATACTGCAACCAGTCATAAATGCCAAGCTGGTTCTCAAGCACCTGAAATGTGATAATGTGACTGGTGTGTGTGTGTGTCTGTGTGTGTGTGTGCCAGTCATAACTTTGAGGATTGGTAATAAGTGGCTTTTTAAAGTCTATTGTATTTGAATGGTTATTATATGACTAATCATAAGTTGACAACTTTTGTATTCCATGTAAGATGCTTTTTTTTCTTTTTTAATGTACCAGGCTTCCTAGCCCTGGGAAAGAGAGTGAGCATATCAAAGAAGAAAGGATTTTTCTCATCTAGGCTGGTTTCTCTATGTGTATTTGGAGCTACTTGAGAATGCACAAAGCATTCTACATTTTAAGAGTCCTGTCTGCCAAAATCCTTGATGCATTCTTAGTTGCCTGCCACAGATCTAGATCACATTCCACCACTCCAAGTTTCATTTTCTTAGAAGCCTAGTCAAGCCTAGAAGAGTTAAATAAGACATTACATATGACTGAGGATAAGGATTGAAGGTCCACTGACATCAAAGTCAGTAGATAAGCAATCAGAATATTATTATTATTATTATTATTATTATTATTATTATTATTATTATTATTATTATTATTATTATTATTATTATTATTATTATTATTATTATTATTATTATTATTATTGTTATTGTTATTGTTATTGTTATTATTATTGTTATTATTATTATTATTATTATTATTATTATTATTATTATTATTATTATTATTATTATTATTATTATTATTATTAAAATTCTATCTATGTGAAACCACAAATACCAGTGTGTTTGCTTTTGGAAAGCCAATCATACTTTACAAATACGGTGCAGACTCATTAATACAATGGGCCACAATTGTGCTTTTGTGTTTTTTAGATTGTAGTAAAGAAACATCAAAACATCTCAAAGTGTTATGCCACCATCACCTCATGATTGCCAGGGCTCTGACAAGTCATAACCTCATGGATCTACAATAAATCTACATCTACAATAAATGTGAGGCTTGCCTTGAGACCACTCAAGGAGAGAACAATTTCGGACAGAATTGTTGCATTATGCTTGTCTGTTTCTTGTGTTCCTTAACTTAACAATGGCTACTATCTTCCTTCTTGAGCCTGACCTTCTTATTTGGACTGCTCATTAGAACACTTGACTTTCAGTTTGACACTGAATAGAAGATAGGAATGTGATTTCTTACTTAAGAAGCAATTACAAAAGTAATTATGAGTGGTTTATCACTAGTCTGTTTATATTCAGCTGGAGCTGTGTTTGTTTGTGAAACTCAACATTATTAGACCATGCTGCCCTTGGTAATCAAGTCCTTGCTGTTAAGCCTGGAGTGCTTCTGCCTCCCTCTAGTGATCTGCTAAGTGCCCATGCCCATTTCCCTAACCACATACATTCCTGCCCTGTTGATGACAACAGAAAATGCCTGGCAAGAAATATGTTTTATTTCCTTTATTAAGCATACATGCATCATGTTATTCCTTTTCAGAACAAGCAACATTATGCAGACTACAGAAAAGAAATCAGAAGTAATAAACAATTAATTGAAGAGAGATTAGAAAAGGAAAAGGAAATATGGCTAAAACAGACACTAAGAGCTTTTAATTACACTCACATGAGCATTCCTATAATCCTTGCAATCTGGTACAAAAATATACTGATACAAACCGCACTGCCCCACTAGTAGATCTTGTTCTACCTTGATGTCAAGATGCAGTCCCTACAATTTTAATATGGGACAATTCAAAAGCAGCAATTGTGGATTCGCTTGGCTGTGTTCCCTCTGTTGCACATCCAGGGTCACTGCCAGGCAGGAAAATCACCATCAATCATAGTCCTTAATATATTGTGGCCCAATCTCTTAAGGAAAGTTAGTAATTTGGTGGGGATAGGGATGGAAGCTTTAGCCACTTTTCAAGCAGTCAGAATGGAAGTCCCCAGCACAGAGTTTGGTTTCTGGGTCTGAGCACTCTTTTAAGATCTCTCTGGATCTGCTTGTTGAAAAATATGGCTACCACATTCTTGAATTCATTCCTTGCAACAGATCACATGATTTATACAAACTTGCTACTAATATTCTCCATCTACTTTACCATATTAAGTGGATGCAGGGCATATGTAGACATTTGGAACTGGTTTTTAGAAGAAAGTTATGAAACCTATGTAAAATGATAGAAGAAAACATTTAAATGGATACTAGCAATAATCCTATTATATAATGTAAAGTAGGTTGTTGACAGTAGTTTAGAAAATAAAATAGAAGAGAAGGGGAGAATGCTTTACTGGAAAATTTTCTATGTAACTATGTATGTATGCATGTATGTATGTTTTTCAAATTATATGGCTGCCCATTTCAATTTCATGACTTTGGCTAGCAACAATTAAATATGTTTTTTTTAAAAAACTATAAACTGATTTTCAGAATTAGTCTTTAATTCACTGCAAATTATATGGATATTCAATCAATAACAGAACTTCACCTACATCTAAAATTACATATTTGCATCCTCAACCAGAAAACCTCTAACATGATTGCAGGCATTTGTTATATATTTCACCATAAATAAATTAGAAAACCAAAAGGACATCACACATCCCTGTTTTATGTCCTAATCCATGTTGAGCTATTAGCTAAGTGTTCTATTTATTCTCATGCATTTCTTATTTCTTTCCGATACATTTAACCAATCTTTCACACAATATTCACTCCAAATGTTCCATCAGTCAGCTATTTGCTTTATCAGAAGCTTTTTCTAGATCTGCAAACATACAATAATTTCTTTTTCTCAGATCCATTTATTTCTCTATGACCTGATAAAGAACAAAAATCTGATCCCACTTCTCTCCCCAAGCATAAAACCACAGTAGACTTCACTAGATATTCTTTATTGTCAACTCTTCTACTCTTTCAGTTAGGATTTTGGCAAACACTATCCTAGGCACATTTAGCAAAATAATCCCTCTCTAGAGATGTCCACTCTTGTTACCTTTTGCTTTGTGTATGAGAACAATCATAGCATTCTTACAATTGTATAGTACAAACAAAGTCTTTACTCACATGTCAAATAAGTTGCACAACTATTCCATAAGCAAACCACATCCCTATTTAATAGTTCTACATCTGCATTGTCTATACCCACAGGTCTATCATTTTTCAACATTTGTATGTGTTCGTTTTCATTCTTTTTCTTGGACATATATTTTAAAATGTGTCTTTCTATTCCCCTTTTCAACTATATCTCATACAAATTTTTAAAACCCTCCTGGCAGCATTCTCTCAATTCAGTTTCATCCAAACTAAATTCATCATTTTTAATTTTAATTCAATTCACAATGCTAAAGGTCCTTCTTTAGCCCTCTTCATCTATTTCTGAAACATTTTTCTTTATTTACATCAAAATCTTTCTGCACATCCCCTGATATTTGGTCTTAGTCATAACCATGCTTGGCTTTCTTTGACTACATGCTTAGCAAGTATATTTTTTTCTGTCTATATACTTTCTTTCACTTTGCTACTCCAAGAAGCATCATTTTTCATGCTTCCCATTAGTTTAACTCCACATGTTTGTGACACTCTTTTCATTCTGTTCCAAGTAGCTTTCTAGTCCTCTTTCCATTTTCCATCCCTTCTAGTGGGAGGTTAATTTGTCTTTAAGAACTTTTTTCATTTTGTGGTGCTTTTTCTTCCTGCAGTCTATTCATTTTCCTTCATTCCCTATGCTACTTTGTTTTTCTTTTATGTCCATTTTCTTCCATGTGCATTTTTTCTACATTTTACCACTCTTGACACTGTTAAAAAAAAATGGAATGTCCCACATTCAGAAATTTTCATCACTCTTGGATCCTTCCCTAATTACTGTATCTCAATTTTTTTCATCATAATCAATTAAACCAATTATGTTTTTCAACTGATATTATTTATTTATTTAGTCATTTTTCAATTTCTATAGCTGCCCAACACAACCAAGTGACTCTGGGTGGCTTACAATTATATAATTATAAAACAATTTAAAAATAGTAAAACAGTAAAAATATATGTTGTATTGATTCCTTTCATATGTGTATGTATGAATAGGCTTATGTTTAAGTCACATATTCACCACTCACCATACTTACTTCTGTTGGGTGTCCAAACAGTCCAAACATATTTTTTTTCGTATTCTCTCATCCCAGCCCCATTCATTATTCATGTCTCCTGACAGAATTCTCCTCTCCCATCCTTTTTACCACGCTACCTCTTTGTGTAGAAAATTTATATGGCTCAGCAACTCAGATGATTGCAATCCCAGGTGGCATACAATCAGCAAACAATAAACAGCAACAAACTTGCACCAATGGACAAGTGACTTGTAGAGTATGAAATTCTATATTTATACATCCAAAATACTGAAATACTTACAATGAGCAGCAGCAATTAATTGACTCAATTATCATGCTGCTGCACAATGTGCAGTGACACCACAGTCCATTGAAAATGTGATGGACAGATTCAAGAAGAATTGGTAAACATACTAAGGAAGATCTCATCAGGTTTGAATTTGAAAGAGATGTGGTTTCTGTGGTTTATTCATTTCTTCAGCTAAATTACAGAGCAGGGAAAGAAAAACTCAACCTTGGGAACTAAGGGCTGATAGTGAAGCTGGCCCTGTTTCACATGACCTTCCTGGGAGGCTTCAATCTAGCCACAAAGAGTACAAGCAAAGGCAATCATCAGGAACAGAGATATCAAGGTGGACAGGGAAGTCATCAGAGGGTGGGTTCATGCAATGGTGTCATCGTCTTTGAGGAATGGAATTGTCCTTCTGGCCTTAAGGAAGGAAGGCCATATGAAAATGTTCCCTTCTTGAAAGGCCATTATTGGACCCCTCCACCCTGAACAATTATCAACCATTTTCCAATCTTCTCTTTGTGGGGAAAGTTCATAGAGAGGAGGCTGGATAACAGCGACAGAGGATCTTGGGAGAGGAACAAGGGAAATTGATTATGTAGATCTGTTTCAGTCAGGCTTCAGACCAGGGTATAGCATGTAGACAGCACTGTTCACACAATGATCTTTGGCATATGGTGGTACTCTATCTTTGTGCTCCTTGATTTCTTAGTGGCTTTTGAAACTGTTAACCATGGTACCCTTCTGGACCTGCTGCATGGGTTAGTATTTGTTTTGCAATGGTTCACCTGCTTTCTCAGAAGTCGACTCCTGTCAGAGTTGTCAGATTGGAGAGATAGCATCTGTGGCCCCCTCAAATGTGGTTCCTTTGGGATTCAATGCTCACACTTTCCCTTCTGTTTAATATCTACATATCATGGAGTGATGTTTGGATGTATCAGTTTGAGGTTTAATAGCAATAGCAATAGCACTTAGCAATAGCACTTAGACTTATATACTACTTCAGTGTTTTACAGCCCTCTCTAAGCAATTTACAGAGTCAGTGTATTGCCTTCAACAATCTGGGTCCTCATTTTACTGATCTCAGAAGGAGAGAAGACTGAATCAATCTTGAGCTGGTCAGGATCGAACTGCTGGCAGTAGGCAGAATTAGCTTGCAATGCTGTATTCTAACCACTGCAGTGTTGATATCATCAGTCCGTGGATGAGAACCAATTGTATATCCTAACCCTGGCTGTACAGGTGTTATGGAAATGGCTGAAATAAGGAGCACAACACTGAGGAGAAAAATCAAGCTTTATTGAAATTGTTGTTGGGTGTCGGCTTTACAAGAAAAAGAGAACCCAACAATAAAAAAGCAAATATTTTTAGAGAAGATGAGGCCTGCAGGGCAAAAATACTATGGATCTGATTTGCTGGCCAGTTTGGGAAAGCTAAGTAGGTCCTTGTATCTGTACCTGGAATTATGTCTGTTATTAATCAAAGTAGTCCTCTCAGGAGGGCAGCAGGACAGGAGTTTCTCTATGTTGCAATTTCCCTGTAAAGATTGTACTGTGATCTGATGGGGAGGCTTCCATTCTTTGATCTGGATGGCCTTGCAGAGGGGCTTTATCTGGGGCCAGGAAGGGTCAATTTGGGTCTGATAGGATTAGGCAGACAACCCTTTTACTCTCAAAGACCTGCCTGCTGGGAGGAAATCCTTAGAATGGAACTAAAATGTTCAGGATTTTTTTTTCTATTTTTTGCTGGCTTCTCTGCCAGCTTCCCCAGAAAGTCAATGAAGATTACAATTAGAAGGACAGAGAAAAACTGTGTGGGGCTGCAGGAATGGAGCTGAAATCTTCAGGATTTCAATTCTATTCCTACAGCTTGTGGAGAGGAAATCTTTTGTGGGGCTATAAGAACAGAGCTTATATCTCCTGCAGAAAGGATTTCAGTTCCCCTCTATCCCCACTGCTTGTAATCCTCCCTGCCAACTTTCCAACTGACTTTCTGGAGAAGCTGGCAGAGATTGCAAATGGTGATCAAAAGATCGTGGGGTGCTTAGCAACTGTGATAAATGCATGCCAGTTGCCAAATGCCGGAAATGTGGTCACATGACCATGGGGGGGGGATATTATATTTTTATAATGGCCAGAATACTTGATGGGGCATAAAGCACCCTTTCCATGGCTGTCATAACCTTGAATGATGATTAAATGACCAATCATAAGTTGAGGACCACCTGAAGGTGAAACTGCCAATGTACTGTTTTCTGGAGGCTATTTGGGTGTAAATGGGGAAGAACATCTTTCAGCTCAATCTTGACAAGATTGAATGGCTGGGATCAGGTCAAGGATGTAATTTAATTTAATTTAATTCAATTGTTGATCTTGGATGGGGTTACATTTTCACTTTTGAGGCTGGTGCAACAGTTACAATCTTTCCTCAACTGGGAGACCCTTCAAACGCTTACTAACACCCTCCCTTTGGCACTGACTATTGCAATGCACTTTACATTTGGTTGCCATCCAGAAGCTACATTTGGTCTAACATATAGCAACGCAAGCAGTAATTAGCCCAGCATTGGTTACCAGCTGGCTTCCAGGTACAATTCAAGGTGCTAGTCATCACCTATATAGCCCTTCATGACTATATCTGCATGCCTCCAATAGTTTCTGTCACCTAGTACATTCAGACAAAGTGGGTGGACTCCTGATCTCCTCAGTTAAATGTCATTTTATGGATCCAAGGAAGTACACATTCTTTGTTACAGTCCCTGCCACCTGGAATAGTATCCCCCAAGAAATATATAGCGTGCCCACTGTTTTAATATTATGGAAGGTTCTTAAGATCTGGCTTTGTTCCTGTCTTGTTTGTTGTTGTCGTTGTTGTTGTTGGTGGTGGTGGTGGTGTTTTTCCTTGTTATTTGCCTATTATGGCTGCCATCATCATCATCTCTTTGACCTGACCATAGGAGAATTTCGCTACTGTGTGTCAGAGCAGTTCTGGAGCAGTATTTGTACAATGCCATTTTTATAGAAGTCTGAAATAATGCAACACTGAAATTATGGAACTAGCTCCCATGTTCTGCTTCAACGCACGCCAGCCTCATCCGTATACTGGACCAGTTGGAGATGCAGTGTATGGTCACATATCTTTCCATTCTGCTCTGCCACTTACATAGCACTTAGGAGAGGAAAAAGAGAGACTTTGTGCATATGTGTATGTGGAAAAAGCAGACATTAACATGAGTAGATAGAATGCAAAAGTTGGCACACACTAGGAAGTTTGAATCAAACAGTACTCCTAGCAACACTTAGCTGCCAAATATAAAATAGGAAAGAGAGTGGGAGGAGAAGCCCTGCTGGCTGGTGACATGCTGAAGAGAGATGACAGCAAAGCTCAGGAGCAAACCAACTGCTTTGCCTATCACAGTTGACAAACACACAAATAAGGACAATACCATTCAGCAGACACAATAGAGGCATGATGCAGATTGGCAATGAGGATAGCTGCCATTTTTTTTCTATCTAAATGGTTACATAGTATTTTAATTCAATTGTAAAGAAAGCCCCAAGAACACTGGGTGAAATTCACATCCTATAATAAGAAACCAAGAAGAATCAGCAGGTTTTTTTTTTCTCTCTCCCCACCTCAGTCTCCTTACTCATCTTATTTCATGTTGCTGTTTGTAGTCTATGGTGAAACCAGCTTCATTACTGATGCAAATAAAAAGACATGTACCTCTTTGTTGGACTTCATTTGACTTTCATTCAACACTTGTCACCTTGAATAATTCCACATTGCAGGCAAACAAGGTAGTCTGTCTTGGGTTCATGTCCCTTTAATTAATAGGATGATTCTTGTTTATTTAGATGATGCTTGCAAAACAGGTAATTGTCAGCAAAATATCTCCATGTGACTTAGATTATTTCTCCATGCCCAGAAGAAATCAAAGGAAAGAAGGGCTCTTCTCAAGCCCAAAGAAGAGGCCTGGTCCTCTTCCCCCTACTGACCTTCCACCCTTTGATAGGGTCCCAACTAAATGGTTTGTCTCTAATCCAGTTCTATAGGCTGCTCAGAAAATATTCCTTTTAGGCTTGGCACATGGGATTGCCAAATAGCAATAGCACTTAGACTTATATACCTCTTCACAGTGCTTTGCAGCCATCTCTAAGTGGTTTACAGAGTCAGCATATTGCCCCCAACAATCTGGGTCCTCATTTTACCAACCTTGGAAGGATGGAAGGCTGAGTCAACCTCGAGCCAGTGAGAAATGAACTCCTGACAGTTAGTAGTGAGTTAGCCTGCAATACTGCATGACCTTTGAACTATCTAAGGCTACAAGGAAGGAAGAACAAATGGCTAAAACACCTTTCCATAGCCTCAAATCTTCCAAGATAGATTAGACTTAGGTCCTCAAAAATCACAGCCAATGCAAATTAGAGGTGCTGAAGCTATTCATGACTGGAGGACTTTCAGTTGAGGAATGCTGGCACAGGCTAGTCAACTCTTCCATATCATGGTGAATTAATCTAAAGTTGAAACATCTTATAGTTAGTTAACTCCAATTCCTTCTCACTATCATAATTCAAAACAAGAATTCCAACCTAAATTTGAAACCTTCAGTGAGGAAGTGTCTGGCTTACTCCTCTTTCTCCCAACCACACTAAGTAGTGACAGCTAGTGCAATTTCCAGTGCTATGTATGTTTAAAGCAGTTCACTATATTTCTTGGAAGTCACTCCAGATAAATACAGAGAGGGGCTACCACTGTAGTAACTGAAGCAGTATCCCTATACACATTAAATTTGTAATGGTATAGTGGCTGAAGAGTTAGATTGACCCTGGGGATGCTCAGGTTTTAGTCCATAGACAAACATGAAAACTCCCTGGAGAAATCAATCTAGCTAGCTAGCTAACTAGCTATCTTGCCTTATGACATTGGGATACTGCTTTCATTAGACTACCAAGCAGTGGAAGGGATGTAGTCCCTTCTTTTATCCCTATCGTGTGGAGAGAAATAAGTGCCTCTAGATAGTATTTAGGGCATTCATTTCTTTACGTGTATTTATGTATTATCTATTCTTGCATAGCAAATAAAATCTTCTTAAAAAATAGTCCAGTCAGTGGAAATTGAATTAATCTGTTCAAACAAACAACATATAACATAGTTACTTACACCACTACTGTTTATAGCTGAGATAAACAATAAGGGTTTTTTCCCCCAAACAATGCATTTTTAAGATGGGAGGGACATCATAAATTCACTGAGAATAAAAAAATGAAGGCAAATGAATTTGCCATTATTATTTGCCATTGCCATTTTTAAGATGGGATGTGGGTTGGCTTAAATTCATGTCATTTCTTCCAGCAATTCTCCCAGAAAACAGGATTATTCACTAGCATGGTGCACCTGTTTACTAACAATGAAAACCTATCAAAGTCAGTGGGCAAGTAAGGATAAAACAAAAGCCTCAAACCCTTCACAAAGAAAACCTTTCTCTTGCTGACTGCTTTGTATCTCTTAGCTAAGAGGTACAGTACATTCCACTATAGTCAGGAAGACGTGCAATGGGACCTTCCACAACACAGCAATGCGGGGAAATATTTCCCACCCAATCCATCTCTATGCTAAGAATGCTACATTAAATCTATTGCAAGTAAAAAAAAAAAACTGTCACAATTGAAGAGTTAAGGGAGAAGTTCAGTTAATGTATATATATTCTCCAATTTCCATATTTCAAAACCCATTAAGCTTCAGCCCTTCAATTTAAGAAAAGTAAATTACATCTCATTTCAGAGAAGATGACTCTATCCATAACTATTAAGGGAACCGTTCTAGGGGACTCCCATGTTCTGAGGCAAAATATTGAGAAAGATGAGTGCAAAAGCCCCATTGTGGACTAGCTGGAAGGAGGGGCATATATAAAAAAAGTTCAAAAAAGTCAAGACAATGGGCACAATTGTAAGATACTAGCCCCACCCCTTTTGGGGTGCTTCACGAAGCCTTTGAAAATGAAACCCAACAATTTATTAGGAAATGAAGTCAACCTACATGCTAAAATTTGTTTGTGTGAGCTGCATGAATCTAAGTGAGCTGTTTAGTAGTTGTCCTCAGTTATGGAACGCTTTTCCCAGATTGTCTTGTCTCATATTCTGATTGCAATAACTGGTCATCTCTCTGTATGTCTACATATTTGTTTGTTCCTGTGTGGTGACTTTGAAGTGCTTCAGACATCAGTTGCACAACAGTACCTCCTTTCCTCTGTTCCTTAAAACAGTCCTTTTTCAAATAAGCCTGGAAAAAAGTGTCACTGCTTTAAAAAGCCAACTCATTAAAGTTAACACACTTCTTAAAATAGTGGCACTATTTTATTTTGTGTTTTTTCCCCCCCAGTTTTCATGGGAAAGCTGAAAAAAGAGAAGCCATTTTAATGAATAAAAGAATGGGGCCATGCTTGCTTTTCAGCTTGCATGAGGTCCAATTCTTTTTTTTTTGAAATGTCCAGAGCCCTAATATACTGTAAGCCTTGTAGAAAGTGTTCCTTTCACAATGCCAGTATCCTTGCTGCACAATTTAGCCCGGATTGAGAACAAGTTGCTTTATTTTGATTTAGGCCATTTCCTTACTTGCTTTTTACATTCACATCAGAATGTTCAAGCAATCCTACCATTTAGCCTTGATTCACAAGGCTGGCCTTGTCTTGTTCCCAGCCCACACTTTTAAAAGACTTAAACTGATCAACTGCTGAAAAATAAAGATTTTTTTTCTCCCTGAAAGGTCAGAGTAAGTAAACATTGTTTCATTTTCATTCCTCTTTGGGGGGAGTTATGTTCATATGACGAATCTTGCCTTGACCCATGATTGATAGAAACCCAGGCCCTGTATCTTATTATGTAAACTGGCAAATACATATCACTGATGGTATCTTCTCCTGTGATCATCATCAAAGGAGACAGTACATTCTTCTCCCTATCCCTAATGTATTTAAAAGATAGGACACCCTATTATCAGTGTGTGTGTGTGTGCATGTGTGCACGTGCATGTGCAGATGTATGCACTGTCAACTCAGTCTTGATTCTTGGCAATTTATGGCCATTCTAGACAAGTCTCTGCAGTTTTCTTGACAAGATTTAAGAAGTGGCTTGCCATTCCCTGCTTCCCAGGGCTGAGAGAGAATGACTGGCCCAAGGTTACCCAGTTGGCTTTGTGACTAAGGTAGGAGTAGAATTTGGTTTCTGGCCTGGTACCTTAACCACTACACCAAACTGGCTCTTATTACTGTCACTACAAAAACATTATATTAATCCTGCAAGAACCAAAGAAACTTTGTCTTTTTGATCCTAACCAGTGACCAGTGCTAAACTGCAATATTGAAAGTAGCCATTTTCAGTCATTTTCACAGGCAAAATATCATCCTCCATTCCTCTTAAGCCAACCTAAAACTTCCTGCCCCAACTAGCCATTTCTAATCCACCTCTCTCAGCCCTGGGAAGCGGGCAATGCAACCAACAACTGATGCTACTCTTCCTGTTTAATGCAGGACAAAACAACCAATTAATTCCCCTGCCTGCTGGAAGGCAAATTGTTTTCCGAACATGGGGTGGATGTTTGGGTGGGCACTTGTAAATTCAGCTACCTTCTCCATTGCTCAGATAACAGATTTCAGGCTCAGAAGTGTTCCATGCCTGTGGCTATAAGCTGAGCTATTTCTGAACACAGATCTAGCTTTTCTGAAAGAGCACTAAGGACTGCGTCCAAAGATAGCCCAGCTGAACAGACACAGAAGGGAAAGAGCAGTCAAGAACAAGTAAGCTCAGTCCTCAGCTAACATTACAAAGGTATGACAGTGCTGACAACAAGTCCTGGTCTAATCTTTGCAAATGGCAGCAACCAGAAATAAATAGCCCATAGATGGCCATAGAACCAGACTGAGGTAGGCAAAATGATACTGCCTCCCCTCCACCTTCCTGAACTAAAAACAGTAAACATTATGGCTATGTGAAACCCTTTGTTGACAGAAGCAGAAAACACCAGTCCTAGTTTCTGGTTTCAATCAACCAGCACAAGCATAGCACATTTTTTAATGATCACTAAGCCTTTGTTTATAGAGATTTGCAAATGTTATAAGAAGTGCTTCAACATTACATTGTCTCTCCCTCTTCCTCTCCCTCTTATCTCGGTTCTCCTGCAGACTGCTTCCAACAACCAACCAACAGGAGAAGGTATGTCCAGGGCTGCGTCAAGTAACCCATAGGATCTCAAGTGCTTTATCCCAGCCCTGGTCAGATTAGCAACCATATAGAATCAATGAAGCATGCTAGATTGTATCCATGGCAAAAATTACATAGGGATAACAGCAAAAGCATGACTTGGGACCCAGAAAAGTTACGTCAGCTGTCAGCTGGGGATGAGGTGAAAGCAGTAGCATGAGGATATGACATATTACAACAACAACAACAACAACAACAACAACAACAAAATTGAGCCACAGTTGAAGGGAGATGAAGACCAGGGCAACATTTTGCAGCATCAGCCAGCCACCTCTGGGCAGACATGTTAGCAATGCATACAGGTTTTATATTACTCCAGGACTGACTGGGTGACTTGGTAAGATGCATGCAAATGGCCTAAGTAGATAAGTAAATATCTTTAAATTGTTGTATTGGTTTTATATTGGAATCATTTGGGACAATCATTTTGGAGCAGTTTGTTTAAGGCATTGGAGTGTTTTTGGTATGAAAGATGAAGCTGTGAGTCCTAAGGAACCTTTAAAGAAACCATCCCCTTGAAGAAGATTTACTCCCAGGAAAATGTGACTAGAATTTGCAACTTCAGAATCAGAGACAGAAATGTGTTATATAAATCAAATCCATCATTAAGTGAGAATGACCAAAGATGGGGATGGAAGGAACAGGACAGAGGTATTTCCTGTAACATCCCAAAGCTTTTTTAAAAAAATAAAATAAATGAATGAGACAACTGGGATCAGTAACTAGAAGCTTGATCTAGAGATGCAGACTATGTGGCAATTGCTGGCTGGATTTATTATCTCTTTTGATTCTAAAATGGCTCTCCGAAGAGATCAAGAAGATAACTGGGCTGGTTTGGAGATTTTCCATACAGCAAAATGAGATAATACATTTCTGAAGTGCAAGAATAGTTTGTGACACTTGGTGCTACAGATGGAGAAAGGAGTTTGACTATTGAAGATTTCTGATCTAACTACTACTGTGCTAATTTAACGCCAATAAAGTGAACATTTATTTTATTATCACTACAATGGTTAAATGGCATGTTAACATGCTATAAAAAGAAAGTTGTGTTCAAATCCAATAGTCAAGGGGGTTTTAGCTCATTCTCACCTTCTTCTTCCAGGGTGAATAAGTGTATGAGGAAACACCTGAATGCATTTTTTCTTTTCTTTGAAGTCCACCTGAAGTCCATCCCCAAACTTGGGAATCCACTTCCATCTTTTCTTTTCCTATCTTTTCCTATCAGTTGTGCTTGAACAAGCAAGTGAAAGTATGGTTCTGGAAGCAAATCCAAAATTGCTTAAGGTGTTTATGGATCCACCAATCTGAACTTTCTTCCCCAAGGCCCTTGTTCAAAAAAGGCCACTTAGGTGTCAGCAAAGTGTGCAGAGTTGGTACTGTCAAGGGAAAGTGGCACAGCTAAGTAATGTAAAATATTCTCTGGTTCCTCTTACTTTCCTTTAATGTGGACAGATCTGGATTCTTGTCCTGAAGCCCTAATCTGGCAGCTAATCTGTAAGAACAATAGGGGACTCAAGTGTCATTTTAGACATGGAAACATTGGACTGAGGGCACATACACACACACACACACACACACACTTTCAGATGAAAAGATATCTCGCAACCCTGACTTCCATGAGCACTGCCATGCCCTACTGAATGGAACCTTGAGCTTCTGACACAAAGTTCTGCCTGGATGAATGAAGCAAGCAATCTGAAGTGATCTCCAGTATGAACTGAAAAAAAGCAGCTCTTATAAGAGTAGATGCTGACGCTCTGTGGAAAATAAGAAATTTCAATGAATAAAGTAGTGGCCATGGATCTCCTGCAGGCTGTTCTAGGCAGAGGGTCTCAGGAATAGTTTTTGGGCAACAGACAAATAACTTAGTCCATTCTTGGCCCACAGCCAGCCCCTCTGACTCCTTGGTCTGTTCAGTCACAAAATGTACTCAGCATTCTTTAGCCGCTGTTCCTCTGTAACCTTAACAATGTGCACAGAAAAGGACACGACGCATCATCCAAAGGCCAGACTCTATTTCATTTACACTGTTTCAGTTTCTTCCACCCTATCCCAAAAGCCAACAGTGTTCCCTTGCATGTGTGGCTCTTATCTCAACCTCCCACCCCTTTCAAACCACTTTTCTCTTAAGGATTTTTTTTTTCTCCACTGAGGGGGCCCCGTTGTGGGTTGCGGGTCTCTGCCCTGCAGCACTGGTGCTCCATCCTTCAAATTATCTGAAAGAAGCAAAAAGAAGAGGTTGGTAATCAATGCATATGACTTTCCTCTGCACCTGCCTTGGAAGGTCAAGTAAGTGTGTGTGCATGCATGGGAGGGGGAGGGGGACCTGCTTGGTCCCACAAATGAAAACATTATGTGTAATCATCAAAACAACAGCAACAAGATCAGCAGTAGCAGCAACAACAGATAAAAAAAAATATCTCAAGGAAAAGAGGCACCACCCAGGGATCTGTCAGCAAATTCGCACCCCCAGGCTTCTGTATTATGTTCTTCTCCCTCGGATGTCTTGCTTTCACTTATTTAAAGGTTTTTGGGCCACCACTGAGGACTTCATTTTTCCCATTCAGGAAAGGCGAGGGTAGATTGCACATACTTAGCTGGGAGCCTGCAAGCGAGGAGATCAAAGCAGGTTTCAATTCATACATGCTCAGAACATCTTGTGCGGAATCTGACTAGCAGTAGGAGGAAACCAATAGACAAGCCAACTGCTGGGTTTGGATCCAAATCCACAGCTGGCAATGCTTTTATTGGAATCAACCAAAGGGGCACCAAAGAATAGTCCAAAAGATGCTACCTAGGTAAGTTTTTAGGGGAAACCTCTGGCCTCACACCTTAAAGCCATTAGGAACAGTAGTCCCAATGAGTTTATATTTTCCATCATTGTTGCTGTGATGCTGATGCTGATGCTGATTGCCAAGGTTATATTTGAGTCAATTGTGCAAGCTTACATTAAGGAGAAGGGGCCTTGACAAGGCATTTTCTTCCTCCAGGAACATGGGTGGAAAGATAACCTAATACCAGAAGCTCAACGATGCACCCAGGAAGGGAGTAGAGAGGGCCAAAGGGCATGGTCAGGACTTCCTCCATGTCCTTTCCCCCACTCTGGTTGTCACCAGCTATCCGCCATGGGAATGTACTGAGTGGTGATGATGGCAAAGGTGTTGGAGTAGAAGCAGGGACAGCTAGATTCTAGTCCACCAACAACTAAGGAAGCCCCCTGGGCAGTGGTGGGATTCAAATATGTGAACAACCGGTTCTCTGTGTGGATGTCCATTCTGGGCCTGGGCAACAAAAAATTAGCTACCGGTTCTGCCACTGAGTATCTCTGGGCCAATCTTCTCTCTCAGCCCAATCTAGCTCACAGGATAGTTGCTGTAGAGAGAAATCGGAGGAGGGAGCATTCTTTGTGCTTGCCTCGAATGTTTAAATGAAAGGCAGAACAAATTGCTAAACAAAGATTCTTCCCTGATGAAGATTTCTGGATAACTCAAAAGCTTGCATAATTTTTGTCTGTGTCAGTTATAGAACTATTAGGTCTAAGGACAGATTTTGGTTTTTCTTTCCTCCTCGGTAAGTCTCAATTTTTCCCAAGACAAAGTGAGCCGTTTGGGTAGGACTTTAAATACATCTTTCCAAGAGCACCTTCTAATTCCTGGGGAGCTTTTAAAAGTGGCAGGCATAGCACTTGTCCTGCCTTTTTCCACTCCTTTTTTTTTTTTTTTTTAATGGTCCTGTGTGTTAATGAAGGAATCAGAACCTCCGTTTAACAGTCTTGTACCCTGTTGGTCTTTGTGGGGAATCCCTTTTTCATTTCTAGCCGGTTCAAACTGAATGTGGTTTAAGTCTCAGCCTGCAAAATACCTGGTTATTACTGATGAAGCATTGCAGAAACAGAAATCCTATACTTACCCATCCACAGTAAAGGCACTTCTGGGGAAAGGAGCATCTAGACATTTGTGCTGGGATAATAGTGTCCTCATCCTCACATTGCTGTGCTAAATAGAGATGATTTCTCACTGCCTGTTCAAGAAATAGGTTTTTTTAGATTGATCTTCAATGTGGTTTGAAGATTATTAAAACGTCAAAAGTTCTCAAACCTTTTTAAGCATTACTTTTTAAATAGAAGTAACTTTTGGCCAATGGAACCTTTGTTGTAGGAATACAGAATACAGTACTCAGCTACCGATATTGCTAAAATGTAGATCCAAATGAGTGGTTTCTTTCTCTCTTTCTCTCTCTCTCTCTCTCTAGCTATCTCTCTCTGTCTCTCTCTGTCTCTCTTTCTCTCTGTGTCTATCTCTGTTTGTCTCTCTCTCTCTCTCTCTCTCTCTCTCTCATATAAATTTTATTAAAAGTTTTTCAAATGAGTGATTTCTCAAAGGTAGAATTAGGAGCACAGTACTACCTACTGCTGCTCCAGAAAACATCAGAAAATTTGACCATGTGTTCTTTTCGTTTTATATATATATATATATATATATAAAGCTCCATTTCATTCATATCCACCCAAAAGTAAAACCTCAATAGTTATCGCCTTCAGGTAGCCGTTCTCCCTCTCTCTGCCTTTGACTGGAAGAGGGAAAGAGCTCACCACCGTCTGCAATCATGCCAAAACAATGGACTGGAATATATATATATATACACACATTCCATTGAATTGGGCAGAGGAGGGCAGTCTTAGTTTTGACCACTAAATATTGGGTTTGGGGTCCCCATTCATCCACCCCCACAGCGCTCTGGACCGAAACGCGCACACCCGCGGAATTTGAGCTGAGATCTGTATTCTATTTCAATAGAGACCGCGTAGGCAGAATGTCCTCCCTCCCGACTGCGCCTCGCTCTGTTCCAAAAAGCTGAGCGCGCACAGCAGATTTACCTCTGCTTAGCGGTGCCACGGGTTCACTTCCCAGATCGCATTACCTCGCCTGCAAGGCAGTTTGCAAACCGCGCGCGTCGTATTTTTCTCCCAGATACACACACGCACACGCACACACACAACCCGTGCGGGCGCACACACGCACGCCGACAGACTAAGTTAATTCAGCGCTCCCTTGTTCAATGTGTAAACCCGGCTAAATCGACAGCCACGGCACGAAATATTTTCTATTCCTGAAGGGAAAGTTTATGGAATGGCGGAGAGCGACGGATTTATCTGTTACTGGCCAGAGTTTGGGAATGGCCGCCCGGCTGCTGGCCCCACTCGCTTGGCATGGCCAAACTCTAGGAAAGGCTGTGGCTCTATAATTTTTGGACAGGGTCACTGGTGGACAAGTGGGGGCCGGGGACAAGTCACTGGTGTTTTTTCTTTCTTTCTTCTTCTTCTGTTAACCGGCGGGGAAGGGAGGGCTTCTTGTCCTTAAATGCCGAGATTCTATTTTCCTTCTCATCCGTGTTTTTTTCTTCCTTTCCAGGTTTTTCAATACTATTTCAGAAGTATCTGCAGACACTTCGTAGGTAGTAGGCTTAGAATAGCCAAGAGAGAATAAATAGGAACCGCACTGGAATAGCACGGAAGAAACCTGGGAAATGTTTTCTAACAAAATACAAATCTACCTTGGAAGAATAAAGTTTGGAGCCTGTATTTCTGCTAAAGGAAAAATCCAGCCGCACTTGTCGTGATTTAGGCACCCCGCTCGGGGACAAATCTGGAGCACAGAGGGGACGTGGGAGAAATTTGGTTCCTTAAAATACGTGCCTTGAATGACTTCCGACTTAACTTCCACCAGACTGACTAAATTTTGGAAATCAGCCCCATAGATATCCACGAAGATTGCTTTTCAACCAGCCCAAAGAAGTAAAAAAAAATGGCCCTCTTATACACTCACCCACCCAAAACATAAATGGGGATCCTTCCATAACGCAAGGTGCCACATATAAGGAAGCAGGACTGTTCTCTCCCGTTATGCCTTGGGTAAAAAGAAAGGGATTGCGCTGGAGGAGAAATACAACCTGGAGTAGTGGTAGTAATCCACATTAGATTAGAAGTCGGGGTGCCCTTCTCCCCCCCCCCAGGGAAATTCTCTGGCAATCCCCGGAAGCACCCCAGAAGTGGAATGGAAACTAATCAAAGAAAGAAGCAACCTAGAACTAAGGAGAAACTTCCTGACAGTTAGAACAATTAACCAGTGGAACAACCTGCCTCCAGAAGTTGTGAATGCTCCAACACTGGAAGTTTTTAAGAAGAGACTGGACAGTCGTTTGTCTGAAATGGTATAGGGTTTCCTGCCTGAGTAGGAGGTTGGACTAGAAGACCTCCAAGGTCCCTTCCAAATCTATTGTTGTTGTTGTTGTTGTTGTTGTTGTTTGTGACTAAGCTGGTGGGGGGGGACGAGGGGAGGAAAAGTAAACCCAAGGAAAGGCTGGTTTGTTTGGTTGTGTTGCATCTTTTGATAGGAACAACAGTCTGGACTCCCCGTTTGTTTCGCAGCGCACCAAACGCCCTGCTTTCCCCTAACACGACCTCAGCTAAAATACATTGGCAGTCAAACTAAAATGAATGCCCTCTTGAGAGCTGGCAAGGAACTCAGGAACGGTTGGAGGCCTGGTACACTGCTGTTGATAGCCTCGCTGCCTTATTTTATCCCACCGGCCTGAGGATGGCAAGGAGATGGCTGTGTCAGCAAAGGATGGCAACCGAAAGCCACCTCTTTCCTACAGCCCAAGCTTTGCTTCCCCCTTTCCAGTCCCCCCCCCCAGCGTGCACATTTTTACACCTTTTAGGGAAGGGGAAAGAGGTGGCACAGGACAACCCTTCCCTTTCTTTTACAAAGTTTCCTTCTCCCCCCCCCCCATCTTCTGAAATCAAGACTTTGGTGTGGTGGCCAAGAACATTTTGTGCTTAGGAGCCAATTAGGGATATCTACCATCTTTGGTCCATAACAACAACAACAACAACAAAAAGACGCTAGCCACCCGCGAAAGTGGTGTTAAAGGGGATCCTGACCCAATGTGCCATTCAGCCCACATGTAGGGAAGGAGAAGAGTTATATCCCATTATTAAGGGTGGATAAAAGAAAAAGGGTTAGAGCAGGGGGAGAACTATAACCTGGAGTAATGGTAGTAATCTGCAATAAGATTTAAGTTGGGGGTGCCCTGCCCCACCCCACCTGGAAGTTGTCTTGTTTGGTAGGGTTTTCCTGACACTGTTGGGTTGATATTACAGCCATGAAGGCACATTTGATGTCCATGAGGCTAGATCTCTAGCATGAATAGGGCCCATTGGTTCCTAGTATCAGACACTAATAAGCAGCCCATCAGAGACAAAGTTACCACCATCAACCTCATTCTTACACTCACCATCTTTTTATATTTGTTTTACCTCCATCTACCAGAAAATGTTGAGTTCGGTTCATGGTACTTTTTATCCCTCATTTTGTCCACCAAGGGCTGAAATATGATGAATGACACTGATTCACACACACACAGAGACACACACAGAGAGAGAGACATGCACACACACACATTCGCTCCACAATAAGAAGGGCTTCCCTTTCAGAGTCTCCCTGGCAGGTCTTCTCATAATGCACACATTGGGGAAGAGGTCCTGGTCATTTCCTTGAACTATTGCATGTTCATTTGGGATTAGGAACTTATTTCTGTCTTTTTTTTTTTACCTTCCCCGTAAATTATTGTTGATGATGGCGCTGAGATGATGATGGTAGAAAACGGGAGCAAAGAATATTTCTTTTCCACCCCACACATTTCACACATCAGTAGACCTAAGAATCCATTCTTCTCTTTTACCAAATTGCAAATTCTCACATGGCTTCTTAACCAGGGAATTAAGTGAAATGCCACGTTCTGGCTATTCAAAATCAACAGATAAAACTTGAACACCTTAAAAAGAGATGGTAGGAACGCTGTGTGATCTCAAGGCTATTCTCCTATCAGCCTTTTTCTTATTGAAACATTTAAGAACGCTCCCATTCTAAAGGCATTTCCGGGGTGTGTGTATGTTAGTCCTCTTTTAAAGGACTTTTAAAGGTTTATTTTTACTTTACTGTATATTTTCATCTTCACGGTTTCAAAAAAAATAATGCCAGCCATTTCAATTATCGATCTAGATGGGGGGGCGGCAGAGGGAGAGGATCAAGGAGTTGCACAAACACTGCAAGTTCAACTTTATCTCCAGTATTTAACCTCCTCTCCAAAACGAGAAATCTGGGGAAAGTGCAAAGAATATTCTCTGCTGAAAGTAGAACATGAAAATAAATGCATACGATTCCAGCCTATTCCGCTCTGAGAACCACTCCTTTGATGGCAGCATCTTAAATTACCTCCAGTTTTCTTGATACAAAAGTTAGCTAGGTGATATTTTGTTTTCCATAACTCCCGGACTTATATTTCTGGCAACAGATGGAAATAATGTTGATTTTAACTGCCCGATCTGAGTGTTACGAAAACAGGAGAACACTTGTTATTTGCTTCTTTCTTCTTTACAGCAACGGGGGTGGGGGGCAGGGGATCCTGGCTGCAACCTGACATCACTTCTGCCCTTGATAAGGCTGAACTGTTTTAAACATCCATCTAAGACTGAAACTTGGTAAAGACCTGAGCTGAATACTAGCCACATTTTTCCTTCCCTCTCCCATCTGTCTCTCTCCCCCCCACCCCATTTTAAATTCTCTTCCCTGATGAAAAGTTCTTAGAATCGCAAAGTCTACAACAATTTTATAAAACTGTGGTCGATATAATCGCTGCATTGTTGCTTATGGTTGTTTCTCTAGTATCCCCCCCTACCAAAGTTAAGGAGCCCCTCTTTCTCCCCTGGCTGACAATGATTAGGTGTGTTTAGAATTCTAGCTTAAAACTGTCAAGTACACCCAATCCCCAAAACTGTGGACAAACTCGCTGTCAAGTCAGATGTCTACGCCTTCCCATATACAAAATACCCGCAACACTGTTACTATTTTTTATTTACATTCCTCCTTTTATTCAGGCGCTAAAAGCACATTTTCAGTACAATCTCAAGTACAAACTTGAAAATAAAACCCACTGTGCTCAATATGGCAAATGATTTCCTAGTTAAGTGTCCATAAACCTTCAGCTTGGAGCTCATGTCCATAATATTAATATAAATAATATAAATCTCCCTATAGGTTTAGGATCAGGTTTAAACGTATACATACAGTGTGTGTGGGGGGGGGGACCCGTGCCAAGAAGTAATGCTCAGAAACCTGTTTCGTTTGCAAGGCTTTTTATTTTTAGTTTGGTTTGGTTTCTGTACGTTCATCAGCATTAAAGATCACACTTGCGTTCAGAAAATATTGTTATTTTCTATAATGGAGAAAATTGGACTCCTGTGAGTTAGATCTGTGGTTTTTAGGGATAGGATGCAAATTGGACTGACACCACTTTGCACTTTAACAATCGGATTTCGTCAGGATACAAGTTGTTTGTTTAACCCGACAGCTCCGTGCACCCCGTCGCATGCTTTACACACTCATTAAAACGATTATTCACGACCTGTCGAATGTTTTCGAGTTCATTCACAGAAAAGGGAGCCAGATAGGACCCAGGCAGACGCCGCCCTCTACTCTTCATGTGATGTGCTACCATCTTTTTGTTGTTGTTGTTGTTGTTGTTCCGATTTACAAATAAATTATTAACTAGTATTTAATAGCGTTATTAAGTTGTAATCGTCGTCTGGGCTTCTTTCCGATACATTATTTTTTCTCTCTCTCTAAACACAGATCCTTGGACTTTAGAAGCTGCACCCAGGGCCGCGAGAAAACATTTCAGGTTGACTCATATGGAAAACTCCAGAACTTCTAGGGGGGATTTCTTTCCAAAATATCTGCGCCCCAAAACTGATTTCCTATTTCCCCCTGGCAGAATTCTACCAGGGATTTCCAATAGAAATGCCGTATGGGTTGCAAGACATTTCAGAAACACTTTTTCGAGGTTTCTTGGCTGGAGCCCAAACAAAACTTTCTTCTTCCCAACTCCTACATCTTTGGGCTGGTGAGGCTGATACAAGAAAAGTGGGGAAACCACCGCGCTAATAAACCTACCTATAGATCCACCGGTTTAAACTATCACACAAGAACACAACGGGTGGGGAGGGGAGGGGACTATCTGTCCCCCCTCCCCCAATCTCAGCGCCTCAATATGCAGGATTCCGAGAATCCACATGTGAAACAGCTGTGCTGTTGGGGCAATTTTTTCCCCTCAACGCAAATCTTTGCTACTACGGTAGTTGCAAAGGAACCCCAAAGAGACTTGAAGGCGCGGGAAAGTCTGCAAGTCCTCAGCGTATACCGCCTTCCCACCGTCACAAGCCTGATCGAAGCCAAGAGGGAATTTATGCAGAGAAAGCCTGTATAAGATCGAGCTGCCCGGGGCACTAAGGCTTGCGGTGCTTTTTCCAGCCCCTGCTCCCCCGCGCCTTTCTTCAAAAGACCCTAGGAACAAAAGGGCTGTTAGAAGCCGGCAAACCTGGGGTTTTTTCCTCTCTCTGGACGCCTGTTCTAACTGGGAAAGGAGTACAGAAAGATCGCCCGTGGGGGGGGGGGGGAGAGAGAGACACACACACACAACCGTACCGTTCAAGAAAGCGTGTGATCCGGACGCTTCCTTTCCTCTTTTTTGAAGGGAAGCTGACTGCGGTGTAACTGAAAGGCTTCGAGGCCAGGGTTGTGTTGCTGGAGACTCGCGCACGTCTGAAAACAGAACGAGCGAGCGAGCACTATCTATGGTTTTCTGGCTCAAGTCATATATATATATCCCCCCCCCCGGATCATAAGGTTATCCGGCCATCGCTGTGCCAAAGTGGCGGTAATAAAAGCAGGCTTTATATCCCCCACAACAATGGTAGGGTACGAACGGAACCGACTTCGCCGCGTCGCTGGTCTTCTAATATCTAGAATACTAGATCGGGCAGAGAAATAATAGACTCGGGACACTCTTCGCGCCCTTTGAATGATCTGCTTGGATGGGGAAGGTGGGGTGGGGGCTTTTGTTGGTTTGTTTGTTTAAAGTCCCCAGCCATTAAGGTTCCCTTTCTTAAATTAGAAGGAAAACATTAAAAAAAAATGCGAAAGTGCCACGAGGAAGGAAAGGTGGGGTTTTTTTTTTCTCCCTCCCTTCTCATTCAGCTGAAATGCTGGAAATCCAGTCAGCAGGGGATGCTTGTAAGGCCCACCGGCTGGGCTGCGAAGAACAGCTGGGCCAGGCCTATTTTGCAAGGCGCCGGCTCATTCCAGGTTCGCTGCAGCCCTTGAATGTACATAAATCCCGCAGGTGAAGACTCCGGATCGATCAGAAAGTGGCTGGTTCTTATTCTGTTGCGGGCCTGGCGATCGATTTTTGTCTCCCCCCGTCCAACCTACCGGCCCGACTGCTCTGTAACGATTAGGATGGGGCAGCCACAGGAGCGGGACGGGGGGGGGGAAGGGCGGGCAGGAGGCGGGAGAAGAGAGAGAAAGGCGAGATGCTTTTCTGTTCACCTGGATGGAAATCCGGTTTACTGACAAACACAGACGCAAACACACAGATTTCCCTTCCGTCCCCACAACAGGGAGGTGAAATTCTGTCGCCCTGAAAGAAACAACGAGGGATAAATCGAAAAGATTTTTTTTAAAACCCTTTTGCAGGAAATTCATCTTGGGAAAGAGACGCGGTCGTTTATAAATAAGCTTTATAAGTTCTTTCTCTTTTTCTTGTCCCCAAACCCTAAATTATGCGGTGGGAAAGACATACTGATTTTTGGTGGAAACTAGTTTCCTTTTCCCCCCACCTTCCTTGCAGTATTATTATTATTAATAATAATAATAATAATAATAAACCATCCAGGACGCTACTTTAAGCAACCCTAATCATTCCCATTTAAAGCCAAACATTCTTTCAATTCCTGTTCCCCGTTTCAATTCTTATTTCCTTCCCCAAGTGCAATTCTACCCGCTCGATCTACCTTTAAATAAGATACAGCTAACTTTAAAGAAAGATCGTTTTGATCTTTGTCCCCAGCTGCAGGTTGTTGTTTTTTTAAAAAAAGAAACAAACAAACTAATGCCGTAATGCTGAAAAAGAGAAAAAAAAATTCCTACTTTTCAAAAACTCCAGTTTGTTACTTCAACGTCAAAACATTGCTAATCATCTCCTCCTCCCTACAAATTTCACAATGGAAACTGACTTGAATGATCACCCAAATGGCACCTTGGGGCCCTTTTTGCATACACCTTATCCTGAATCCCGGAAAAAATATCAAATTCCTAAAAAAAAAAAGTTGACAGAAGCATTGGAGGCTTTTTTCTTTGCTCTGAGCACAGATCGGAAAGAGGGAAGAGCCCAACCAAACGAGACAAATTTTTTTTTTCCTTCCCATCAGCCAAGTCTCTATTTATTTAAACCTGCCAAATTCTCACTAGATTCAAGGAATTAATTTCATTTGGCGGAAATATGCTGAATTAATTGATCTACTGAACTATACCAATTGAGAGAGAAAGAGAAAAAGAAAAAGAAAGAATATGAGGGAAGGAAGGAAGGAGGGAAGGGAGAGGGAGAGAGAGAGAGAGAGAGAGAGAGAGACGCTCTTTGCGTTGGTTCCCTAACTAAACCAAGCCTCCCTGTTACCTTTCCGAGCAACGGGCGTCGTCCCCGCTAAAGCATTCGAACGACTATTGACTGCTTGACTATTTGATTGATGGAATTCGTGTGGAAGTGAGAGATTGCTACCTATCAGGTGGTAACTATCAAAAGCTGAGATTCCCCTTTGAATCAAGTGAAACATCCCAATAACTGAGCTGAAAATGGATTTTCAGAGAGGAAGAGATGAAATTTCAAAAAAGCTTTCCAAACTCCTGCTGAGTTAGCAAAAGGGCGGCAGTTAGGGTGGCAGGAAGAGGGTTGACGCGACTTGGCTGCATCCTTTGGGTCCCTGCCTTATATGCTAACCACTGGATTTCATTATTAATTTCTTGCCTTCTTTCCGTTTCTCTGCCTTTCCTGGAGCCTGCGCCCTGCTCCCTCGGGCCTGCCTTCCATTATTGTCCCTGTTTTGGCCTGCCGGAAGCTGGGCAGTAACGGAGCCTGAGTTTATGCAACCTGTTCTCCCGTCGCTGCCATGGCAACGCAACACAAACCTCCCACCACGCTTTTTAAGGTCGCCTTTGCTGTGGGAGGGCGCGGAAGTCTGCACGGAGGGGATCTCCGGGGAGACCAGGAGTTCTATGGGTCTGACTCCCGAGAACGGGGCTTGGATCCAGGCGACGTCCTGCTTGAAGGCACGGCTCTGACAACGGTGCCTGTCTAACTTGTGCCATTCTTGCCGATGGGTTTCTTCTAAGAAAGATGACATCTTCTGAATTTCCTGTGTGAAGCATCTTAGGGGAATAACAATATATATATATATATATATATATATATATATACCTGGGTTTTGGGCCCTGAAAAGGAGGCGCTGGTAACTCTGCCACGCACAATACGCAAAAAATGAGGGAGAATGAAAAATTTACATATTCCTGTCTATATAGTACTCAAATTCTCTGCACCTCAAAAATTGAGAGCTTTACTGCTTGGATACTAGGAAATTCCAGGAGGGGGGGGGGAAATGGAGCCGTGGTTTTTTTGCGCTTGACAAGAGCGCCCTCGCCTTGCAATTTATAAAACGGCAGCCCCACTCGGCTCTTCGGCGGGAACACACGCGCGCACTGCGAGGCGGCGCAGCGCTCCTTAGAAATCAAGCCTATTGAATTCAACCGCATCTATTTCCAGGCAAATGCGCGGAGGACCAGGGCTAGCGGAAGATATAAAGCTGCGAATCCCTGCAGGCTGCTGTCCATTCTAGGAAACAGAGCGGACAGTTGTTGCTATTGTAAAATGAAGGGAATGACAGTTATCTTAGACGCGGAGAGTAAAGGAACGGGGGGGGGAAACAAACCCCATAGCATTTATTTCTTCCACCCTTTCTAGAGATTTTTTTTTTCACGCTAAAAGTTCAGCCTCTTTCTATTCCCTGCAAGGGCCGATGAATCTCTCAGCACCTCATTACCGCTGGCTTTGATTGCATTCAGCAGATGTGCTATCTTTATTGCATTTGAGGAGCTCAAATTGGGATATTAACAATTAATTATTTTCCAGAGATTTCAAATTGCAAGAACAGGGGAATTTTTAAAAACAACTATGCACACCAATTTGCAGAGCAAATTCGCCTTTTCCTTACTCCCTGTACTGACTAACTGGGGGTGGAGAGTAGCAGTGACTAAAAACAAAAAAATAAACCATATATATAGGATAATCACTGTTTGGCATTCTGATTTTTTTTTAATAGCCAGGCATGATTGTAAATGTAAATGGATAATACTTCACAACCCACAATACAAATATAGTTCTTCATTGACTATGCCATGTCTTTTATCTCTTTCAATATAATCCTGAATATTGTATCGCAAATAGACTTCAGTCTTTTAGAACAATTTCATTTCCTGAAAATATATGCCGGGTTGCAATCTAAGCTCCAGTCCCAAGTGGAAATAATAAATTTCAGGGAACTCACCCTTAAGCATGCATACATCTACATGCAGGAGAACTATTAATGCATTCCCTATTCAGAAGTCAAATCCAGGTAATGGAGTTCAGGATAGTAGAACAAGTAGCATATCAGTCCCTGGAACTTTCCAGCAAAATTATTTGGCACCTTTAATATAAAATGATTTCTACTAAAACCAAGGGATTTTGCTAAAGAAAATACAGATTGCTATCTAATCAATGGGACGCTTCTGTTCCCCCATTATGTATAACTATTCAGATAAACATGAATAAGATTGTGACCCTAAGCTTACTAACTTTTTACTGTTTAAAATATGCATTAATTTAAAAAATCAAAATTCTGTATATTTTTAGTATGCTGTTCTTAAAACAAAATTATCTCCTTCTCCACCTTTCCTGCATTTGCTTAGATTTTCTTAAGTAAGTCTGAAGCCAGAGCTATTTCAAGGGATTTTAGAACTATTATTCAGTCCTCACAACTTGTACATAATATCTCAAAATATGAGTTCCTTTTCTTTTCTTTTTGCATTCTAACACATCTGAAGACAAAAGAGATGTTCTAAAGTATTTTGAGCATTGAATGCAGTACTGCCTGAGCAGTGCAAACTCCGTTAAAATAACAAAAGAAGAAATATAGATATGCAACTCTGAGCTAATTTGTTACAGGGAGGATTCCCCCAAAAGAATCCTTTTTTTTTCCCCTTCAATTTGTCATTACAACTTCTTGGCCAATGCATTAAACTGGCCTGAACGCGCTTATTTTGGCCAAATCCAGATTTCTTCAATACATTTATCTCAACCAATTTGACAGAATAGGAGCTGAAAGTCACATTTCACTTTAAAAACAAAACAAAAAAAACAAACAGATTTTAGAAAAAATGTTTTCTTCAGCCATGCAGAAGACGAGAAGAGATTTGCTACCAATGGAGGAACCAATAAATTAGCACTGTGTAAAATTCTGGAAAGCAGGACTAAAAAAACGACCGGCACTCACCAGCTTGGAAAGAGCTGAAAAGACCGAACGCGCGAAGGCGGCTGGTGTCTTCTGGTCCAGGCTGTTTCTTTGCGCCACAGGTCATTCTTCCCAGCCGCTTCCCAAGGCAAACAAAAGATTTCTTGGCTTTTGGTCCCTTTGGCTCTCTTGCCTATTTGGCATGCTGAAATTCCTTGGGAGTTGGGAAAGATCTAGGTCAAGGGGAGAAACAGTTGTAAGCATTAGCCCGATCCTTAAGCAAGAAAGAGAAAAGAACTATAAAGGAGAGGGGGGGGGAAAGATGGGGGAGGATAATAATAATAACAATACTAATAAGAGGAGGAGGAGGAGGAGAGGATGGAGAATTGCAGGCGCTTCAAGGGCAGGTCCCCATCAAGCTCGCAGATCGAAGGCAGGTTTTAACCTTTCGCTGGCAGGGGAGGAGGGCGCAGCAAGAGTTGATTTGGGAGTCTGTGTGAGCGTTTGGGGGAGGGGGAGATAAGACCTGTAAGACGGAAGCCACCCACTGATCATTTCCCCCGTCGCCCTGGGGAGTAGTGTGGTGCCTAATTTAAAGTTCACCTACCCAGCCACCGGGATGGCTTGCTGCGATCTTCCAGCAGGATATGGTTTCGTCTTCCTGGAGGGTCCCCTCTCTTTGCCGACAGGTTTTCTCCGTTGAGGTAGAAAATCGCAGGAACACCGCCCTCCGGGCAGGGTCACCCCAAGCCCGCCAAAAGAGCTGTAGGCGCAGTCAGGCGGACCTCCAAACCTCTCCTGATCTTCACCTTCACCTTTCACTAACCCAGAGCTCCGCCACTTTCCCACGCAGAGATCCGGAACACAAAGCGACCGCCAAGTCATCCTGCGCAAGTCCTGAGCTTCTTCCCCCCCCTCTCTCTCTCCCTCTCTTCCCCCCCCCCCGTCCACACCAAGGACCACTGAACTGAGTGGGCCTCCTTGCGGGAGCGTAGCTGGCGGGATCAGCTTTGTCATTTCCCCCGTCTAGCTTCCTCTCTTTCCTCCAAGTCACCTTCCCCAAGGCTGGGGGGGAAGGACGGAAAAGAGGTTTGCCCAGGACCATCTACTGCAAAAGTATGCGGGGGGGGGGGAGAGCATGCATTCATATGCAAATAGGTCTATGAAGATGAGAAGTTCATCATAAAAAAAAAACCCCGGGGTGTGTGTGTGTGTGTGGAGGTGAGGTGGGAGAGAGAATGCTAGGTGTTCTGGTCTGGTACAAATAATAAAGCTGGTGTGGCTGGGGATGGAACTGAGGGCCCACATCCTCTTCGGGACTTTAGAGGACCAGGCCAGGTAAGTCCTACAGGATGGAGAAATGGGTTCGATTTATCCAGGCCTAGCAATAAAAATCATGAGACGAAAAAAATAAAAAAAATAAAACTCAGGCAGCCTGAAACGGTGCCCCAGTGATGGAACAAAAGCACCCAATTCTCATTTTAAAATAAGGCATTGGGGGGGGGGGAGTTTTTGGGGAGGTTAAATTGTTTGACAGCTTATGGTTCCCAGATTTAACTAAGCACCCTTATTATTTCAAAGGATACCAAAAGATCAAGCCCCAGACAAACACCCCACCTTTCTACCAGTTGAGCTTAACAGAATCTCACCCTCTTTCTCAGCTAAAAAAGAATTCCCTTTTCTAAAAGCACCATTTCTCCTGCTCTCTTAGCACAATCCTATATTCATTTAACTAGGGAGTAAGCTCTGCTAAGTCTAATGGCCTTACTCTGAGAATCATGTTGACTTGTATGTTAATCTTACTCTTAAAAGTCAAGTTCTTAATGGCCCGCTCTTTCAAAACATCTGCACATCATTTATGAAGGAGAGAACCTGCAATGTACTATTTCTAATGCCAGTTTGGGGGGTCTAGTAATTTCCAAACAACTTGAAATTTAATCCAAACAATAAATTTCAAATATTCAAACAGGGGAGGGAGAAAACAAGGAGATCACATTAAAAAGGTACATCTTATAGGTTATCATCTGCATGTCATGATCATAGTAGTAATAAATTGTGGTGGATGTTACTACGTGGTGATCTATTTAAGGGATCTATTGGTAGCATTTATTCATAAAGTCCAGAATTTGAACCCTTTTTTATATAAAGAGTGGGTAAGTCATCCCTAGAGAAAAACAAAAGGTTTAGTAGCTTGGTTGAGAGTTGAAGGTAGATGGATGTAAGAGAAAGTTTGTGAAAAGGGTTTGGGGAGAGGAAGCTGATTGTTTTCACAACCAATACAGAAAAGACACAGCCTAATTATCTACCACCTTCCTTCCTTCCTTCCTTCCTTCCTTCCTTCCTTCCTTCCTTCCTTCCTTCCTTCCTTCCTTCCTTCCTTCCTTCCTTCCTTCCTTCCTTCCTCCCCTCCCTCGATGGCATTTGAAAAAGTACTTTGCAACTACAATAGAAATAATAATAGTTAGTTAGATGCAACTGTTATGATTTCTTCTCCTTGGCCGGGACACCCGCCCTGTATCCTAGGAGGTTTGTTTTTTTTAAAGGAAGAAGGAAAAGAAATGGCACCTGAAGGATTTAATCCACAGAAAGCGGCATCTGAACAACAAGCGTCTGTTTACACACCTTCAAGATGAAATGCGTGCAGAGAAACACACTATCGCCCCACCTTTTTCTCAGCCACAATTATCCACCAAGTTTACCTAATTAATGCTTATTAACCAACGGGGGGGGGGGATTCCTCCCTCCTATGTCTTTGTTTAGGCTTGCAATTATTGAACCAATCTGGTTTCTACATACCACGTCCCCCCACCCTTTCCAGACCTATGTCTGTACTCACATATCCACACATACGATTTGGAGCACACCCATTATAGTCCCCCCCCCAAAAAAAAGCTATGAAATAGCAGGATTAATCCATGGTGTTGGATTTTCCACAATATACAGTTCAGGACAAGAGTTAGATAACACACCAGGTACTTTGTCAACTGGGCCACCAGACCCTTCTGCTGATTCCTTTAGCTTTGGCAAGTGGTGTCAGGCTAAGAATCTATCTTGGAATATAGATTTAGATATAGATCCAGATCGGGATATAGAATTCAGATAGATCTATATACAGTATATATAAAATCTGTAGACTATGAAGTCTATAGGGGGGAAAATACCGGTAGAACTTCAGTTTTTTTGTTTGTTTGTTTGTTTGTTTGTTTAACTCTTTAACTTTTTTTTCTCCTTAAAATAAAATAAAAAGGATTTCCGAGGTGCTCCCCAGATTTTCTGGCTTTGCAAACTAATCTAGCCTAGTTCCAACAGGAGAACTGGATATTGACTTTTACAATTGTGTAGTCAGCTCATCTTCTTGAGAAAGTTAGGAAAACTTTGGATGCCATTTCTTCTCAGCTGCCTTCATCTCTCTTTTCCTCCCGATTTATTATTATTTCTTCCCGATTTAATAATTTTCAACACCCCTCAACGCCACCTTTTCCCTTCTTAACGACGATACCAATCTCCCTGCATTTGCTCTTATCACTCGCCCAGCCGAACTTCTGTTCCTTTTGTGCCGGGCCTTTTTCTCTCTCCCACTTTTTTTCTAGGAGGGTGGAAGTCTCTTTTTAAAGCATTTGGCGATAGCATCTCCAGGAAAGAGATTATTTTTCTTCCCCCCCGTGGTGAGAAGGGAGCCCGTTTATTGCCTTAGCCCTGGACATTTTGCGGACTACACAATTGCAACAAATGAAGAACTTGTTCTCCGCGGACTCTCTGCGGGATCCAATTAGCGGGGGGGGGGGAGAAGCCCTTGCACAAATTCTGCAGTGATTTGCAAGAACGATTGCCCTCCTTCCCGAAATTGTCCCTAAAACCGGATGTTTATTTCCCCCTCTCCGCTCGTGTGCCCACAAAACAAACTCTCAAAAGCAGCATTTCCCTATCTTTTCCAACCATCAATTGCGTTTGCGTTTAAGAGCTCGGAAGAAGCTGAAGTCTGCCTCTCTTTCATCACAGAAATTGATGTCATTCGTAAGGACCTAAAGGCTCAATTCTGCAGAGTCCCTGACATCATTGCCACATAGCTTTCCTCCCCTCCCCCTTCTTCTAACAAATCTTTATACATATCCTTCTATTCAGAGAGAGAGAGAGAGAGAGAGAGAGAGAGAGAGAGAGATAGAAGGGCACCAAATATTCCCTCCAAAAAAACATACATTGTAGAAGACGTTTTAAAAATGGCACCAAGTATACACGCCTTTTGGAATTTAGAAACGGAATAACAAGAACTGCTTACAGTCTATAACTGTACTGACACAACATTCATACAGTTCACACCTCTACACTCACAAAGGGCTTCGCATCCAAATGCTCAAGAGAGAGCCCAGACCTAAACAGCTAGGCCCTGCCGAGTTCAGATGGCTTTATTTATGGGCAAGGCTGGGATTGCAAGGTCTCGTTAAAGTCAACGAGGTTTACTTTTTGCAGTAAGCGCGGCTCCAACGCTGGAGGCTTGAACGACAGTAGCTTGGTTGCCTTCAAATGGTCCTCCACACGGCTAGCCCTTGCAAGGAAAACTGCTTGAAGTTAAAGCCAGGAGCTTGCCAGGCAGCCCAACGAAAACGCCGACCTCCTGGCAGGACAACTCCGCGATTTTGAGGCTGCCCCTGCAAACTGTTTTTATTGAAAACTTTGCAGCATTTTACTGATTCATAACTTGAAAGCAGAAAGGAACGAGCGGGCCATGCTGTATTTCTTTCCTGCCTGGAAATTCTGCCTGGAGCAATTGATTCTTTGGCCATACTGCAAAAGCAGCAGGAGCTGGGGGGAAATTCGGCCCTAAGGGTCCAGCTTTAGTTTTTTTTTTACAGTTTTAAAAGCCTTTTGGGTATTAAAACGCCTGGATAAAAGAGACAAAAGCACTATGGAATATATATGAATTTAGCCTATTTTTTATTTCTGTGTGTTCATAGTAAACATTTTTTTGTAAGTGACAAACACGGGCATATGACCACAGTATCACAATCAAGTTTTTTTTTTAAGACGACATTAACAATCACTCAAATTTATGCGGCATTTGCGCAACACAAGTTACATATTTGCAAGGTTTACCTATAAGTACAATAGGTATTAACATTTCACTACATTTAAAAAAAATAAAGGTGACCTGTTAGTGACCACATACATCTAAATATACACAACACAAACTGAAGGCAATTCATGATTTTCTGTCCCCTCGGATTCACTGAAATGGGCAGTGCTGCAAAACTGAAAATTATATCATTCTGATGTATGATATTTCATATTTTAAAGAAAAGAAAACATTTCGCATACTGAGTGCATTTTCTAAAAACCCAATCTTTGGTCTAAAAGTAAACAAAAAGGAGGGAAAAAAATAAGAGAGGGGAAATAGCTCTTTTTTAAAAAAGTGGAGGACAAAAGAATCCATGGTTAAAACGTAATTCTTGAACTTCTCTGCCAAATTGCTTTGCATCTTATACAAATGACCATTTGCATCATGGGATTTATCCATTTTTGTGTTTCTATTCCCACGATCTGCACCCAGCAACATATTCATGGTAACTTATAATACTGCGAACATGGAAAATCTAGCAGCCCGGCATTTCCTACCGGAATTAAAATGGCCAAAAGCATTTCAGATATACATCCTACGAGATTTTAATATTAATACTCCCTTCCTTCTTCCCAAATGCATTGTCTACGAGGTATTCTTCCCATCTGGCTGACTCGGCTCTCTGGTTTGGAATCATAAACAACCTTAAAAAAAATGAACAAACGTACAGAAAATGGGGGAGGGGGAAAACTTAATAAAAAATACCTGGACTCTTTTTTTTTTCCTGGGTGAGTTTTTTTGTTTTTGTTTTTTCCTTTCTGTTTTGTTCTTTTTAATAGTCTCGCTCTCGTGCTCTTTCTCGCTCGCGCTCGCTCGCTCTCTCGCTCTCGCTCTCGCTCGCTCTCCTTTCGCTATCATTTACAACGCAAAGGTGTGTAAAATGTTCACTTACAGTCTTGGCTCCCCTGGAGGTTAATGTATTAACGGGTTGGAGGAAGACCCCTGATTTTGATGTGTGAAATAATCAGAAAGTCCCCCCGACAATCCTGTGGTGAAACTCGGCAAGGAGGGTCTTAAGGACTCGCACGGGAGCGTGGAAGGCGCCTGAGGCGAGGTGGAGGAAGAGGCGGCCCGGCCCGTCATGGAAGAGCTGCTCTGCGAAGTCATGGAAGGGTGAGGGACGTGGGGGAAAAAGTAACTGGTCTGGCCGGCCGCCAAGAGGTTGACCGAGCAGGGGTTGAGGGAGTAGGTGCCCGAGCACGGCACCGACAAGCCGCAGGGCACCGAGGCGGCCAGGGCCGCCGCCGTGAGATGGTGAGTGGCGTAGGGCAGCTCGCCGTTGACCAGCCTGTCCACGCTCAAGCCGTTGGAGGCGGAGAAGGAGTGGTTGTTCCCCAAGGAGTTCTGGGTCAGGACTGAGCTGTAGGGCATGGGGTGGCTGGGGTAAGCCGACGTGCTCCCGTTGTAGCTCAGCGTGCTGCTGGCCCGCGGATGGTGCAAGGAGAGGAAGGGCGACATGGGCCAGTACAAAGAGCCCGCCCTGTCCATGAAGGTCAGGCCGGTGGAGGTCAGGCGGGCGCCCCGCTTGAAGGCCAGCTTGGCCCGGGAGGTGGTGGAGCGTCGCCGGAGCTTGCCTGTGGTGCCCCCGATGAAGACGTCGTCGCTGGACGGGTCCAACATCCAGTAGTTGCCTTTGCCCGGGTCGTCGTAGTGCCGCGGCACCTTGACGAAGCACTTATTGAGCGACAGGTTGTGGCGGATGGAGTTCTGCCAGCCCTGCTTGTTCTCCCGGTAGTAGGGAAAGTTTTTCATGATGAACTCGTAGATGCCGTTGAGGGTGAGGCGCTTCTCCGGGCTCTGACGGATGGCCATCATGATCAGCGCGTTGTAGCTGAAGGGCGGCTTCTCGTACTTGCCGTTCTTCTTCTCGCCCTCCTTTCCCCCGCCATCGCCGCCGCCGGCCTCCTTGGCCCCTTCCGGCACCCCCTTCTTCTCCTCGGACGGCCCTTTCTCCTTGTCGTCCAGCTCGGCGGCTGAGCCGGCTTCCCCTTTGCCGGCCAAGAGGTCCCCTTTGACTACCTCCAGGGGGCCCGAGGGGGCCGGCGCCCCGGCGGCCGCGGCCGCCCCCACCCCGGAGGGCTGCAGCAGAAGCTGGCTCTTTTCTTCCTCCTCGTCATCCTCAGCCGGGGTGGCTCTCTGAGGCTGCGGCGGCTGGGCTGGGTGGTGGTGGTGGTGATGGTGGTGGTGGTGATGGTGCGGGTGGTGGTTATTATGGTGGTGAGGATGGTGCTGGTGGCTATGGTTGTTGTCGCTCTGGACGGCTTCGGGCACCAGGCTATTGATGCTGAAGGACGACTTGGGCAGCATTTTCACTTCCTTCCTATCGCCCATGTCCAACATCACACTCTAGGCAGGAAGGGAAAGTCGCACAGCCGGGAGGAAGGCGAGGCAACGGGCGCGGCGAGGTCCGTCCTGGAGGGTGCAGCACCGGGCGGCAGTGAGGCGGCGGGAGCGGCTGGGCACTTGCACACCACGAGCTCCAGAGCTTTGCGAGGCATGTAGCAAGGACGGGAGCGCCTGTGCAGGGGATGGAAAAGACCAACTGGCTCCTAGCAAGGGAGCCAGAGCCAAAGCCACGGGAGGGGGAGGAAAGGAGGGGGTGCAAAATGGTTCAAAAAGGGGATTTTCCAAAGGGCACGAAAATATGACTGCGCCCCCCTTGAGAAAAAAAAAAGGAGCCCCAAGTCCTTCTGTCCAAACTACTTCATGGTGCCTGGAACCCCCCTATTCCACCCGAGCAAGGGAGGGGGGGAAATCAGCTGCCGGGCTGAGGCTGAGAGCAGCAGAGACGGCTTTAGCTACAATTAATTTCCGAGCTACAGACACACACTAGGGCTGTAAAAAAATTTTTGGTTTAACCTTTCTCCCCAGCTATCCAATCAAAGAGCGCGGCGTGCAGGGACGTCTCTCTTCCGGCTACCCAATCAGCGCCGGGCTTTTTCCGCCTCTTCCCCTCGCTCTTTCGTCGACCTCCTTCCTTTTTCAGCCCGCGCAGCTCTACCGGAGGGCGTAAGGATACCAATCGGAGAGGCGAATCACCGCGGCAGGTTACTTATACCCGCCTCTTCCTTCTTTTCTCTTTCCTGGCAACACCCCTCCTTTCCCCCCATCATGTCACTCTCCAGTGGAAACCATATATATATATACATATATATATATACATATATATGTATACATGTGTATATATGGTATGGCTGGAGGTACGGATGAGGATCTGTAACGCCCATATACACGTCTCCCTACTTGTGGGTGTAACCCTCGTTCCTGCTGCCGGGGGTGGGGGTGGGGGGGCGGTGGCCGAGAGGAGAGGAAATGGAGGGCGGGGGGAGGCGGGGGGGGGGAGAGAGAGAAAGGCACTACTTTGCGGAACCAGCCGCGCCGTCTCGCCGAGGCCCAACTTCCGCGGCCTCTCCCGCCTCGGCTCCCGCGGCCGCTCTTTGGCTGACTTCTTAAAGAAAAGCGGCCGAGGGGGCCTCTCCAGCCCTCCTTCGGCTGCGACGCACCTCACCTGCCGGAAGAGGGAGGGTGTCCTGTGTCGGCGGGCGTGGACTCCGGGGCTGGCGGGTTTTTGGCAACGGAGCTGCGGCAAGGCCGGGGGAGCTGCCAGCGCTTCTCTTGAGTCCGGGCGCTGGAGCATCGGGCTCGTCCTTTTGGCCGGGAGGGGGGGGGGGTGGTGCGAAGGGCATAAGTAAAATAATAAATGAGCAGCAGGTAAATCCTCCTCGCTCCCGCTCCCCCAGCTCTCTCTGTGTGTAATCTGGTCCCCTCCCGGTGGGGCGATGTCCTCCCTCTCCGTCTCTCAGAGCGATGCTTGGGCGCGCCTGCTTGGCTCCGGAGGAAAAGGCCGGCGAGGTTCCAGACGAAACGGGCAGCCCTGCATGACTTCCCTTTTGCAAAGGCTCGCTTGGACTTTTCGCGGGAAAAGACTTTTCGGTACAGGCGGGAGGCTGCCTGTCGCCCGGGAAGTGGGACTCGCTTCAAACGAGAAACGCGCGGAGTAGCGCAGGCTTAAAGACGTTCGTTTTATTCTAAATACCAAAAGATAGGGCTGCTTTCTTTTCTTGGTTTTTTTTTCTTTCTCCTTCCTGTTAGGAGATCCGACTCTTTTTATTTATTTCAATCTTGATCGTAAACATACGCCTAGGTTACACATTATTCATCGATGCTAATGTTCTCGAGAGCCTGTCTTTTGCATCTTTTACGCCCGGAATTGGCTGGTTTGCTTTTGCTTTTAGTTTTATTCTCACTGTGAGAGAGGATCCTCGGAGGAGGAAAAGGTCGGTTGGATAAAAGAACCAACTGCTTTTGGCGCTCTGTCCCTCGCCGGTTTTGGGTTGGTTTTTTTTTTATTTTTTTAAAGTTAATACGGATGGAAAGAGGCGAGTTTGCGAGGTGAGGGTTTTCTTGAGAAGGGAATTAATCATCCGGATCAAATCCTCTCCTTTCCAAATCCCCTCCTGAACGAGACGCGCAGACTTTCGCTAGAGAAAGAAAGCCCAAATCCAGAGAGCAAAGTGTCCCCGGGGCTGGGCGTGGGTGGGTGTGTATTGCGGGGAGGGGGGAGGGCAGGAGAATATCCGGATCAAAGTTAAAGCGAAGCTGTCATCACTTTATCCACATCAGCACATCAGTACGTTCAGAGCGTAGAAAATGTGAGCGAGGCCGGTTGTCAGGAACGGAGGGAGGGCAGAGCAGAAAGCTGTTTTAATTAACGCTGAAGGTTCGCCAAAGAAAAATAAAAACTGTCTGGGAAGAACATGAACCTTCCAGGAGGTAACCCGTGCAGGAGGAAGGGATGAACTAAAGAAGAAGGCTCTGTAACAACAATCATTCCCTTCCCTAAAGCAAGCAGTAAGAAACTGCATTTAAAAGGATGATTTAAAGTGATTTAATCCACTAACAACTATTATATCTCTTTCCCCCCCCCCAGAACCTGAGATCTCGTCATTCTTCAAAGGCTTGGGGCTTGCCTGTATTAAAATGGTGTAAAGTTGGGAGGTGTGAAAGATAAATAGTTATTGTCAGTGTTGTTGTTGTTACTGTTATTATTTTTAGAAAGCTTCCCCTAAATCTCTTTTTCCTCCTCAAATTCTGGGGGAAGAAGATAGCTTAGGTAAACATTGACTGATGTGGAGCAACCATACTATATGATATGCAGGAAGGAAAGTGTTGATTAACACAGAAGGGGGAAAAAAGCGAAATTAGCTGATTGCATGCTCATAAGTGCAAGCTGTCATTGAACTGCTTTTAAAATAGACACAGCTGGGTGTTTGTGTTGCAAAAATTCTTGTGTTTTTGCTAATACTGAAATAAGCATGATTTTGTATACCAAACATTTTCGGATCATTAAAATTTGTAATCTGCTCTGGTTGTGAAACACAAAGAGAAGCAACCGATTCCTTTGGCTGCCACATTTGCTGATATGATATTAACTCAATCAGGTCTTGACAATTGGGGCCATTGTAACCCGTCTCAGTTTTTTTTAAATCTATTTAATATACACAATATCCAATATGAGTGTAGTATGTTAACATGGAATTGACCTCCCTCTAAAAATGTTTTATTCTGAAACAAAACTGAAGGAGAAGATTTGCATTTACTATTATTATTGATGTCCTTTGTTGAAAATGAACTGTTCTGAAGTCTTATTCTTTTCTATTGTTTTGGGATCTGGCACGAAAATGAAAAAAGGACAGACCTTCGGTAACAAATAATAGGAATAAGTAAACCAATATTCTTTTCCCGGGATCTTACCTAATCCTGTGATCAAAGCTGGGAAAGCTATACTTCCTTCCTCCAAAACATAGATATTAAATTGATATATCATACACTTGAAATTGTTTCAGAGAGCAGTCTGAGTCTCAGTCCAGTGTGAAACAAAGACTGAAATGTTGCTGATCTCCATTATTGAGACAGGATTGCAGAATGGCATCTAGACCCAGCACCAAACTCAATGAAAAGTTCATCTACATACAGGAAGAATACAGGCTTGGAAAGAAATTTGCATTAGAAGCCGTTCAGAAGATCCTCGTCTCTCTGCCACCCCCATGCCCACCTCCCATGAAGGCTGGGATTGCCATTTCCAGACTGTTTATTTTTTCAAGGGTAGCGTCTGGTCACTCAAGAATGTCTCTTTTTTTGCCTAAAGGCTCACTTAAAAATAACAAAACAAACCCGATGGGAAAGTTCTGGTCACAGGTGCACCATTAATCACCCACATTTAGAGCTCCCAATTTCATTCATTTTCATGAACCCAAATGGCCTAGCCTCTCTTCTTCAACCAATTCAGACCAGTTTGGAGGACAGAATGGTTAAAACCAGGAGTAATTAATTACTATTAGGATGCTGTGGGGAGGGAGGGGACACTTTTGGGCAAAACCAAACTTGAGCACTTTCAGTCACATTAGTTTTCCTGCAAGCATTCATTCCCCCTGCAATCTTTCTTATTAAGATCAACCAACCTCTGGGGGATTTTGTCAATTCCCTTCCGGTGCCAGAGAACACAAAAACTGAGAAGATCTGCAAATTTTAGAAGCCCATCCCACCCGGACTTTTTTTTCCCTTTTTGGTCCTACAGCAAGGATGAGCAGGTAAACACTTGTCTGAAACTTTTGGACACCCCCACCACCCCAGTCATTTCAGAAGTGAGAATTGGGTGAGTCTTAGGATAACTAGAATGAGCACTTGATTTGGGGTTGCCTTAAAACGGTTTCCCGCCAACCTAAGAATCGGCTTGCTAAAGAGACTTTGGTGTAACTCAGAGGCAAATAATCTCGAGGGGATGAACCTAGCAAGCAAAATACAAGAAAAGGAAAGCCCTGTTGCCTGAATTCACCAATTGTCCACATTCGTGTTGTGAGGAACAATCTGTTGCTCCCAATTTAGACTTATGGAGGTGGGAAGAGAAGCCCATTTTCCCATTTAGGAGCCATGGGTGCTTGAGAATAGCACACCGGGTTCTCAAGTCCTTCCTCCGCGTGACTCCCAAGACACCCAGAAAGGGCTGAGGCCAACCTGAAATTCGCCTTCAAGAGCCATCTTCCCACAAACGGAACTGCTTAGTGCAGGCCATGTTCCTGCTCTTCCGGTGCTCAAGATGAGGGGCAGGTGGCCCACAAGGCTGATGGAGAGTCCAGTGCTGAGGAGAAGGCCACCTCCTGGGCTTTGTAGCTTGAGAAGAAACAGGGCGCCTTTGTCTACGGCAGCAGTGGTTAGTCTTGGCTGTGGGTTACCAGAATCACTTTTGCCGGGCTGCTCCATGGAAGCACATTTATTTGGAAGACCTTGGTTTTGACAGTTGTCCCTGCCTGTCCCGCCCGCCTTCCTTCCAGATAATGGTCAGCTGCATAGAGGAAATAAGAGGCCTGTGAATATTGGCCATGGCAGATCAAATAAAAAGAAAAGTGGAGACGAGGAAGAGAGAAATGGCTAATGTAACTTTTTTTCCTAACCTAATGCTGCCCATGTGTAAGGGCTACAAGTCCCATCAATCTCAACCAGTGGGCCCACATTGGCTGGAACTGGTGCGAGTTGTTCTTCAACACAACTGGATGAACACCAAGTGGGCAAAGGCCACAGGAGAAGTTTCTCACTTGCAAAGAAAGGCTGAGCGCCAATAAAAGTAGAGAGGGGGGGAAAAGCAGATCTCCCTCTCCCCCAGTTTTCAAAGGGGTTTCCTGCGGACTCTAGCCAACGCCGGTGTCATCCTGAGCAGCTGGGAATGGCGATAACATTTAGCGATTAGAAGTTTCTCTCTTTAGCGTGTTATAGCTTTCTTCTCTGGGTTTTGGTTACAGGTTCTACCATTAGGTTGGCGAGAACAGTAGTGAACTAAACTTCCCAGTAAGAGGTCTTCACACCAGGGAAGTGTGACTTTGCCGCAGCAGCCCTGCCTCGTCACTCATTAGGAAGCCGCAGGTTGTCAGCGGCTTCTCCTCTTGGCGCGCACACGGGTGCGCGCGTTCACACACACAAACTGAAACTAAACGAAGGAGCACATGATTAAAAGACAAGCGTCTACGGGGCCTGTCATTTCAGCATCTTTCCATCATAACATTGTGGCACAGGGAAATTTGCTTGAAACCCTCGGAAAAAAAAAATCGATGGAAGCGGAGGCCTGAAGGGGAGGGCTTTCAATTTGAGCGAATTGCTGGCTCCGGATTGCCTTCTGCTGAAGAGGAAGAAGAGATGCTGGCAAATACCAGGGGTCTCCAGGGGACTTCTTGGAAACCCCTGGAGGCATCGCGCACTTCTCTTCGAGCAGGTAGGTGGGCATTGAGAAGAGACTCAGGAGAGGGGGCGTAGTACGTCTTGAATTGATCCACTTGGGGTAGGGGATTAGAACAACCTACCGAGCCCAATTTCCCTCCAGCAGGTGTCGGAGAACTGCCCCCTAAAGCTGCAACTGTCTGGGACACTCCGTTCCCCGTGACTAATGTTTGTTGGCAAGGCTAAGGAAGAGGAGGAGGCGACGCTGGTGGTGCTGGCGGCGCAGGCAGCGTCTGGACTCTAGCGATCAACACTTTTCGGGTGCAAACCTTCAAACAAGTCAAGGCGAGGCCAGGTTTCCTTATTTTCTGGGTTATGCAGTCCACATCACGCCCCCCACCCCCACCCCCAAGAGTTAAATGCTCAGTTCCGCCGAGAAACTCACGGGGTTGCTATAGAGGAGGCGCAATTCTCTAAGGCCCGCTTGAGAATCTTTGGAAAAGGTGGGCAGAGTTATCTCAAGGGCATCCGGTCTGCTTCGGAGGGCCGTCCTGTATGCTGTGAGCTCGGAAGGAAATCCCACTTTGGCTGATGGCCAAGGAAAGACCCGCGCTCTCCCTTTGGCCGAGCTTGCCGGTTTTGGCCTATCGAAACAGGTTGCAAGCTTTCCACTTAACACAGGTCTCTTTTCAGAAGGAGAGGAAGCGAGAAAAGAAGTGCAAGTGGGGTGCGTTGAAGAGAGAGCAACAGCCCTGGGTTTGCACCGAAGCTTTCAAGGCACTGAACTCAAAAGTGTGTGAATCATGAATTATTGGCGGCGGGGTGAGGGTGGGGGCTGCTTAATCGGGGGGGGGGAAGTGGAAGATCTGAAAGCGCGTTTCTTTCTTTGCCTTTCGGAGACTTGGGGTAAGGGGGATACAGTGGCGGGGGAGGGGAAGAAAAAGGAAAGAGGCGGCCGCGGACAGCTTGTTTCCAGCGACGAACCTAAGAGGGACGCATCCCATAAACTCCTTCGACTTTAACTACCCTCGAAGGGCTGCGAGTTGAACTTTTAGCGCTCTAAAAATAACGGGCGGCGTCGCCGTGCCACTGCTTCGCCCCCAGGGCTGCGTCGCAACGTTTGCCTTGAAAGGGTTCGCGCCCAGGGATTCGGCGGTGTGTTGAAATCGGAAAGCCGCACAGCTAGTTTAGAAACCAATGCCCAGCACTGCAGCCTTGCTGGAAAACAATCTTCTAGATAAAACGAGGTTGGGACGGAGGGGGGGGGGGAAGAGAAAATGCCTTTAAAAGTGTTGTGCGTGTGTGTGTGTGTTTAACATAATAAAGAGAAGTCCTGCCTGAATTTTTCTTCCATATTTCAACAGAGGCAAACCAGAAGTTTTCCATACTAGGTCCTTGGCGGATAATGGAAAAAACCTTGCTTAGGCGTCACTGTGCACTGCTTTGGTTTGTTTGACAGGTTTTAGGGCAGGTGCTGGAATTAAGTCAGGAAATAAGGTACTAATCCAGGCTCTCTCTCTCTCTCTCTCCTCGAGAGACTTTCAGAATTGTTACCGGCACCTATTGTCACAGGCTGTCCGGAAAAGGATGCAAACGTTTGCCTGCAGATGTGCTAGGTTGAATCCTTCACACAGTTGATCCGTGTGCCACAGAAAGGCATCGTTGTGGCAAAACTTACTGTCGCAGTGGATGAAAAAGTGGGAACTTTTGAAATTAGAAATCACCCCTGGGCTGGAAAGGGAGGGAAGGCTGGAGTAATCTGGAAGTAAATTCCACTGAGAGGGCTTGCTTCTCTCTGCATGGAATGGGCGTAGAGTGAATTTATTTCTCCACAGACTATACAAAACTTGGTAAATCGTGTCTAAGTAGTTATTTCATTTCTGCTGGAGGGAAAGTTTTTAAACTTTCTGGTTAACTCGCGGGTGCTTATAATGGTTGAAATAGTAGATTACTAATGTTAATTATGTTTCTCTTAATAAAATTTAGACAACCAACATGGATGCATTTCTTTTGGTTCCACAACACTTTAACCGAGCACAACCCTGAACATAGATGTTTAGGGCAAATAACAGTACACGTTTTTCTTCACCTTTCCTATCTCTTGTCTATGGAGATTCTCAGTCATCCAAGTCCCAAAGGTGCTTTTTCAAGAGGTCTTCAAGGAAAAAACAAGAAAGTCCGGTTGCCTCTTGAAAAAGCACCTTTGAGTTTCCTGCCTCTTCTTCATAGAAGATAGAGCAAATTAACCCAAAGCCAAAGTCTCAGCCTGGATTTAGGGGGAAATACCTCACTTTTCCCTCAATCACTGAGGCTACAATAATTGTTATGGCTGGGTTTGGTGGGGAGATAATAAATTCTTCCCAGTTCGAGCATACAAATCAAACAGCGCAGGGGGCTTCACAGCTTGGCTAAAATCCGTCCGGATTTCATACAAGGAATTGCAAGCGTCCCATCTCTCTCTCTCTTGCTCTCGCTTTCTCTCTCTCTCTTCTCCTCTGTCCCTCCCCCCTCTCTCTCCTGCAGAAACAAAATGTGCAGAAATCGGTCGCCGCAGACGCGCTTTATATCTCCGCAGGCCCAAAAGTAAGGCGCTCAGACGCGTGAACTCTCTTGTCTGACTTCCCAGCGCTCTTCTCTAATCTGACCAAGATTGTCGCTTTGCTTTACCAAAAAGAAGCCGAATCCCCTTTTGTAGGGCGTGAAGATGAAGTTTTGAAGCCACCAAATTCGCCCCCCTCCCCCCTCCCCCCCAAAAAAAAGAGGCAGTGAGGGCGAACAACAGCTTGCCTTAGCCTTCTTTCCTTTAATTCTGCCTCTAATTCTGGGACAGCGTGTGAATTCAGTTCAAAAGGCCAAGCTGGAAGCACTGAAGACTGAGAAGGGAAGGAGGCTTAACCCTACAAGCGGGCGGTTTTTTTCTCTCTCTGGGCCTGGTTGCCTGACTCGGGCTTTCACTTGGTTGGGTCTCCTTCGGGGTGGGAAAAAATTCCGGGGAGGCACAGACGTCAAGGGGTTCAAAGAGTTTGGAAGGGCTCTTCAGAGCCTGGAAGACCTCCTGGGAGGGTTTGCCTCAGCTTAGCCGTCTTCCTAGGACATCCGTTGGACCCCCTCAGTTCCCATTGACTTCAATGGAGGAATCTGCGTTGGTTGCGTTTTAGATCCGTAAACAAAACCAAACCAAAAAAAAAAAGGATAAAGAGGAAGGAGGGGGGCAAGCGAGCAAAAGAAAAGAGCGCTCTGCCCCCCCCCAGGGTTCCCTTCTTGTTTAGCCCTCCCGCTGGTGAGAAGGGGTGTCTAAACTTTTTTTTTTTTTTTTTGCGGGCCTCACCCTCCCTCCCTCCCTCCCTCCCTCCCTCCTTTTCTCTTATCCCACCTGCTACCCAGCGATGGATAAAGTCGTTCTGGGTCGCTCTTCCGGGCAAGCAAGGCTAACGTTAGCTCGAGAGTTTTTCCAGAGCCCTTTTGTGTATTTGGATTTCTTTAGCTCGGCAATTATAGTAACAGATTTTTCTCCTCTGTAAACACAAACGGGGACTTGGGGTGAGGGAAACTCCTCCGTCATGTTTTTGATTACTATTTTTGAAATCGCGGTACAAACAGCAAACTGAGCCATTGCATTATTTTGTAACCCGAGAAACACAAGCAAATCAAAAGTGTCCTCCGGGGGCCCTTTGTCTCTCTTGTTTGTGCCCTGGGCGCGCGCGCGCGCGCGCGCGCGTCTTGTGCGCAGAGAAATCGCCGGGATCGTTCGCACTTCGGCTCCCCTCTCGGCCTTCCACTTTTGCTTCAGAGGGGTTCCTGCAGAACTTTTAGATTAAGGATTTTTTTGGGTGGTGGTGGTGGTGGTGGTAGGTTTACACTCCCGTAAACTATTTTAGCAGCCCGGCAAATGACAGTCCCCACGTGATGGTGCTGGGCGAAACCTCTGAAAGCCTGCTGAAGTTAGAACCACTTTGCTCAAAGGGCGCAATACATATACAGCCTTATAGAAATATCTGACTTCTCCTGCCGAAATAAAATCGTTTGCAAAAAAAAAAAAAAAAATCTTTTCACTCGGACAAATGGCTGTTGGTCCTCCTGTTTTGAGAGCTGGAGTCACAACAGGCATAGCTGTCAACCCTTCGATATGGGCCAAACGTTTCTAAGGGCGGGGAACCCGATCCCTAAGCCTGGCATCTGCTTCTTGCAGTATTTTGGGGTTAGCTGTAGCTTCTCTTACCTGACCAGCAGCTCAAACTTTATCGGTCTGTTTCTTTACAATAAGGTCACTGGGTGTGCCCGCCCCGCCCCGCATCCCGCCTGCAACCAGAATGCTTTCACTTGCCAGTGGGTTCCAATTACAACAAACAAATTTTTTTTTGGGGGGGGGCAATTTAAAGCCCCTGAAAAAGTTGGAGACACATGGTTTGCAAAGACCGTTGGCTCTACTTTTCAAATATCTTCCAGCTAGCTTAGAAAGCGCTCAGGAGGACCAGGACCACCCCAGTCTTTCTTTCTTTCTTTCTTTCTTTCTTTCTTTCTTTCTTTCTTTCTTTCTTTCTTTCTTTCTTTCTTTTCTTTCTTTCTTTTCTTTCTTTTTCTTTCTTCTTTCTTTCTGTTCTTTCTTTCTTCTTTTCTTTTCTTTCTTTCTTTTCTATCTTTCTTTCTTTCTTCTTTTTCTTTCTTTCTTTTTCTTTCTTTCTTTCTTTCTTTCTTTCTTTCTTTCTTTCTTTCTTTCTTTCTTTCTTTCTTTCTTTCTTTCTTTCTTTCTTTCTTTCTCTCTCTCTCTCTCTCTCTCTCTTTTCTCCCGGCACAGGACATTGGCGGCTTTAGAAAAGCCACCAAGAAAGAAAGAGACACTGCCTGCTTGCTGCCTAAAAATAATTCTTCCAATCCTTAAAAGCTCCATTAAATATAGAGTATTGACTAAAGGGCCCACAAAGAGTAGGACTAAACTTGGAACTTCCACAGTCAGAAGCAGTCTACCTCTAAGTACGTAATCCTTCTCCCCAGGAGACTGTTTCTTGGGAGAACTTGGGTTTGGTAGCCCTGTGACTTAATACCAGCCAACAACAGCAGAATTTTGGCTTTTACTGTTCAACCTCTTAGTCTGTGTATGTGTGTGTGAGTGAGAGGGAGGGAGGGAGGAGGCGGGCTGAAACCTGCAAAGATAGGAACGAAAGCTTCGATCCGCTTCGATTACCCATCTACAAGAGATCCAGCTCACAGTACCAAGTGCCTGTATTAACGAAGGAGCTGACGAAAGAGGCTTATTTATGAACAAAATGGGGATAAATAAGCCCACTGGGGAGGCTCAGTTTCCGTGTCTTTCTCGTTCCACCCACAAACATTAACCCTCCCTCCGGTAACGTGTTAAATCCGAAGGCCGGACCTTGACCGTCCTGGAGTCCGACCAGCTGCTTTCCCAGTCACAGACCCCAAAGTCGCAGACTTTCCGGGCAAATGAGGCCGGCTATTACGAAGGGCCGGCCGGAATCCCTGGGTAGTGCTATTGCTTCCTAGCCATTTAGGGTCTTGGGATAGTGGTCCATCACTCCCCTTCCCTGGAAGTAAACCCTACTACTGCATTCAAAAGGATTGGCCTCGGCCGTATAGGATCGCCCTGTGAGCCACCGATGGCTTTGTTTGTGTAATTGAGTCCAAAAAAGCACATAGGAACAGTATGTAGATAGTTAGTCTAATTGCTTAGAGGAATGTAATTGGCGTTATATTTTTCCTGTAGCAGTGTGTGTGTATACCTCTTCTCCCTTGATAAATATATATTTAAAACGAAGTCCTCCCCTGCCTGTCTCGACATGTTCTTATGTTTTGAAGAATGGGAGAGGAACAACAAACCTATTACAATAGTCACCCCATCTGATTAGGCGTGTAATATTTTCTGTTTGCGCCTTTTACCCTTGAAAACAAATGGCTCCCTGGCTTCTCCCCCCCCCCCCCCATCTCTCTTTCGCATTTCGAAACCTTTGGCTGTAAAGGAGGTGGGTTTTTTTTTAAAAAAAAAAAATCCCCCCCTTTGCTCACCCCCCCCACCCACCCACCCAATCCCCAGCACCACCGTTGCCAAAAGAACCGAATTCTATTTATAAATGTTAGGGAAGTGTAAATTACTTCCCACCCAACAAAATAGAAACGGAGCGGCAATTTCCCAGCGAATACGATTCGAAAATATAGATTAAAAAAAGAAAAGAAAAGAAAAAAAGCGACGAAGTATAATTCAATCAAATTATAGAAAATTGCTTTAAAAATCCAGAGCAGGAGCGATCCATTATGTCTGTTTTATTAGTGACAAGTACAATTACACCAAACTAAAAGAAAACTAGTGAATATATAATTGGCCGTAATCATGTTAGTGTTTGAATAAAAATGACGGGGACGTTTAACACTTTGACAATAAAATCTTCGGGAGGAAAAAAAAAAAAAGGGGGGGGGGGGGGGGGCGGCGTTGCGCTTGATTTATTCCAGCCGGTTTTATATATATAGATATATATATATATATATATATATATATATATATATATATATATATATATATATATATATATATATATATATATATATATATATATATATATTTGTCACCACGTGAGGAGGAGAACTTCACTTTTGTTCCGAAGCGCACATTCACTACCTTCACCCAGTTTTCTGCACCCCCAACGGGGACCCAGAAAAGAATACCTGGGGTGCAGGTGGGGGGGGCGCCTGGGGGCGCTGACACTTGGACTGAGACCCTATCCCTATTGTTTAAGGCCAAAGGATGCCACCTACAGGGAAAGGTTGCTATCCGTTGCCCCCCCCCCAGCCAATCACGGAAGAGAAGACGGTACCCGTGTTGCTATTCCTCCTTACACTGTGTCCCCCCCCCCCATCACAATATTTGCTTTGGAATTGCCTCCATTTGTTAACACGCAATCGGCGGAGGGGTCTCAGAAGACGTTCCTCCCGTTTCAGTGGCGGTGAGCTGCGGAGTTTAGCAACAAGGGAGGCGACGCAACAAGGCTGCTGGTAGACTGAGGAGACCCACACACGTACCAGGCACAAACCAGAACGTCTTTGTGTTGCCGTTCAAGCCCTTCTGACGATCGGTAAAACTATAGGGGGTGAAAGATTTCTCGAAGGTCGATATTCTCAGCACACAAAGACACTGAACATGAAGCGCAGGAAGGCCTTATGATAACCCTTCCTTCCTTCCTTCCTTCCTTCCTTCCTTCCTTCCTTCCTTCCTTCCTTCCTTCCTTCCTTCCTTCCTTCCTTCCTTCCTTCCTTCCTTCTTTTCTTCCTTTGAATTTAATTGGAAGATGTCCTTCAACTCAGCCAGGCCCGAAATGACAATGATTTTTTTTTAAGCTCCGGTAGGAATCTTAAACATAGAGCATCTTCAAAACTGTCACAGCTTTATTCGAGGAATACCCGAAGCTGGGAAATTTTCAGCAAAGGGACAGGACTCGCATTTCTTTTTCAGTATTTAGCAGAACGAAACTTTCCATGGTTTTTTCCCCCCGGAACTGTTGGCCGTTCAGCAAAAAAATTGATTTGGACTGGTAGATCTCATAATTGCAATAATGAAAACGCAAGCAATAATATTATGTAACAACAATAATAACAGCAACAGCAGCTCTAATACGTTAAATATACAAATATTGATTTATGAGGAGACTGCATTCTAAGACTAATGGACAGATTTATTTCCGCTCAGGAAAGAAGATAAAACATATTTTAACCATAAGTAAAAATAGCATCTTACCTGAATTAACATTTTTAAAGGGGGAGAGAATCTATGAACATGTGGAGGGAAAAAGTCTAAATTCACAAGAATTATAAAACAGAAACAAGAGAGAAGAGGAGGCAGATTTTTACCGGAACAATTATGGGATATAAACATGTTTTTCTTTTTTAAAATGCTTTTGCTTATTATTTTCCAGGTTATTATAAATAGAATAGTGGTTCTGCTCCTTCGGAAATTAATTGGGAACACCATTTGAAGATAGCAGCATTGTGATTTTCAGGCTGGATTTATGGTTTTTGAAAAATCCCATCCAGGAAAGGAAAGATTAAAGTCACATTTGACCAGAGAAAGGAAATAATTAAAAAATCATAGCCATCTATAGCCATCGTTGTGTCCTGTTTATCTAAAGTGGCTATACTTCTGAAAAGAAACTTAGGGAAACATCTTGAAAGAACAAATGTGCTTTTATTTCCGAAGCCGTCCTAAAGATTTCTCCCTATTACACATACAAAAAAGTGTACTTCCCAGCAGCCTGCCATATTTTAGCCTGTAGTTTATTTTACGGGAAGAGGATCGGCCCATTCTAATTAGAGGGTCTAGAATTTCTTCATTAGAATTTTATTCAGTGGCAGATGTTCATCCTTTGTTACACTTTCCCTGCTGCTTAACGGGGGGGGGGGGATTTCCATAGGATATGGTCACACACACAAAAAAAGTCAAGATGGCGTCCAGGACGGTGGGTTCAAAGCTCCCCCTGCCCATCAAAAAACTGCTGGAGCTTTGACTGCATGCATCCTCCTGGCTGCCATCTTGACTTTTTTGACCATATCCTGCGAACACCACTGACCAAAGCGAGGCAGTCAGGCCCACAAAAAGTCAGCTTTATGACCTGCACTCCACAAGTACCTTCCAGTCCCAGGACAGAATTAAAAAAAAACACCCAGAGGCAGGACATTTGTGAGACAGGAGAAGAATGACGGGCGAACTCTGAAATCTCCCACTCCAATTCTGGTGTTTCCCTGGCGCCCGTAGTAGCCCCCCAGTTCATCTCCCGAGGAGGAAGCCAGCCTCAGCTCACCCCCCCAAAAAAACCCACCTGGGCAGGAATTACCTTCCCAGTGAGGAAAACTTGGCTAGCTTGCTTGCCTCCGACGTCATTGAACTAAGCCTTGGTCTTCATGCGAGATGCTTGCGCAAATCTTTTTCTCTTCCAGCGTGGACCTGAATGGATCTGTCCCTTTTTTTTGGGGCGGGGGGCGGCAACGAAGGATTTTAGGAGATGGTGGGAATGTTTTCTTTCACGGTGGTCACCGCATTCCCACCTCGTTTCTCGGGATGGGGGCGCGTTTCGACCCACTCGACGGGGCTGAATTTGGCTTAGAAGGGAACAATCCCGCGGTCATAAAGCAAAGCGTCCAGGAAAATAAACGCCGCTGGGCCGTGAAGCAAGAAACCGACTCTGTAACTTATCTTACCTTCGAAAAGCCACCGCTTCCTCCTCCTCCTCCTCCTTTTACATTACGAAAACTTTTCTTCTTCTTTTTTTTCCTTCGGGAGGATGATAAGGCGATCTATTACAAATCAAATGTTTACGTTCTGCAAAGGTTTTTTTGGGGGGGAAAGAAAGTTTCCCCACAAAGTGGCTGGATTGCGCCGGGAAAGAAGAAGTTATTTAAATTGCACCAGCGCCATCTAGTGGCGGCAAAGTGATCTGCTAGCTTTGTGGTTCGAAACCACGGCGAGGCAAGGAAACGGCCGCAAACAGCCAGAGCGCGTTTTCCTGGTCAGCTCACCCATTGAATTGCATGATAAACCTGAATAAAAATAAATAAATAAATGCACGGTTAGCCTTGCCTCATCTGGAACGAACTTTTCCATGAGATCTTAGATCTTACAGATCTTCGAATATGGCTGGGGAGTTTCTATCTCTCCCTGCAAGAGGAAAAGACTTTTTTATCAGATGAACAACTTCCTGTTGCTTAGAGGTGTGCATTTAGTTATAGTTGTACATTTTTACCAAGCTGTATTTTTTTCTGGCAGAATAACCTATTTCTGCCAACAGTACAGCCTGGTAAAAATGCACATCTCCCTCTCTACTAGGATCTGCAGAAAACAATATATGTTAGGCAAGGATCCCAATGACCCTGAGGCAGAGGTGTTTATAGACTTGCCTGACACATTCAGAGGGAAGTAACTAAGTTGAGACCCCTTTACTTTTAATTCTCCTAATGTAATAGGGTTGTTCCAGGGGAATTATGATCACAATTCAGTCTCTCTGTCCTAGGGATTGTTCCCAGTTCTACACCCAAGTATAGTTCAATTGTTTTTCTTCTGTGTCCTCAGCCCAAGGCTTTACCTGTTCTTAGTTGCGCCATGGTTAAAAGTAGAAACTGACAGCTTTCAGCAGCAGCCAGCAGGGACCACAAGGTGTATAAAATAAGTTTGGTTTTGTCATCCATTCCCCTTGCAGGATAAAGCAGATCTCTGGCTGTGAAAGGGAACAAAGACAATGAAAGCATCATTGGTGAGAACAAGTTTCATATCAGCATATTTTCCTGCCAGCTCAAGGATGGACAGACAGCAATATATCAGCAGTGAAGCCGATTACAAATGAATACTGTTAACTGAAGGGATCAGCAAGCATGTGCCCAGCTAAAATGTTTTGCTTTCAATCACTGAACCAGAATCTCATACAGTTGGTCATTCCCTCGGGAGTATTTATGGGAACTGAACTTAATATACCTACAGGGGACCAAGTCACCTTCTTCTGGGTCATTCAGACATCCAGTGCAAGCCTATGTCTACAGTCTGAACACAGTGCATTCAAAGTCAAATTAAAAAAGGCCATCAAAGGGTAAAGGGTGAACCTTACATTTTAATCACCAGTTGCAACATCTTTATCCACCAGGGTGGAAGATCGCCCAGATGCCCATCAGAACAAATACTGTGTGCTCACAGATCAGAAGCCACCAACAAAGCATTCTGGCCATAACACCAGCACCAGCACCAGCACCACAAATTCATATATGGCCACTTTGAAATCAAGCCAATCCCTCGGCTTCTACAGTTCTACATCTGCTTATCTTTTTGTCTTATTAAAACCAATGGGGGTAATTTCTGACCAGATAATCCAACACCTGCATGGAAACTCCCCTGATGCTTACACTTAAAGATAAATATAAGTTAAAGTAAACAAGTAAAATTATTACACTCTGAAACCAGCAACACAAACATCAGTACATATACGAAGTGCAATATCATATAGGTAGTGTGGATAATAGACAGGTCTGCAAATACTCTTTTAACAGTCTTTCTTAGCTAGCACATCTCTATGCAACAGCAAGTTGTTCATCTGATAAAAAGTAAGAAACATGACACTAATCCGAATGGAAGAATTAATAAAAGAAGTAAAACCAGTTCATTGCATATCTCTACAAAGAAAGAATAGAGGGCAGGGAGTCATTTCAACAGTTACAGAACCACAAAGCCAAATGCTTTCATTAAAAAAGAGAACTATTAAACCTACCACCTAAGCAAAGCAGATAGCAGGGCAGTAAAATGGCTTCTGGTCATTGGGTATAATAAAAGCAGAAAGACAGAGAGCTGGTTTTTATCTAGAATTCAGTTATCAGGATTTGAAAGGTCAGCTTGTCCACCTAAATCTTAATTGCCACATCCCCACAACCTAAAAGATGCTGCCTTGTACTCCTGTTATGGATCACAGAGTAGGAGTCCTTGTGAATAGCAGTTCCCCTGCAGTGGTTTTCATCCAGCTGGACTGAAAATTATCAGTAAATGCCAAAGGAGCCAGTCCATATGGGAGAAAAGAAACTTTAACTTTAAACAGTAAGTAAGTAAGTGTGAATGCTCTGCCTTCTCTACCTTTAACTCCCAGCAATCCAGTTTCCATGCCACTAGTGGCCTGGATACTCAGAGCTTAAGATTCCCAGAACTTAGCCTGTGCCCTCAGATGGTGGGGAAAAAAATGGAATTGTGCTCCATAAAAAGTTGGATTCTTTCTTCCCCCCCACAAAGAACGTTGTAGCTGCTGGTACAAATTACCATCGTTCAAGTAGGAACTGAGCTACCACATTCCTTTGAGCTGGGAGAGTCTTGTCTTCAACCTTCTTGCTTGTTTCTTTAAAGGTATGAAATATTAAAACATTTAGCTTGAGCAATACTGTCATAATTAACTGCCCATCAATATTCTTTAGCAAAGAACATGGGTCTGTTTTAGATATTGGCTAAAAAAAATAGCAGCCGCAGCAGCCCAGAGTTCATTAGGAGCCCTTCAGACTCCTATAGAAGACTCTGATAGGACCTCAAAGATGCCAACATAAAAGATAGTCAGGCATTTCTTGGCTAGATAGGAGGATGAAGTCCCAACTCTTTAAATCTTTTAACTAATATGACCAGCTTATTCGTTAATTTGATATCTTACCATGTCTTCAGGAGCAAAAGGCAACTTACAGAGAAATCATTTCATTTCCACAAGAAGAACCTTGTGAAGTCCTGAGGTTTGTTGGAGAGGGTTTGGGGGGGTGGGGGGGGGGAGAGAGAGAGAGTCTGGCCCAACCTTGTCAAATGGATTTGTACCACTGAAACTTGGACTTGATCCTGGATCTATCCAGACCTTTCTGGCAAGGTTTTTCAGAAGTGGCTTGAAATTTTCTCCACCCTAGGGCTGAGGGAAAGCAACTGGTCCAAAGTCACCAGCTGGCTTTGTGTCCTAGGCAGGACTAAACTCATAGTTTCATGGTTTCTAGGTCGATACCTTAATCATTACACCACATAGGTTCTCCGTTTTTTATTTGTTTTTTTTTTAAAAAAAAAAATCTGTATTAGAACGGCATTAAAAATGGCTTTGGGTATTACATAAAATGATATTACATAAAATGATGTCATGTAATTCATGTTTGAGCAAAATCAACTGCATGTCTGTTGACAAAAACCTTAACATTTCTCCGCAGGATTTCCATGAGAATGAATCAAAAGCAGTCCTGAAATGAACAAAATTGCTCGTGTAACCAGATGTCATTTTTGCAGTATGGGCACCCCATGCCCTGTGCACACAAACAAGAGGATTTTGCTGGGATCATGTAGCTGTGGCTGCCATTTTGACTTTTTTTAAAAACCCTTCCTCCATGGCTGTGGACATACCTGCATGGGATATACTGTCTTTTTTAAAAAAACCAACCTTCCATATTTATATCTCACTTGCCCTCTAACAGAGTGGACACATTGTTAAAATTATTACTAAAGAATAATTAATAAATTTCTTTTAAAAAACCATCTTCTGCGTCAAACCTCCCAAATCTAAGCAATGGCTTCACCTAGTCCAGGGGTAGGCAACCTTGGCTCTTTTATGACTCGTGGACTTCAACTGGCTCAGGAATTCTGGGAGTTGAAGTCCACGAGTCATAAAAGAGCCAAGATTGCCTACCCCTTAGAGTCTGAAAACTAGGAAAGCTGTGCATGGAATCCAGTACATCTCTAGTGCTTTTCCACAAAAGAGAACCACAACTGGTTCAGAATGGCATTTTACCAGGGCCCGTTTCTTTGGAAAAGTGTGGAATTGGGAAGTCCGGGACCCCACACGAAGTGATGGGTTGATCTACACAAACCTAATTCGCCTCCCCCATTTTCTCTAGAAGTATTCATCTATTGACAGACCTATGTAGGTTTCTTACCACTGCCTTCTTCCTAGACACGATTTCAGATTTCCAGACTTGCGTACAGCTGTGAAATTTCCTCATGATGTCCTAGTTAAGTCTTATCTTGCTTAGCTTTTTTCAAAACTAACCATCGATTCAGATGGGTGAGACAGGCTGGGTGTGACCTCAATAGTTGTTGGAAGAAATACCTACCTTCATTTAAAAAAAAAAAAAGGTCCATCCTTCAGACGAGACTCTACCACTTGCTTTCAGGCTTGCCCTCAAGACCCAATAGCATGGCAGAGACAGAACCTTTTTGACAGGGTCTTAGCCCCTCCCCCTCCCCCAGGTTCTCCTTAAAAGATATTTGTGGTTGTTGGTTAACTTTCCAAAGGGCGCCAACCTCTTTTCTGTTTCATTCTACTTTGGATTTTGGTGATACCCTGGGTGGTATCTTGTTTAAGCTACTTTGAAATCCCATTTTTAATTTGAATGAGCTAAATGACCGAATGAAGGGTGTCTGTATTATTAGCTGTAGCTTGTTAGTGTTATATTTATACTAAGACATCACTGAGGTTGGGATCAACACAAGTCTTAAAGGATTTCTCAGCTGCACTTGCTGTATTGCTTTCTGAAGGTGTGTGCTAGACAAATGAAATAGAAAGAATGGAATGTAGGAACACATGGACTAGATCTCTTTTTCGGCAAAAGGGAGACTGGAATGATATCAACCACAATTTAGCCCTGTCACTTTCATGAAGTCTGTTTTGTTTTCAGTCTTCTTTTGAAAAGAATAAATTCTGGCCCCAAACCATGACAGGGATGAATATCCTTTGTGACAGGAAAAAATGGCTGCAGTTTTTTTCCTCTAAGTCATGAGATCTAGAAACTTAGTTTTTGTTTTTTTGTTTTAAATGCAAATGGTCTTCATTTTTTTAACAAGAGAATTTTTCCCCTACCTGCACCTGGAGTCTGAAAATATTTAAAAAGAGAATTCCTCATCCTCTACTACTGCAATTAACTAATTTTTCTTTTTAAACAGATGCCTAATTGTTGAAGGAGGCTCTCAAAATGCAAGGAAAGAAAGGGAAGTGACTATGTTCAAAGGCAGCATATTATTTACTCCTCCAGTTTTTAAGATATTTTAGCAAAGAAAACTGCTCATAAAACAAACTATTCATAAAACTGTTCAAAGCCAGATCTTTTTTTCTTTTGACAACAACCTCTTTCCCTCTTCTAGATCTCATTTTTCTTCCTTTGCTTGCATTCTCATACATACACCAAGCAGGGCAGCAGATTTTACAGGAAGAGCAGAAACCCCGCAGGAGTTCACTGGGCCCTGCCATTCGCCTTTCAAAGGTGGGTCTTGTTATTTTGGGTCAGGTCAAACAGAAGCGGGCCCTCGCTGATCAGCTGCCTACCTGCTTCCAAGTGACATTGGGGGAGGCTTAAGAAAAGTTAGCCGCGGGGGTGGGGGGATCGGCAATTTATCCCCTTTCCAAGCCGCGGTCGAAATCAGCACGGGAAACGCTGCGGCCTTTTTACAGCTTTGTTTTCGTGTCCTCCTGTTCCCCTCCGCTTCCAAACTCCATCCAAAACTTAGTCTAAGGCAAACCAGTCCTCCTCCACCTGCAGGCCGACCCGGTTGGGTATGAAAATGTTCTGTTGGGCGGAACCACGACAACCCGGGGAGGCGTCAGACCCGATCTTGCAATGCCCCCCCCCCAAGAGGTTTCTAGGTTTTCTACGAGTGCGAGTCTCTCTCTCTCCCCCCCTCACGCGTTACATTTGGCTCCAGAGAGAACTTGCAATTAGGAAAGGGGGGGGGGGTTTCTCTCTGTCCTCCTCTCCTTTGCCTCCTCTTGCTTTGCGCGAAGTGTTTTGGGACGGGGGGGGGGGGGGGGGGAGGGGAGGGGCAGGGCGGGAAAAAAAACTGGCGAGCTACCCATCCCCACTCCCAATTCCCCCCCACCCCCTCCAACCAGGACTCCGAGTTTGGTCTCCAATTGACGGAGCTCGTTATCATGCTGGGCTGACAGTCGGGGCGGGAGGAGGAGGAGGAGAAAAAGAAATGGGGAAGGGGGGCGGCAAACGCGCCCGCCAGCCCACCCCAAACAAAGCCCACGCAGCTGTATTTGAGCTGGCCCAGCTCTAGCAAGACGTGCTGCCGTCTACTTGGGCTGGCCGGTGCCCCTGTTTCCCCGCCGGGGAGAGTTAGCGATCGGAGAGGGAAGGGAGGAGGGGGGGGGGCTCGCCTCGAGAAAGACCCCGAGGGAAGGGGATTGGAGCGGGGGGGGGGGGGCTCTGGCTGCCACCCAACCCGGCTGAGCCCCGAGAGAGGGACGCTGGCTGCGAGAATAGGAGGCTGGCTGGAGGTCGTTATATTGCCGAAGGTAGCGGGGGAGGCACTAGAGACTCTGGCGTTGGACTGCGAAGGCTCTTAGGAGAAGTTCCCGACACGAGTTAGAAAACCGAACGTGAAGACGGCACCTTGGAAGGGGGGGATTGTTCCTCCCGAGCACCGGGAGATCGGCGCTTGTTCTTCCTGCCTGCCTCACCCCCCCACGCTCCCTCGCACAGGTTCACCAAATCATTCTCTCCGCGACCCCTCACCGCTCATCAGCAGGGCTGCGAAAACAGCTCCCCCCCCCTAACTCCGTTCCGCGTCCAACCGGTTTGCGTTGCTGGCAGCCCAGAAGGCTCTTTTCCAAGCTTGGGGGGGGAGTCGAGCGTGTCTCGCTTCGGCCTCCTTTGTCGCCTGCAAGCGGGCGGTTTTACTCTGCTTGAACCAGAGTAAGAGACCCCGGGCCCTGGGTCGCCCTGGAGAGCAGCCCATGCCCTGGCCGCTGAGCTTTCTTGGTTTTTGTTTCCTGAAAGGGCAGAAAGAGAAACTTGGAGATGTTTGTGTATTTCCAAGCAACCTTATTGTTCCAGAAGAACCAGGACTGGACCTCTGCGCCCAGCATCTCAGCTGGTTCATTTCAGCTCACCAAAGTGAAAGCTGTAAAAGCAATTAAAGTGGATTTAATTATTGGCCTAACTCCAACAAGCAAAGGAAATTGTTTGCATGTGTGGTACACACACACACACACAGAGAGAGAGAGAGAGAGAGAGAGAGACATCACTAGCCAAACCTTGTACTGTACTGTACTGTACTGTACTGTGTGTAGCCGCAGTCTGTGTATGTTAAAGAAGACTGGGGCATTTTTAGAGAAGTGTGTTTTAGGTTTCAGGCTTATATTTTCTGAGGCTGATGGGAATCTCCCTCTCTTTCCTCTTCCCCATTGGAAAGGTTGGTGTGTTTGTATTTTGTTAGCAATATTCAGAAATAACCTATCCTTAAAGATTGAAAGGACAATTATTTATTATGTAGAAATCACTATGCATGAACTTGTGCAGACCTATATACACAGGGGAAAAGAAGAACAACCTCCAAAGTATATTTTGTAATAAAAAGCTGGTATCTTTGCTTGAAATGTTCAAGAAAGAAGATATTTGAAATAGTTCAGAATTTCTCTCCTTTTCACTTGGATGGTACAGGTAATCCTCGACTTACAACAATTCATTTAGTGACCGTTCAAAAGTTATCACGGCACTGAAAAAAGGGACTCATGACCGTTTTTCAGAATTACCACCTTTGCAGCATCCTCACAATCATGTGATCAAAATTCGGATGCTGGGCAACCGGTTCATACTTACGACCGACGGTTGCCGTGTCTAAAGGCCACGCGATCACCTTTTGCAACCTTTTGACAAGCAAAGACAATGGGGAAGTCAGATTCACTTAACAACTGAGTTACTAACTTATCAATTGCAGTGATTCAGTTAACAATGGCGGCAAGAAAGGTCGTAAAATGGGGTAAAACTCAGTTAACAAATGTCTTAACGACAGAAATTTTGGGCTCAATTGTGCTCATAAGTCGAGGACTACCTGTAATGCTGAACAGTTACATGAGTAATTATAAACAGTGAATCCTCCTTCAGAGCTGTACAGAACTTCAGACTGGAAGGCAAAAAAAGGAATGCAAAAGCTTAATGAAGCAAGAATCTGTCCTTCTCTGCAGGGCTTGAAACCAAATGCACCTTTTTCTGGATTCCCTCTGTGACAGACCCATGACTGTAGGAATCTGAGTGCTACACAATCTTCTACTGGATTCACTTTCTCTACCTCAATTCTGAATCCAAAGCAGAGTGTCATTTCCATTAGTATAGGATCAATTCCCTGGCCTGGGAATTGCCATGTCAGAGAGGGCCTTCCCCCTGTTAAATTGCAGTGTTCTGCACTCATCACCTGAATCAGCAGAAAGCTAAAGCAAAATGTATTTGGGGTCTTCACTGCTGACCCCTATTCTGCCTCTGTACAGCTTTTGTTCTCAGTCCTCAAGATAACGTTTAACAGCTTATACACCAAGTGTATAATGATGCCAGCTTAACAGAATAACATGGTCGGAATGGACCTTCTAGTTGGAAGACCTCCTAGTCACAAGCTTAAGAGACTAAATTCTATTTTAATACCAGTGCAATTAAGGATGATTTAAGCCTGTATCACTTATAGGCAGGAGACTGATAAAGGCCAAGTTATGAGGCCATGGCAGGAAAAAAAAATGTTTGTGCCATGGTTAGATGAACATGACCTTAAACAACCTTAAAAACTATGCCTTTAGTCAGTGTTTCTACAATTTTAAGATGTGTGGACTTCAACTCCCAGAATTCCCCAGCTAGCCATGTTTCATGCTTCCCCATGGTGGCTGGGGAAGTCTGGGATTTGAAGGCCTCACATCTTAAAGTCGCCAAGGTTGAGAAACACTGCTTTAGGCTTTTTGGTCAAAGTGTTTCCATAGAAATGAGAAGTTGAAGTTATAATAGTCCAGCTAAAAAGCCAAAGGAACCACTTGCTTCTAAAGGAAGGAAGGGGGCAGGAAGACTTAAATCAACACCCTTTAACAAGTGAATCCTGTTAGGAAGCCAACTAAAAAGGTAATCCAACTAAAAAGGTAATTCATGCTTTCAAGTTCTCCATCTCTGTTTACCATCAGACAAGAAGATAAAGCAAACCAACCAATAGGAGGGGCAAGAGAAGAAGGCCTGGTGTGGATGCCAGGAGGTCTTGCAGTTGGACTGGGTGAGGCTCAAATGAGAGGATATTTTCCAAAAGGGCTCTAGTAAGGACTTGTAATGACCTCAAGTTCCACCTCTGCTGTCTCTAGGCTGAAGGGGTGGGGGATAAAGAAGTAAACAAAGCATTGGCTCCATCCCTGATTATTAATATGATGTGGAAGCTGAATTAAACGCTGTGGACAGCTGAGATCCTGGACAAATTGATTTCAGGGAGTGAAGGGGGTTAGGCAAAAGGAGGGCAGTTTGTATGCCACTTCTTGTCCTCAAAGTGGGCCCCAAGCAAATGACTTTGTGGTAAACTTTATGGCTCGGGGGCTCATTCCTGCTGATGCTGCCTCACTCATTTGTTGCTTGCAGTTTTGTCCCTTCACTCACGTGATCTTCATTTGCTGCAGTGTGGCTTTAGCCTTCTGTCCCGCTCTTGTTCCAGCAAAGTTCTGTGGTTTCTTATACCCAAATCCTGCAGGGGTGGAGAAGGGCCAAATAATCAAACCCCACAGTTCCTTTGGTTCTTGCACAGGATATTGCTTCAAGGCTATCCATTTCCAATCAGAGTTGACATCGATTCCTCTACTTCCCGTGGCCCAGGTCTCTCACCTAGAGGGGCAAAAAAGCTTTCCGTCAGTCTGCTCCTGGGTGCCTGGTTCCAACCACACCTGGTTCCAGTCCAGCAAGTTTGAGGAGTTTTTTGTTTGTTTGTTTCATTGTTTTCTTTGTGATGTTTCTAGACTTAGATGTCAATTCCAAAAAAGCCAGGGACTGAAACTGATTGCAGCCCTGAATGACAGATTCACAACTATTGGTGGCTAATACTTTAATAGGAGTGATTTGCTTTATTGTTGTGTGGTTATTGACTGATTTCATTGCGTTAAATCACATTATCATTTTCTTTTTTCTCTTTAAAAAAAGGAAAGTCAAAAAATGAGTATGTTGAAGACATCACTAGTGGCTTCATATGCCAAAATGAACCAAGTTCTTTTCCAAATAAATATTCTTTGAATACCATTTTCTAGGAATGAACAACCTTGGAGGCCAGTTGCTGTTTTGTCCATTCTTTATAAACTTATCAGAAGCATCTGGTTCCTGAATTGGACTACATGACTCCTTGGACTGTTCTATTCTTTACTGTCTCTTTGGCCATATGTTTGGAGACAGTATCCCTGTTGCTGGAGGCAAACAATGTGGCAGGCCTATTAATTTCATGCCAAGCTTGCTAATTTTCAAAAGCAGCTGGCCGGTCCTTCCTGTCCACAGAACATTGGACTTCAAGCCAGCAAGGCTGTTCCTATGGTTGGATGCTACAGCTCCTCACCCTGTTTCATCTTTAAAACATTTCCAGTTCTTTCTTAAGCCTGCTTTCCTAGGCCTCTACTTCTCTCTACTTGAGACCTTAGACCAGTGGTTCTTAACCTGGGCGATATCGCCCCCCAGGGGGCGATTTCATTTTTCAGGGGGGCGATGGATTGAAAAGGGGCGATGTGGGGGCGAAGGAACCAAAAGGGGGCGATATGGGGGCGATGGAGCGAGATGTTTTGGGGACACTTTTCAGTCTTCCCCTGTGGCTCTGAGCCTCCTCCGCCATTTGTAGAGAGAGACAGAGGCAGAGAGAGGCACTTGCGCTTCCCCTCTCTGTCTCTCTCTCTCTCTCTCATGCAGGGCTCCTGATTGGCCCTGCGCCCGGGTGCCCCACCCCCTGGGAGCAGCGCGGCCATGAAGTCCCTTTCCCTGGCTGGCCTCGTCCGAGGTGCATGTGGCCAGCCCTCCTGCAAGCCACAGCCCCGAGGGAGAGGAGCCCCTGCGATCCCCAGCCAGCAGGACCATTGGCCCAGCTGACCGGGAAGGTGCAACGGAGTCCTGACTGCTTTGTCGGCGAAGGTGAGGTGAGCAGAATATGGGGGGGAGGGGGCTGTCCCCGGGCCGCTCCAAGGGCAGCCGAGCCGGCCACACTGTCAAGCCCCCATGGGCTCGACATCCACGGGAAGGGGGGGAAGCATGCTCCAGGGCAGCGGCGGCCTACCGGCGGCATGGGAGGCTCCAGCGTTGGTCCTGGCGGGAAGCGGATCGTTGCCCCGGTTCTGCGGCTTCAGCCCGGGGATGCCGGCAGTGCAAGGGGAAGCTTGGCGATGCAGCCGACGGGCCGGGCGTTCTGCAGATGCCCCGCGGCCCGCGGCTTGAGCCCGGGGATGCCGGCGGCGTGAGGGGAGGCTTGGCGATGGAGCCGACGGGCCGGGCATTCTGCAGATGCCCCGCGGCCCGCGGCTTGAGCCCGGGGATGCCGGCGGCGGGAGGGGAGGCTTGGCGATGCAGCCGACGGGCCGGGCATTCTGCAGATGCCCCGCGGCCCACAGCTTGAGCCCGGGGATGCTGGCGGCGCGAGGGGATGCTTGGCCATGCATCCGACGGGCGGGGCGTTCTGCAGATGCCCCGCGGCTTGAGCCCGGGGATGCCGGCGGCGCGAGGGGAGGCTTGGCCATGCATCCGACGGGCGGGGCGTTCTGCAGATGCCCCGCGGCCCGCGGCTTGAGCCCGGGGATGCCGGCGGCGCGAGGGGAGGCTTGGCGATGCAGCCGATGGGCCGGGCGTTCTGCAGATGCCCCGCGGCCCGCGGCTTGAGCCCGGGGATGCCGGCGGCGCAAGGGGAGGCTTGGGCATGCATCCAACGGGCGGGGCGTTCTGCAGATGCCCCGCGGCTTGAGCCCGGGGATGCCGGCGGCGCGAGGGGAGGCTTGGCGATGCAGCCGACGGGCCGGGCGTTCTGCAGATGCCCCGCAGCCCGCGGCTTGAGCCCGGGGATGCCGGCGGCGCGAGGGGAGGCTTGGCCATGCATCCAACGGGCGGGGCGTTCTGCAGATGCCCCACGGCCCGCGGCTTGAGCCCAGGGATGCCGGCGGCGCGAGGGGAGGCTTGGCCATGCATCCAACGGGCGGGGCGTTCTGCAGATGCCCCGCGGCTTGAGCCCGGGAATGCTGGCGGCGTGAGGGGAGGCTTGGCGATGCAGCCAATGGGCCGGGTGTTCTGCAGATGCCCCACGGCCCGCGGCTTGAGCCCGGGGATGCCGGCGGCACGAGGGGAGGCTTGGCCATGCAGCCGATGGACGGGGCCGTCGGCTGCATCACCAAGTCTCCCCTCGCACTGCCCGCATCTCCGGGCTCAAGCCGCGGGGCATCTGCAGAATGGCCCGCCTGTTGGCTGCATCGCCAAGCCTCCCCTCACGCTGCCGGGGTCCCCGGGCTCAAGCCGCAGGCCACAGGGCATCTGCGAAATGCCCTGCCTGTTGGCTGCATCGCCAAGCCTCCCCTCATGCCGCCGGGGTCCCCGGGCTCAAGCCACAAGGCATCTGCGAAATGCCCTGCCTGTTGGCTGCATCGCCAAGCCTCCCCTCATGCCGCCGGGGTCCCCGGGCTCAGGCCACAGGGCATCTGCGAAATGCCCTGCCTGTTGGCTGCATCGCCAAGCCTCCCCTCATGCCGCCGGGGTCCCCGGGCTCAAGCCGCAGGGCATCTGCGAAATGCCCTGCCTGTTGGCTGCATCGCCAAGTCTCCCCTCATGCCGCCGGGGTCCCCGGGCTCAGGCCACAGGGCATCTGCGAAATGCCCTGCCTGTTGGCTGCATCGCCAAGCCTCCCCTCACGCTGCCGGGGTCCCCGGGCTCAAGCCGCAGGCCACAGGGCATCTGCGAAATGCCCTGCCTGTTGGCTGCATCGCCAAGCCTCCCCTCATGCCGCCGGGGTCCCCGGGTTCAAGCCGCAGGCCATGGGGCATCTGCGAAATGCCCCGTCCATTGGCTGCATCGCCAAGCCTCCCCTCGCGCCGCCAGCATCCCCGGGGTCAAGCCGCGGGCCACGGGGCATCTGCAGAACGCCCCGCCCATTGGCTGCATTGACAAGCCTCCCGCGCCACGCGGCGCTCCCGGCAATCCGCGACCCACAGGCATCTGGCTGTGCGATGGCCGCTGGATGCTGGGCAGTTGACTGGGGCGGAACAGCGGGGTGGGGGAGGCTCCCCAGGGAGCGGCCCGGGGATGGCCCATGGAGCGATGCCCCAGCTGGGACTGCCGAACGGAGCGGCTTGGGGAGATGCGCTTTACATAGCCTCCCCCCACCCTGCTCTTCTGTCCCAGTCAATTGCCCAGCATCCGGCATTTGGCCGTGAAAAGCAGCCATCCGGGACCCAGCCTGCCTTCCGCCGCCATCCAGCACAGGCGTTTCTCCCTAGCCACGTCTCTTGTTTCAGTCCTGGCTGGGCCAGCGGCCGGTGGGGGCATCACTCCCTGGGCCGTCTCCGGGCTGCTCCCTGGGCAGCCGAGCCGGCCACGCATCTCCCCGGGCGCCTTTCGGCGCCTTCTGCTGCCTCCTGCCCCCTCCCCGCCCCTTCAGCACCGAGAGAGAGATGGGGGAGGGAGGGAGAGGAAAGAGAGAAAGGGAGAGGCGAAAGTGAAAAAGAGAGAGAAAGAGAGAGGAAAGAGAGAGAGAGAGAGGAAGTGCAAATGCCTCTCTCTCTCTCTCTCTCTCTCTCTCTCACACACACACACACACACAGAGTGGGGGAAGAGGACTGGCAGACCAAGGGCAGAAAGAGGGAGAGAGAGGGAGGGAGGGAGGGAGAGAGAGAGAGAGAGAGAGAGAGAGAGAGAGAGAGATCCTTTTGACATCTAAAATGAAGATAACACTGCGTGCGTTTTTCTAGTGTTCCAATGGAGTCGAAAATTTAATTTGCAGGTAGTGCCTTTCATTTCGAAGACCTCTCAACATGGCCGAGAAGAGGAAGTGTCGCCAATATTCAACAGAATACCTAAAATTAGGATTCATTCCATCTCCTTCCAACGTACAGCTTCCGTTTTGTCTTCTTTGTGAGAAAACATTTTCAAATGAAGCGATGAAGCCTTCCCGACTGAAAGAACATTTTGTAAGAATTCATTTGGATAAAGCCGACAAACCAGCATCGTTTTTCCAATCCTTAAAGGCCAAGTTTGAGGGTCGCAGCACTGTTGGGAAGTTATTTGGAAAATCGTCACTCAACGCCAACAAGGGGCTCATTTGTTCCTATGAAGTATCTTTGTTGATAGCAAAATGTGGCAAACCTCACACTATCGGAGAAACGCTGATTTTACCAGCAGTGAAACAGATTGTTGCCACCATGTTGGGGCCCAGCGCAAGCACCATCACGCAATCAATTCCTTTGAGTAATGACACTGTATCAAAAAGAATTGATGAAATGGCTGCTGATGTGGAAGAAAGACTTATTGACACCTTGAAAAAAACAGAATTCGTGATGCAGATTGACAAGTCAACGATTCGTGAAAATGAAGCCTTGTTATTGGCTTATGTCCGTTTCATCAACGGAAATGAAGAGATCGGGGAAGAACTGTTATTTGTTCGAAATTTAGCCACCGACACAAAAGGTTCTTCGATATTTAAAAAGGTTGAAGAGTTTTTTAATGAGAAAAACATCCCTTTGACAAACGTCGTGGCATGTGCAACCGACGGAGCTGCATCCATGGTTGGACGATATCGCGGATTTCAAGCTCATCTAAAATCGGTTGTACCTGGAGTTATGCCTGTCCATTGCGTCGTTCATAGACAGCACCTTGTCTCAAAAAATTTGAGTGGCCGTTTGCACGAGTCTCTACGTTACGTCATTAATGCTGTGAATAAAATTAAGTCGCATGCCTTGAACAACCGACTTTTTCACAAGCTTTGTGAAGAAAATGATGAGGAGTTTGAACGTCTCCTTTTGCACACCGAAGTAAGATGGCTTTCAAAAGGAAAGTGTTTGCGGCGATTCCACGAACTTTTTGACACAGTTGTCGAATTTCTTGAATCCATTGACCCAAGTCTAAGCAATTCTCTTAAACTTCGACGTCTGGATGTAGCTTATCTCGCTGATGTTTTTGACAAGCTGAATGAAGTGAACGTAAAGCTGCAAGGAGATAAAATCAATTTTGTTAAGGCCAAGGGAGTAATCTGCTCATTTATTTCCAAATTGGACCTCCTTGCAAGCAATATGAGTCGCCAGGAGCTGTATCAGTTCCCAAGCCTTGGTAATGAACGTGAACTCCAAGGAGAAGATTTGGACGTTTTTTGCTGCCACTTGAAGCAACTAAAAGAAGATATGGAAACCAGATTCTATGATCTGATAAATCTGGAAGTGTCCACTTGGATGCTAAATCCTTTCACAGCAGACTTTGCACAACTTCATCCCAAACTGCAAGAGCCACTGACAGATCTGAAATACGACTGTGAAGCCCAGTCACATTTTCAGAGTTACGGCTACGAAGCTTTTTGGGTGAAAATGAGGAACACTTACCCAATATTGTGGGAGGAAGTTAAGTTGCTTCTTTTAGCCTTTCCTTCCACTTACTTAGTGGAGAGGGGCTTCAGTGCCGTCAAACAGATCCTTTCTAAGTCAAGGAACATGTTGAAGATCTCTGAGCGCGGTGATTTAAGAATGCGATTAACAAAAATGGTTCCAGACATCAAGAAATTGGCATCAGCTCACCAAGCACAAGGCAGCCATTGATGTTCTTTTTTTTTTGCTTTTTGTGTACATACATTTTTTTCGTTAATAATTGTCTGAGCTTTTATCGTTGAATTTGCTTGCATTGGATTTCACGTTCCAGTTTGAGTTTTCGGCTTTGTTTTTGAATTTTTGTTGTGCTCTGTAAAACATTTTTTGTGTCTCTTTGTATTGTACTTTTTTAGCGTGCACTCCAGTTTGATATTATATGTTCTTTGTGTCTTTTTAACCCTTTTTACAGTGTGCGTGACTATATATACTTTCCTCGAATCTTTATTTAGTTTCAGAGTTTTCGTCTTGAAATTCTTAGTTCCTGCATTGCGGTTTGTTCTTATGCCCTTTTTATATTTCTTTTTGCGTCTTAAATTTCACTTGTAATTCAATCATTAAATGTTACTGTTTTTCTTTTCGGGCATTTCACTTTCTTGCAATTGAATTTTGTTTTCAGTGGTCATTACATTTAAGTGTCTTGAATAAATAAGATAATAATGAAATACATGTATCACGAAGTTTGGGAATAAAGTGATGGGTGGCACCAAATTTTTTCACACAGTTGAGATATGGGGAAAAGACTGGAAATAAATTATTTGCATCGATATGTCCTGATGACAATTTTAAAGAAAACAAAAAAAAGTGTTTGCATAAATTGAAGAATTATTTCCTATGTTGTGATTGAGAGGTTATGTTGGGGGAGGGGGGCGATGACAACTTCCTCATTGGCTCAAGGGGGCGATTCGTTCAAAAAGGTTAAGAACCACTGCCTTAGACAAAAGCCTCATTGGCTTCTACCTATCTAATGGCAACTGCAAGATTTAAACCCATTTTGCCAGCTTACCAGGGAAGCTTCTTTCATTTCAGCCTTACAATAAACCTGTGAGCGAGGTTGGGCCGAGAGAAAGAGTCTTATCCAGTAAGTTCTGTGGCTGAGAATGGGCTAGAACATGTGGGTGTTCCACCTGCTACCATGTTTCCCCAAAAGTAAGACCTACCCCGAAAATAAGCCCTAGCTTAGATTTTTGGGGGTGGGCGTAATATAAGCCCTACCCCAAAAATAAGCCCTGGTTTTGGGGTGAGGCACACACCTTAAAATCAAGCTGGGGTGGGGTGTGGAGCTGCCCCACGTGCCCCGCACCTACTTACCACACAGGCAGGCCTCTCCTTGCCAGCCCACTTCTTCTCTGGCATCCCTAGGCCTGCATTTTGCAGTCAGAGGCCTTTCCGGAAGGCCTCTGCAGCAGAGAACCAATCTATAGCTCGGTTCTCAGCTGCAGTGGCCTTCTGGAAAGGCCTTTGACTACGAAATGCAGGCCAGAGCTCCATTCTCAGCTGCAGAATGAAGCTTCTTCTTCGGCCGCAGAAGAAGTGGGCTGGCTGGGCGGTGCTGCTGGTGCTGGAGGTGAGTGGAAAAGACAGCACCCCCTGAAAACAAGACCTAGTGCCTCAAAATAAAAATAAAAATAAAAATAAGACCTGATCTTATTTTCAGGGAATCACGGTAATTCAACATGAACCACTTCACCATTCCAGCTTTAGGATTTATATGGGGAGCATACTTTGCAAGTCCAATCCATTAACCTAAAGAGAGCTTACATACACATAATAATGGACCCAATAATTGTATTTTCTTCTTTATTTATTAGATCTTTATCTCACTTTTATTATTTAATCAGTAACTCAAGGCAGCAAACATACATAATATTCCTTTCTCCTCCTGTTTTCCCTACAAGAAACAACGCTGTGACGTTGGGTCAAGCTGAGAGAGAAACTGATTAGACCAATAATAGATGGCTAAGTCCCTGGGTAGAAGGCTGAGGGTCTCTATCAGAAGTCTTATGGCCCTTTATACACTAAGCCCATCTTCTGTTTTTTTTGGAGGGGGGTTCCTGCTGGTTCTTGCTGCCATGACCTGTCTTCCAGGGGGTACCTCATCTGTATGTAGGAAAAGTAGGATTCTGTTAATCTTTCTGGTGATAAAACTATGTAAGAAGTTATGGAAATAATTTAAATAATGCCTCTTCCTGTCTACATAGCAGAGAAATACTTATATAATTTAGCAAAATTCCACTTTAATTTCTTTGCAGCTTCATTTAAGATTGACTTGATATGTTGATTGCACTTGGGATTATGCTGAGTTTTGTGATTATAGGACTAAAGGATTATAGGACAGTTAGAACAATTAATCAGTAGAACAACCTGCCTCCAGAAGCTGTGAATGCTCCAACACTAGAAGTTTTTAAGAAGAGACTGGACAACCATTTGTCTGAAATGGTATAGGGTTTCCTGCCTGAGCAGGTGGTTGGACTAGATGACCTCCAAGATCCCTTCCAACTTTTATTATTATTATTATTATTATTATTATTATTATTATTATTATTGTTGTTGTTGTTGTTGTTGTTGTTGTTATTATTGTTGTTGTTGTTGTAGTAGGAAGATTTCAACTTTTCCTTCTTTAGGACATGGACTCAAAAGAGATTAAAAAATACACTTTACTTTAAAAAAAAAGATTGAATATATCTCCCCCCCCCTTTTTTTTAAAAAAAATTAAACATTAAAATATAAACATCAAGTATTGGAGAAAATATAATTGGACCTGCCCAGATCATGGTTATCATTTCCTCTTAAAAGAAAATATAAAAAAATACAAATCACTGGACAAAACACAAGATGGTGCTGGTCTGCTAGAAATAGAGCAGCTCCTACCAGAATCTCAGAAGAGATAGAAATTCCAAATTGTATTAGAAATTGGAAGGAGATTCCAGATAATATGGTAAGATAATATGTAGTGACTACCAAAGGCTCTGCCCTTGAGGAATCAAGACTTCAGCATATCTTAGCGACTTTGTCATCAAGATGCTATGCAAATTGATCACAGAATAGGCCATTATTTATAATGGGATATTTACCTCTGCAGTGTTTGATATGGAGTGAAGATCATGGAACTGAATGTAATAGGATGGGTTCCAACTGTCTGTATAGATATTTTCTGGGATTATAACAATTAGAAGTTAGCAATAACAAGAGGGATGCCAGTTGTGAAACTCTGTTTAATAATAATTCTGGAACTCCAAAGCTTTATTTCCATGCATTATATCTTTCTTTCTTTCTTTTTTTAGAAAACTGGAACCCTAATTTCATAAACTAATCATGCAGATGAACTGATAATAATGGGAGAAAGAATAGCTGAATCAAATGCAAATGGAATTCAGTGATGCTTAGGTAGAACAATGGAAACCCATCATGTACGTCAGGGGTGTCAAATTCGCAACGTCACGTGATGTGTTGCAACATATCGTGACTTTTTTTCCATTGCCGGCAATGGGATGGGTGCGGTTTCGCCATGATGCATCTGACCCACAGGCTGGCAGTTTGACACCTCTGATGTACATAGTCAAGATGAACTTGTATCTCATTGATTTCAGTGGAGTACTCTGGCCATAACTAAATATAGATCTAACTTAGCGTTAATAAAATTATTTCAATCTTTTTCTTCATTACTCTTGGATGTCCTGTAGTATAAAGGAAAGCTATATCTTTTAATATCTAGGTTTATCTATACATTGGTCTATATTTATATCTGTATCATTTATCATGAAACAGGTAGAGGTAAAGATATGGGAAGTTGGTATATTCTGTTTCCATATCACACTTTACATGACAGAAATGTTGTCTTTCTCAGGGCTTTTTTTTGGATGGTGCAATCCAATTTCTCCACCTTTCTGCTTTCTGAAGCATTGTGACAAGGTCAGTCTGATTGATGGGAGCCTCATCTTTTTTTTTAAACAAAGCATATGCACCAACATATTCTACACACAAAGCTTGGCTTCTGTGATTAAAAAGCTTTTCTATTGCTTTAACGGAGGGCTTGATTCAAAACTTTAGCAAAGTAACATACTCCTGCATAGTCCTGAAGGATGTCTCTGTGTTCCATGTACATGTACATCGCAGCTTTGTTCCAGCCCGTTCACAATATAATCCTCAAGCAGTGGATTACTTGTACAGGAGAAACAAACTACTAAAATAGCACTTGAATCCGTCCTATTTGGCAATGGAGTTACAATTACTTTGTTTCAATCTCCGTTCCACTTCTCAATTGCTATCGATATTTAAAGGTCAGTCAAAGGTTGTGTTTTGAAGGGCTTTTCCACACTGCACCCTTAAGCTACTGGACACCTATGTTTACACCTGCTGTAATGAAGCCAGCTTGAAAAGTCTATTTTCAGATTTCTGATTTGGCCAGGGGAATGGCCCAGAGTTCTGTCTCAGCTATGCTTACTATGATCCTTGATGGTGGGTTCACAGGATTTCCACACCAAATTCAGTGGTGTCTATAATAAATACATAGGGTCAAAAACAGGGTTAAGATGGCAGCCAGGATGGTGCAATTGAAGCACTGCCTGTTTGTTTGTTTGTTTTTTTACTGTGGATGCCCCTGCAGGTCTTTGTGGACATGTATATTTCAACATATGAACTCCCTCTCTGTTGATCACTTTGTACTTGACAACTTCCTTTGGGATGCATCCACAAGTAGACCAATGAAAAGACAAGACTAGACAGTTTTAATCATCTCCCTGTCTCTCGAGCTAGAAGAAATAACTGGCAGACGTCTTCTCAATTTCATTGGTGATAGAAAGAAGTCCATCATTCCACCATTGAAGGTGTTTTTTTAAGGTTGAGGCAGAGTCCTGCTGAACAAAATAGCTGTGGAGGGCAGATCCCAGTTACTAAGGCTGAGAGGCCAAACAGTGCATTCTAGCCATTTGGGTGAATGGGTATAATGAAATAGAGCCTATGGAGCCTTGTTCTGGCAGAAAACATGAAGTTGGAAGTTGGCTTCCCAGTGGATCAGGGACAAGTAGAAAATGGATTATGCATTTTTACTCTTGAGCAATGGCAAGTGAGCTGTACTGAACCTGAAGAATCTGGCAAGATGGATCAGCTCTGACACTGAATAAAAAGAAAGAAAAAAGATGAAGAGAAGCCTTTATTAAAATGGAATGAGAAATCTTTATTCTTATCTTTTAACTTTGCTACACCTACATCTCTTTTGGCCATTTCCATTTTCATCCTTGTCCCAAACATGTGCAGCTCCCAGGATATTTCATAGGTTTCATTTGTGGATCTCAAGCATGACCACTTTGCACATTCTTGCTTTTTTCTTCTTATTCCTGATCATAATCCCCCCCCCCCAAAGAACAGGATAAAAGTCCCTGGGAAGCAAAAAGGGCCATGAAGTGGTTCTTTTGTTTTTGCTTCTGTAGCCTTTTCTGTCCTGCCTATGGCAGAATACTGACATGCTAAGGAGAAGAAATGCTGAGAACCAGCTTTGCTATATAAATTAATAACTTTATTGTTAGGCATCGTGACCCATGATGAAACATAAATGCAGAGCTAACAAGTGTTACCCATTTATGATGATCCCTAAACTTTGAGCTATTGAACTTTGAGATGGAATCTCACTTCCTTATTTCTCTGTGTTGGGGCTGTTAGACCCAGCCCGAGGATATCATTTATTTGCATCCTGATTTTCACTGAAGAAAGCATTTTGAAAAAAAAGAAAATCTGATCCTCAGAATTTAGTTGTAATCTAAGCACAATTATTTATACTTTACGGTTTGTTTTTTCCATTACAAACAAGGGTCAATCAACATTTCAAAATATCTCATAACTGTACTCATTTTAATTTAAATGTATCCCTCTAACATTTGTGCGATTGTCCAAGAAAATCTGCACCAGATAATAACAGGAATAAATTGTCCAAAGAATAGCAATTTCTTTAATCAAGGGAACATGATGATTAAATCAAAAGCTTTAGACAGGTCTTTTGATATCATCAATGTTCTTTTGTCTACTAATAATGACATATCGTTGATGAATTTTAAAAAGGCATTTACCGTGGTGCATGTCTAAATCTAGACTGGAAAAAGGTCAGAACTATATTTTTTGCAATTAAACCCATTAACTGCAGCGTAGATAGATTTTTCAAGTGATTTGGATTAAAATATATTAGTGGAATATGAAAATACCTACCAAGAAAGATGCCATTTTTCAAAACACAGAAATACAAGGACCCTGCAATTTTACCATATCCCCCCATTCTGAGTCTGTAATATTGTAAGTGGAATAATCATAGTATAAATGAAATCATAAAAAGCAAAATAAGGTCATTCCCTTCTACAGCTTTTTTGAGATAGTTACAGTGGTGGGATTCAAATATGTGAACAACCGGTTCTCTGTGTGGATGCTGCTTCCGAAGTCCATTCTGGTCCCGGGCAACAAAAAATTAGCTACCGGTTCTGCCGAACTGGTGCGAACTGGCTGAATCCCACCACTGGATAGTTATATAGGACAGCAATGGGCTCAGCTGAAGAAGCTGGACAAGAATGATATGTTTCTCATAGCTCTTCAATGTGTAATGGAAACTTGCTTGTTATATTAACCCTATACTTGAACCATGAGATGGGCAACATATAAATGTAATAATAATGAGAAGAAGAAGAATGTGGTATACATTCCATGTCTGCTATCAATTATCAAAAAAAGAATCGCCTGGTGACATTTTTTGGAAAGTAGTTTGAAATGGGACCTCTGTAGTCAAACATCAGAAGCTGCCTGATAACATACTTTTTTAACCATTTTGTTTAAAAGGTATTTGCCTTTGCAACTGCAATTTGCTTCATCAGATATATAGACTGGCTAGAATGATGTGGGAATTGGGGTGAGGCATGGAGGGAGGGAGAAGGGAGGGAGAAGGGAGGGGAAGACTGGTTGTACAGGTGACATATGAGACAGATTACCAGTACCTTCTCAATTAACTTCTATATTCTGTTAAAAACCCATTTGAATATTGAGATCTTCCAAGATTGCCTGAAACCTTTTGATTTATTCTAGTTCAGTAACCTCTCACTCTGTGGTGGAGTTAAAGGTCCGTTATTCCAAAACAGTCATTTTGAGGTCTGCCATAGAGTATCTTGAGAAGTTTAAATGTTCTCATACTTGTTCCATCTTTGAATCCTAATGTCAAATTTATGTCCATTAATTCTTTTGTGCAAAGTTTGTCCCTTTTGTCCTTCTTGATTTCAAAGTGACTGTTTTGGAAAAGCAGTGGAGAGGCACCAGACTCAAAAGGAGGAAGGCAAAGAGAAAATAGGGAGGAAAGTGGAGGCTAAGGCTGGTGAGACAGGAATCAGTGGCTCAGCTAGAGAGGGACATTATGTAAACACACATTAACTACTTCCTAAGGACACCAAATAATTCATTAAGCAACTGCTATTTGGAAAGGTAGGAGGAAAAATCCAAGAACTTTAAGTTGCAGCATAGCTGTATAACCCTCTGCATTGTTATGGGCAATCAATTACAGTGTTTGAAGCTTCCTTGTTGTTAGCAATAAAGATTCTAATCTAGCCAAATTATGACTTCAGGGCTTCTGTGAAATCTAACCAAGAGTTGAATTAAAGTTAAATGTCTAGAGAGCTGCCAAGCTTGAGTGTGAATCCTGATGCACTTTTATGGTTTTTCTACTGAACAGAAGGGATCTACCTGGCTCTAAAATGAGTTCAGCGGAATAAGTGCTGAAAATGATGTCATTGGCATCTGCCATCTTTTTCTTTAAATGGCCAAGAATAAATAGTGGCATCATTTGGGATAAATGATCTGCAGTGCTCGATTAAATCAGTCTAATCATAACAGCAATCACAAGAAAGAATCTTACTTGGCTTAGTTAAGTATCACCCCAAAATCTGAGATATTTGCATGTTGATGTGTTTTGTTTAAGAATGGAATATTAAAGACATGTTGGACATATCAAGTAGGCTGATGTTTATTTTTAAAGCAAACACTTCTTTTAGACTGTAATAAATAATGAAAATGACCTTGAAGGACAAAGAATAGATCCATTAGTAAGGCAACTTAAGCTCAGGTCAAGAAAGTGATTTACAAAGACACCTCAGATAGCCTGCTTTTCCCACCCTACAATTCTTATGAAGAGAAAAGAGGGAGTGAACATAGCATATTCAGACTTGCAAGTTTCTGTGATTATAGCTGTTCGAAAAGCAGCTTTAGATCAGCATGGTTTTTGTTTCTTGGTCTAGTCTACCTGATAGGGCTGATTAGTGCACTAATCTAACAAATGATTCTTTTCTAACAGCTGTTATATACAGTATGAGACACAAGAAAGAATGAAGCATGCTTATTTTAAGTCTTTATTTGTGGAGGCTCTAAAAGTAGAAAAGTATCATAATTAGACAAGCAGCTACTGAAACTATAAAATTGAATCTGCAATAATTAAATCATAATGGATCTGAAAATTCAATCTAAGTCGTGAAGACTGGCAGATGATTTAATCTACCTTGAAAGATCAGCAAATTGCAAATTGCTAATGTTTTAATCAACAGGGAGAAAGCAGATCTGCTTAACTCATTCTTTGCATGAGTCTTCACACACAAAAAAACTATAGCCCAACATACCAAAAAACCCACTTCAAAAGACAAACTAGAAACAAAAATTAAAATAAGCAAGAAAATGGTAAGAGAACACCTATCCGACCTTGATGAATATAAATCGTGGGGACCCGACAGACTACATCCCAGAGTTCTGAAGGAGCTGACAGATGTTATCTCAAACCATTGCACCATATCTTTCACAAATCCTGGAGCACCAGGGAAGTACCTGAGGATTGGAAAAGGGCTGATGTGGTTCCCGTCTTCAAGAAAGGGGAAAAAAAAAACCAGACCTAGGAAACTACAGACCAATCAGTTTAACAACAATACCTGGGAAGATTCTAGAAAAGATAATCAAAAAACAAATCTGCGAACAACTAGAAGCAAACAAAGTTATAATTGGCAGCCAGCATGGGTTTGTTAAAAACAGATCATGCCAAACCAATCTTATTTCATTCTTTGATAAAGTGACTAAACTAGTAGACCAGCGAAATGCTGTGGACGTAGTATACTCAGACTTCAGTAAGGCATTTGATAAAGTAGACCATAACCTACTCCTTGGTAAGCTAGAAAAAGGTGGAATAGACAACATCACCACCAGATGGATCTGTAGCTGGCTGGCAAACTGTACTCAACGAGTAGTCCTCAATGGCACTACAACCACATGGAGAGAAGTAAGCAATGGGGTACAACAAGTTTCCATCTTAGGCCCAGTACTCTTCAATATCTTCATTAATGACTTAGATGAGGGAATTGAAGGGGAACTCATCAAATTTGCAGATGACACCAAACTGGCAGGAGTAGCCAACACCCCAGAAGACAAACTCAGGATCCAAAAATAATTTGACAAACTTGAACAATGGGTCCTATCTAACAAAATGAGTTTCAATGTGGAGAAAAGCAAAGTGTTACATTTAGGCAGAAAAAATACTGTTTAAAAACAGTAACTGTGAGAGGGACCTTGGAGTCCTAGTGGATGATCACTTGACTATGAGTCAGCAGTGTGCAGCAGCAGCCAAAAAAGCTAATACAATCCTGGGTTGTATAAACAGAGGCATAGAATCAAGAAGTATTAGTACCGCTTTATAAAACCCTAGTAAGACCACACCTGGAATACTGCAGCCAATTTTGGTCACCATATCACAAAAAAGACGTTGAGAGTCTAGAAAAAATTCAGAGAAGAGCAACTAAGATGATCAAAGGCCTGGAGACTAAAACATATGAAGAGCGGCTGCAGGACTTGGATTTGGCTAGTCTAAAGAAAAGAAGAAATAGGGGAGACTATGAGCTCATATTGGAAAAAATTCTGGAAGCCACAGAGGATATGAACTCTTACTTTCAAACTTTGACAGATCAAATTATAGACCGAAAGACAGCGCAGAAGAAGCAGATTGGCGCCAAAGAGATTAGTGAACAATATGTACAACCTAAAGAGGAACCACGTCAACAACTCAACTATGAAACTACACTGAGAGAAACTGTGGAAACCAAAGAACAAATTAACTTTATACAACTCCAAACGCAATCTATGGAGAAGCCTGATGATCAAAGAATAACTTTAACGGAGATGTCTGAAGCATTAACATCAACAGAGACTGACACTCAGATACAAGTTATTGAAAATTGTGAAAAGGTGGATAAACAACTGGCAAATATAACATGGAATAAAACGGCTTTTACCATCCAAAGGCTACTAGAAGAAAGGAAAGAGAACTTTGACCAATTTGAAGCGTTAAAGAATATGGACCTTTTAATATTGTGGTTTGATGATGCAGGAATTTTATTATGGAAACCGTTATGGCACAGAAAGAAACCTAGAGTTAGATTTAAAAATGTATTTTAAAGTTTTATTTAATGGGTTTAAAAAGGCTTTGATTTTTTGATTGAGTTAATAACTAATGGAGCACGTGAAATTTCTAAGAGGATACCCTTTGTAACAATACTTTGTTTTAGACATGATAATTACTGGAGAGGTAAACTTTATTTACTGGTTTAAAAAGATTTTCATAGATATAGATGAATTGATAGAATATATACTTAAATTAGATAGAAATCTATTTGTTGGTTTGATATTTTTACTTTAAGATAATTATTTTGAAATAGAAGGACAATAAGAGGGATGGGTGACAAGAGAAGAAATGGTATTAATGAAGAAAATATAAGAATATTACTGCGGAAATAATACCAGATATAATTACTACGTAAAAAAAAAAGGATACCCGAAGTGTTAATAATATGTCTATCTAAGGCCAATTGGAATATGGTAATTGTAAGTTAGTAAAGCTTAAAAACAGGACCTGGATCTTTAGAATTGAAATGTGAGTGATATTTGATAGGATTGTTTGAAGCTTATATAGAAATGTATTAATCTGAATATGCAAGACTAAATGAGGGAATTAGAGAGGGAATTTTAAATGAATTGATTTGGGCTATATATTTGTGATTGTTTTTCTTTTTTTTTTGGATGTTCAATATACCCACCTCCACGGTGGTTCCTAAGCACTCTGTTGTAACCCTTTCACCCCTATAAAAATCTAATAAAATATATTTAGAAAAAAAAAAAAAGAAAAGAAGAAATAGGGGAGACATATAGCAGTATTCCAGTATTTGAGGGGCTGCCACAAAGAAGAGGGGGTCATGTTATTCACCAAAGCGCCCGAGGGCAGGACAAGAAACAATGGTTGGAAACTGATCAAAGAGAGAAGCAACCTGGAATTAAGGAGAAACTTCCTAACAGTGAGGACAATTAACCAGTGGAACAGCTTGCCTCCAGAAGTTGTGGGCGCTCCATCACTGGAGATTTCAAGAAGAGGCTAGACAATCACTTGTCTGAAATGGTATAGGTTCTCCTGCTTGAGCAAGGGGCTGGACTAGAAAATCTCCAAGGTCCCTTCCAGCTCTATTCTATTCTAGTCTACCATTACTATGCCAGGGCAGGGAAGGAGGAAGACTGCTTGTAGGAGGACTGCAAAATCCCAGTAGATTGGAAGAGAGCAAAAATGAACCCTCTCTTGAAAAAAGGAAAGGAGAATGTACTAGAAAACTAGACACCTGTGAGCTTGATATCTATGCTGGGCAAGATCTTCAGACAGATTATCAAGAAGCATTATCAGTTTGTGAACGCTTGGATAGGGAAATTACAATTAAGAAGAGATAACAAATTGTGCTAGACTATCCATATATTCTCTTATAGCTTAATAGTTCAGGTGAATGTTGTAGATACACTCTACCTGGACCTGAGTGGGAAGGCAGTGGTGCTAGGGAAGAAATAGTCTTTTCTCCATTTATATCACTGACTAGACTTTAATATGGATCCAACACAGTGTCCATTTGAGTTATCTCTTGACTTTCCACAATTTTACTCTGGGATGTTATTCATCCCAATTCATATGGTAGGGAGATTTTTTTTATACTATGTAAAACAGGATAAGATTTTTTATCTGGGCATTTTGGCCACAGAATAGATTGAGCTGAATTTTAATCAATTATATTTCTCTGCAGAAAAAAAATCCTAAGATCCATTAGCAAACCACTTGGTTCCATCAGTCTCAGGAAATGGACCAATCCATCTGGTCTTTTACCTTTGTAGAGAATCTATGGAGAAAAACTTGTGCAATGGAATGGCTAAACAATTGACAGCCAAAGTTAGAAGTGAGAAATGATGGAAGAGGGGAATGCCATTTGAGGAACATGATAGATTGGGAAATCTTGAAGAGAATATTCGAATACTGCCTGAGGTATGGAAAGATTATTTAGACTAATATACAGGTAATCTTATTAATTGCTATTGTTTTGATCTGGGGTCAAAACAATAGGGATTATGGTAAGAATATGAAAAGCATTTTATAGTGCTTTCTGTAACTAGGTTCATAAATTGTGCTCAAATAAAGTGTACCTTATTTGCTTTTCGATTACTGATTTGCATAAATAAACCCTGTCTGATCAGGTCTATAGTTTAGTGGGTGATGGTTGCTTACAGAATCCTTACAGCTCTGTGAGAAATGTGGAACCAGTAGTTCTGAGGTCAAATTCAGCTGGGTAACTAATATCCAGTTATTGTAATGTCTATGTTCTGAGCATGCCTTTGTGTCAATCCCATTAGGTAGACTAGACCAGGAAATCAACTTCACAGGAAAGCTAAAACTACTGTTATTGAGACTGGCTGTAATAACAGAATCTTGCAAGTCTGATTGTGCAGAATCACCTCCTCCTTCTCATAGTCCTGTGAATTAGGGAGGTGAATGTCTGAGCTGCTTCTGAATAATCTCATTGCTGTGGACTTGAAAAATATTTCAGCTTTTTTTCTCTAAGTAACAGTTCTTGGATATTTCTATCAAAGTCATCTTCCTTACTTTTTATTGCCTGAGATAATAATCTAAATTTAAGATAGTTTTACTCCTCTCTAGTGAGAGTGTGGCTGGAAAAGGCTTTGGAAGGCAAGCTAAAGACTTATTAAAATACAAGGGAAAATCTTTCTCTTTCTCCTTCTCTCCAGAATTTAATATATATAAAAAACAGCATTTATGGCAGGTTAACTGCAAATGTTTGAAGGGAACACAGACAGAGCTCAGAGAAAAGTAAGGGCTCCAGAAAAAGTTATAGGGCAAAGTGAGTGCAGAGCCAGAAACAACTAGTGTACGGGTGTTATGTTTCTGGATCGGTGAGGCATTGACGAGGCAGCAGGTATAAACAAGAACTTGTTTATTTGGTTAACACAGAAGCGGCACTAACTGCTGCTTAACCTCTATTTATACACTCACCGCTAGGCCAATAGAATTAAAGCAGTATTTCCCGCTTAAAACACAAGTTAACAAGTATGTAGACAGACAGTCTGGAGTTTAAACAGACACAGCCGTTTGACCGTTTCCAACAGTTTCCAAGTTATTCATATCAATACATAACAATGGGTGTCAAACTTGATCGTGTCACGTGGCATATCGTGACGTTTTTTGCCTTTGCAGAGTTGGGGTGGGAGTGGCTTGTGTGTGATGTATTCGGCCCAGGGGCCACCAGTTTGACACCCCTGAGCTAGTGATTTTAAAACCAAATAGCAGAATTGAATAAGAAATACTATAAAAAGGGTTAACTATAGAAAACTTACTTAAATAATAAAGTAAAAAACCCTCAAGCACTTCTGTAAGTCAGAGATGAAAGAGAGAGATGAAAATGAATCACAGAATGTAACATCAGAATTGGAAGAAACCTTGGAGATCATCCAGTCTAACTTCTGCCCTGTGCAGAAATTGCTACTACACCATCTTTGAGAAAGAGCCACCCAGACTTTGTTTTAACAATTTCTCTATGGGAATCAAATATTTTCAGGTCTTAATCTTGGGAGAATGGGTGAGGGAAATCTCTCACTTTGATGTGAAAGATATTGTTTTTGGAAGCTCCCTTCAAGATCAATAATTGCATACTTGCAAGTAAGTTTTCCTTTTGAGGCAAACAAGGTTTGGGCAAGGAATCAGGATCGGAAATTTTATAGAAGGAAAATATTGCAATGGGTTTCTCATATATCATAAATCATAAATATATATCATAAATCCTGATTCTCTATTGGCCATTCAAAATGACAAAACTGGAGCTTGATTGGAATTATGCAAATGAGGTTAAAACTACACTGACCCTCAGACAGCACCTGGGTGTAGAGAGCCATGGAGATATCCTTGGAGAAACAAGGCAGAAGTTGATAAGGCAATAGTACCCTGTTTCCCCAAAAGTAAGGCCTACCCCAAAAATAAGCCCTAGTTTTGGGGTGAGGTGCACACCTAAAAATCAAGCTAGGGTGGGGGTATGGAGCTGCCCCATACACTCCGCACCCACTTACCTTGCAGCCAGGTCTCTCCTCACTGGCCCACTTCTTCTTCTAAGGCCTCTTCTGCAGCCAGGCCTGTATTTCTCAGTCACAGGACTTTCCGGAAGGCCACTGCAGCCGAGAACTGAGCTATGGAGCTTGGTACAAGGCTGCAGAGGCCTTCAGAAAGGCCTGACTGCAAAATGCAGGCCGGAATGTAGCTGCAGAATGAAGCTGCTCCTTCGGTCAGAAGAAGTGGGCTGGCTGGGCGGGGTTGTCAGTGCCGGAGTTGAGTATAAAAGACACCCCCTGAAAATAAGACCTTGTGCCTCTTTTGGAGGCAAAAAAATAAATAAAAATAAGACCCGGTCTTATTTTCAGGGAAAAACAGGAAGTTGTAGAAGCATGTGTTGAACCCAGGGAAGCCAGGAAAGTTTAGAAAAAGGTTCAGGCAAGCTCCTCTTTGACTCTATTGGACAATGTTTCCCAATCTTGAAAACTTTAAGACATGTGGACTTCAACTCCCAGAATTCAGAATTCCAGGAGTTAAAGTCAACACATCTTAAAGTTGCCAAGGTTGAGAAACTCTGCTCTAAGACATAAGAGGGAGAGAAGGGAAAATATAGGCAGACTTGTAAAATGTTGCCTTGTTTCAACATAGTTTTAGTCTTCCAGGGGAGTCAGTTTCCTGATGCCATTTATGTTGTAGGGCTGACACTTCCCAAATGAACAATGGTTTGCTTATAAGGCAATATAACATGCATGCTTTTGTATCTACCAAGTTTGCAAATATTGAGCAATGGAATGGTGTTTCATCAAAAGTCTTAGCCCATTTTGGAAAAGGAGAGATGTAAAAATGTGGGAAAATAAAGCTGGAAACATTAACAAGAAAGGAAGAGACATTCTATCAATTGGACATGATTTTATAGTTCCCCCCCAATAATAATTATGTATTAACATTTTCAAGGCTGAAAAATGCTAATAAGCTATTTATATGTATAAATGCAAATTTAAAATAATTACCAGAATTTATATCTCACAGAAAGCAAACCAATTAAATTTCCCATCCACATCACCTCAAATAAATTCAATTACTTATACACTCCCTACACATCATTCCAAATTAGTAGTTCTTCAATTAAACTGGAGATTATTTTCCACCCAATCCAGATCCAATTCAAATTCTGCTCAATTAATTGTTGCATCTGTCACAATCCTTTCTTCTAAAAATCACCTGTATGGTTCGTTCAGGGAATGAAATATAACAGCTCAGAGTTGCAGGTCAGATAAATGAATATTCTTTCAAGTATTTTATAACAGGCAGAACAGCTAAATTAACATGACTGAAGAATATCTGTGGTTGTATTAAATAGTTCTTTCTTCTTTAGTACCCACAGAACAGGCAGGGATACAATACACAGATACCAGTGAAGTTACTATTCTTGAGTTTTGCAGCAATAAAAAAATAAGTTGCTTGGTCTGTTGTACCCAAAATGAGTCCTAGCCTGGCACCAAAGCCAATAAAGACCACCAGACAAGAGGAATGGCTTTTCCAGCTTCTTTTATTGGAGTACTCCAGCAAAAGGGTCTCAGCAGCTAAAGGAGCCAAGACCTCGAACAATGCACATGCACAAATTTTATACAGTTATGATTAAGGAAGTTAACACCCTAACAATCACACATTGCTTCCTTGATACATGCTTCTTTTGATTGGATTCTTCTACTTTACCCTCCTTCTTCATACATTGCATGTTTATGTTGATAAGCTTTCTTATCAAAAGAGGTGCGTCTTTTATTATTATAATAAGCTAGAGGTTACCAAAGTTTATATAGCTATGTGCCTTAGCTAGCATCCTTCTAGCCCAGGGGTGTCAAACTGGCGGCCCACGGGCCGGACATGTCACACACAGGCCACACCCACCGCGGCTCCGCAAAGGCAAAAAACATCACAATACGTCATGTGACGCGATCGAGTTTGACACCTGTGTTCTAGCGTGTCCTTTTTACTTGTAACTTGTAACTTTCTTATTGCTATGCTTAGTCCCATCATTTGTTATACTCGTTGCAGCTGCAACATTCTGTGTCAGCAATTCCTTTAACAAAGGAATTCCTAATTACAACCTGGGTCCTTCATAATGATGGACATAGTGCTCACTTGTCCTGATGAATTCATACCGAAGTGTGCCAGTTGTTAACATAGTCTTCCCATTATTATTATATATTCCATTATTATAACAAATAGTGGCTCTATCCTACTCATGTGTCCAATAATTTTAAAATGTTAAGGTTTTTTCACATGTATTATATGATGTAATTGACTCCAGTATATAATTTAGTACAAAGAGCATTCTTACTAAACATCATTGTGTTAATTTCTGGACAAAATTTGTGCAAGGAAGATTTGGGGGAGATGGCACAGTATGCAAGAAGGCGACAAAGAAAGAATTAGTAAAGATTAATTCAGGCAGGCCTGGCAGACAGGTCTTTAAGAAAGGAACTGCAAGTCAGAAATAATATGCAGAAGACAATAGATTTTTAAAAAAGTTCTTAATATTTTAAAACAGGAGTGTACAAATAGAAGTGTACAAAAATATTGGACCTTGGATTGTCTTATGTCTTATACATATCATTAATAAAGGATAACAAAGATTTTAAAAAGAAGGAAAAGGCTATCTCTGAAGGCTTCAGAAAGAGAAGAGTTTAGTATTGGTTCACACGCCAGCCGTTTATTATTATGTGGCTGATATTTAGTACAGCAATTGATTATATCAAGGTTTCAGAAACTTTATTCACAAGTCTAAAGGTGGAAGGGGTTGTGGTGGCTAGTATTCAAGCCAATATTCTTAGCACGTGTGAAAAATAGACATTACATATGGATGAGGAGCGCCTCCATACAAGGAAGATTCTCCAGGACCACTCTACTAGTAGACAGCACATATGTTGGTTCATTCACAGAACTGTTTTTGCATGGGTGCCAAGTTACCGCAATGTGTGACACATGTCATTTGTATCATACTTTATGTTAACATGGATCCCTTTATATGTGTTACTTTATAAGGGACACTAAAAGTTGTATATGTGGGTTTGACATTGCGGTGTAACAGGTGCAGCAAGACAGGGCTCCGTCTTCCACATTCGATTTTGCCCCGCTGGGGACCCTAAAAAGGGTCGAAGGTTGCCCCAAAGAGGTGACAGAAAAGGAGGGGACCCTCATTGATCACAGGAGTGTGGCAGCCCTTCTGTTTGATCTGAGGAAGCCCTCCAAACCGGCGGGGGAAAGACTGGCTACATCTGAGTGGCCAGTCAGAAGCTGCTAACAACTGAAGAAAATAAGCATTAACCAGCAACTTTCGAGCAACGTGGATGGAACTGGGTGAGACCCTATCCTCTCTTTATGACTTTAAGACTTTTTCCTGGGAAAAAACCGCCCAAAGCAAAGAATCCTCCCCAATGAGAGAGGGAAGGGGAATTTCCACCCCATTCCCTCAGGAAAAGAAAAGTGGCGAATTAATTGCTTGGGGGAAAATAGAGAAAATTACAAGATTAATTTGGAAGCAATACACATATATAACTTTGAAATCTGGGGACTAAAAGTGCTTTTGAGATTTTTTTTTTTAAAAAAGAGACTTAAAAAGCTTGTAATATGTTTGGATGTAAAAAGCTGGAAGATGGTGTCAATGACATCTAGTGGTGAACTACAGCACTACAATTTATTATGCCTAAAGGAAACTTGGCTGGAAGCCCAGACTCAGATAAGACTCTTGTTGTTTTCAGAAACGTTCACTTTTGAAGACTGCAGCTGGGAAAAGGGGAAAAAAACCCTCTTACCACACACTTATCTGTGTGGCAGAGACAATAAATTATTTTGAAACTGGCCTGCCTGGACTATGAATATAAATACCAACTGATTTTTAGAGCTGTGTCATGGAGCTATTTCCCTATAGAAGAAACACGCATTATTGATTGAGATGATGGAATACTTTGGACTATAAATCTTTGATTGATGAACAATTTTAATTGCTTTTCTCTCTCTTGACAGAAAGGATGTGTTTTTCATTGGACAGAAAAATTTGAAAAATTTGAACTTTACTTATATTTGCTAAGGGGAAACTTAAGGATGGACTGATAAGCCGGCTGGATAATTAGGAGTTCAAATGACAATTGACTGAAACTTTTTAAATCCCTAAATAGATTGGACTATAAAGACTACATACAAAAACAAAATGGATGTTCCATACTTAGCTTCAAATGGTAAAAAAACCATCCCTAACACCTGTCCCCAAAGTCCCCAGCTTGACATACCAACAAGAAAATGTTGATGAATTTCAGAAAGAAATTCTTTCTATGTTAAAATCAATACAAGAGACAATTGCCTTAGCTCATGATGAGACTAAAAATAACACAAAGGAGATAAAAGAACAATTCTTTAATCTAAATGTACAAACTCAGAAAATGACTACAAAGAAGGAACTAGCAACCCAGAAAATAGAAGGAAAATCAGAGGAAGCAGATACAAAGATGGAGGACCTAAAGAAAAGAACTAACAGACAGACTCAGACAAATGAAGAATTAGAAGACGTAGTGATAATATTGGAAATGGAAAAGATATCTTACCTGTCAAGATCTCAGAACATACTTGAGGATAAGAAAGAAGAACTAATTGAATGGAAGATAGAGCTGTTAGGAGAATTGTGAGAAATTGGAGAAGGAGGGAGGTTGTTTAATGAATATCAATGGGCTGAGCATCCTTCCAAAAATACTTTAATCAAATTGTCTTTCTTATTCCAAACAATATACACAAAAATAGAGGAAGAATTACTTGATGATTCAAATGCATTGACTTGGAAAGTTAGTTGGCAAAGGAAGAAAGCTAGAGTAAGACTGAAGAAAATAGAGGTTTTGACCCATTAGATGGGATATTATACTATTAATCAGGTGTTTGAACATGGCTGAGAATAGGTAATTGTTAGAAATAGAAGTATTTTAACTAGAAAGATAGAATTTATAATTAGAATATTATATTTTGGTATGAGAAGGGAAATATGAAACTGCTAAAAGGGTTTGAATAAGAGAAGCTTTTGGTTACCCAAATATAACTTATTATGAGAAATTATAAGCAATAGAAACATTTTTAACACTGATGGGAAATTAAAATTTAAAAAAAGTGAGAAAAACAGGATATTAATTGAACAAATGGATATTAAGTGCAAATGCAATTAAGATATATTTTGGTTAGAAAATATATTTTAAACTGACATTATTGATATTATTAGGAAAATGCAACAAAGATGTTGATATTCAATTGTATATGTATTAACAACAATAAGAATTGTATTTCCCTAATGTGGGAAAATGTGTACTACCGGAAGAAGAAAGGAAGCATTGGATGGTGTAATATTGGGCCTAGATTGAAGAAGTTAATATGTACCACTGAATTACTAATGGACCTAGGACAACACGTTGTTTATTAAGTATTTATGATTGTAAAACTAGTAAATTAATAAAATATTTATAAAAAAAAATAAAAGTTGCATATGTGAGAACCTGTATACTGTAGTGATTAAACTGCTGAAGGAGAAGATCTAAAAGCTGTGTGTGCTCTCATTTTGTATGTAGGAATTATAAGGGAAGAGATATCCATGGGTATTAGCTCACCTAATTCCTGCTTTCCCTGTACTGTTACCCTGAGGAATTGCTGGATTGGACTCCCTGCTTCCTATAATCCTTACTGATATACCAAGGTGGGGAGAGGGTGTTCATTGTGTAAACACTGTGGTTAACACTTCTGTTGTAGGCATGATTAGTGTCTCAGGCAGGCCTAGTGATTTGCATGTACAATCACATGAAAAGACCTTTGAAATATTGAAATTCTTTTTACAAGAAAAGTGGGTTTCGGGTTAACAAGGTGGAAAATCCATTTATACCCTTTTAAAGAAAAGAATAAGTTATAAACATATTTGTTACTACTATAGCAGAACAGTCGCTCATTACAGAAACAGGGGTATGCAAGTAGACAGATGAGTTTTTAATATGTTGTATTATAAATATAAATATATCATTAATCAATGTCTTTATACCTATTCATACAGGAAAGCAACTTGTAAATAAGGGCAGACATTTATTTTTTATGAGTGATTGCCAATAATCTGAAAGACTTATCTTCTGTGTTCAGTAATAAAAGCACATTTTGACATGTTGTAGAGAAGCAATATCATTAGTGGTAGAGCATTTCAAATTTTGAACAACAGAAATATGTTAATAAACAGTGAGAATCAAAGCCACCTTTTTTATAACAGTGCGGCTTGGCATTTTAAAAACTCTCTGGATTTAATAGTTTCACATCCCCCATTAGGTGGCTGTGTTGTGCTGTTTAAATTGTGAAGGAAACAATTCATTCACATTTCACAGATTTCCCAGCTATACAGCTGCTTCAACATTAGTGATATGATCACTAATAATCAAGATAAAATGCTTGCCCAATCTGATTGAATGAAAGAGAAAAAAATATTCTGACCAAGTGTGGTTTTGCATTTTAAACTTAGTTAAATCATAGCAGGCTCAAGGTTACAGAAACAAAACAGTTTCCTTTTACCTATTATGCTGCTAAACTCATTTACTGTGGAATTAGAGCAATCTCTTATAGACAAAGGAAAATATACTTTACAAGTAAATGATATAAGACCAGCATCTGTAAACTTGTACATGCCTGCCCACTCACAGATCATAAATGATTCAATAAAATAAGAAAGAAAGGATGTTATAATGAACAGCCTATGCTTGTAAATCTCTAGCTTTACACGTTTGTGGATTGCACTAAAAAAAAAATCATATTACCAGTTAGATTTAATTACCAATTCTATTTAGAGGGCACTAAATCCAGTCTTTCCATCACTGAAAAGAGGTGATTGCATCAGCTTGATTGCTAGATGTAGGTCCTGCTTCAGTAACTGAAGGCCTGTGTTTTGCTGAGAAAGAGGTGGTAGGCCTGGCTAATTCAGGACTGAACTATTTTTTTTTGTTCAATAAATTCACCTGGGCCAAACATTCAGGAAAACCTTCAGTTGTTAATATACATTTCATGGTAAATATACATTCAAGCCACTTTTAAAGCTCATTGTGTTGCTTTTTTAAAAATTACTTTTATAAACAAAAAGATTAAAAAAAAAAACCCATACAAATTTATGTGAATATTCATCACTCCTGGAATGTTCGGTGCATTTTTGCTTACATTGTAGTATATAATTGATTCAGTTGCATGAAAGAAATTTCTAATTTTAGAAGAGAAAAAAAATGGAAAATTAAATATCAAAAGTAGGTTACAGAGAGCAAATTTCTAATTTGTCCTCCATCTCAGCGGCCCCCAACCTTTTGGGCACCAGGGACCGGTTCCGTGGAGAGTTTTTTTCTGTGGACCGGAGGGGGTGCGGTTTCACATGCTGCCTGCATCCCGCAAATGGGGCTTCGCTTGTTTGCGTGGTCCAGTTTCTGGCATGCCGCGGACCGGTGCCGATTCACGGGCCAGGGGTTGGGGACCCCTGCTCCAGCTGATATTATGACTGAATATATAGAAAGAGTGGCAGAGTCTTCAGATTATTGTGTAACTCATAATGATAGATAGCCTAGGTAATTTTTGCAAAAGACATCACAGGTAAAGGTATTCTCAAGTTATGGTCACGGTTCCAACCAGAATTTCTCTTGCTATGCAAGGTGGTTGTTAAGTGAGTTGTGTCCAATTTTATGATCTTTTTTGGCCACAGCCATTAAGTGAATCACTACAATTGTTAAGTGAATCATGTGATTGTTAAGTGAATCTGGCTTTCCCCCATTGACTTTGTTTGTCAGAATCCACTGGGAAGGTGGCAAATGGTGATCACATGACTCTGCAACCATTGGAAATACATGTTGGTTGCCAAATGCCTGAATTTTGATCCCACGACCGTGGGGATACTGCAACGGTTATAAGTGTGGAGACTAGTCATGAGTCCCCTTTTTTCAGGGCTGTTGCAACTTTGAATGGTTGCTAAACAAATGGTTGCAAGTCAAGGACTACCTGGATCTATTTGCTTCACCCTCTTGTCAGTTTCCACATTACTCTTACATTATTCACACAAATGCAAACAAGTCTTCCAAAATCATTGTCTAAAAGGGAGCCACGTCATCTTGTATCTTGAGAGTCACATTTCAGGAAGTAGCTGAATCTTTCAGTTTCTTATTGGGAAGATCCTTGCTATAATAAGACAACATTTTTGCTGAGTTATTCCTAGCTTCGTAAATAGGATTTATGAGTCCCAGCTAGGTTTCCCCCCCTTATATCGAAATATTTTGAGCATCAGCTCCTTATTCCATGCGTCCTAATAGTCTTAGGTGTCTAACCACCTATCAGCCTATCTAGTTATCTAATTCATGTATTTACTAATTTAATAGCTATTTAGAAATAACATAAGTACTTTGTTTTTCCTTTTTCTTCTCCTCTCTACAGATGAGAAGAGATACTTGCTGATGTAGTACTCCAAGTCCATATACCATATACCCGAAAATAAGACCAGGTCTTATATTAATTTTTGCTCCAAAAGATGCTTTAGGGCTTATTTTATGGTTAGGGCTTATATTCGGGAAATATGGTACTAAATGCGTCCATCTGGTTGACAATCTTAACTGGAGCTTATTTTTGGTGTGGGGCTTATATTATCAGCATCCTGAAAAATCATGCTAAGGCTTATTTTCCGGTTGGGTCTTATTTTTGGAGAAACACAGTATTCAAAGAGTAAAGATATATTAGAAAAACTTATTGGGTAGTTTCAAATCACATTGTCTCAGTATGCTGTCATTGCAGTGATGTAATTCAAGAAAATAGGACGGGGTTTAACTCTGAATCTTTCTTTTTCTTCGCAGGCAAACAGCAGTGAGACAATTTGTCAGACTACCTGGATAAAGGATGGGATCCCTTTCCATTGGCAGTGCATAAAACCTTCAACAAATTTCCATGTTTTAGTAGTGATTCTGAGAGGGTAGCATATTGGAAACTAGAAAAAAACGAAGAAGATAATTAAATGCAGTAAATATTTCATTCCTTTTTCTTTGATGGCTTTCCTACCTGACTCGTGCAATTTAAATGATAATTCTTCTTTGCAAGTTTTATTTCTTTTTTTCATTAAACGGGAGAGGTAGCATTTCAGCTGGCTAAAGATCTTTTGTTAAGGCTCAAAGTGTTTTACAAGTTGAACTTATCGAGGTAAAGGTATAAATATCACTGAATTAAATGATGTCAATTTTAAAGTAGGATTATAATCATACTGATCTAGCAAATAGTGTATTGTTCAAGATACTTCAGTGATTTTTTTAATGTATCCCCTTATATGTATATGCACTCAGTTTCATGAGCTTGTGAAAGGGCATTTGAAAGAAAGCTTCTGAGAGAGATGATTTAGATTAGAGAAAATACAGTTTATATATTTAACTTCTTTTTTATAATTAGTTCCTACGCTTCTAGAAAATGTTCTCCCTATTCTGAGTATGTCTACTGGTACTCATGTATTCCTTTACTTAACTGTATTAGGAGTGGAAACATCTTAGAGCAACAAATTTTCATAGGAACAGTGAGTGGTAAAAATATGCGGTACATTTTTGAGCTGACTGGCCTTCCTGTTGGGGGGCTGTTATACATGGTCTCCATGGCATAAACACTGTGACTTTGTTTGTCTAAGCCAGCTTCAAGAGATTTCAAGGAATGAAATACAAAGTTAGATATTGTAATCTCTATGATTACTTTTTGACTCCAGTGCATAGTTTGAACCAGGACTCCTTGCAATACTGGAATGCATGAGCTCCATGATACATAATAACATTTTATGTCCATAATCTAAATTCTTTAACATCTAATTCCTTCCTTCCTTCCTTCCTTCCTTCCTTCCTTCCTTCCTTCCTTCCTTCCTTCCTTCCTTCCTTCCTTCCTTCCTTCCTTCCTTCCTTCCTTCCTTCCTTCCGTCCTTCCGTCATATTATTGGTGTTAGAGAATTCTATCACAAGATGTGGAACTTGGAAAGTTACAAACACTATACACCCTGCCTGGAAAACCTCACTTGAATTACAATCCAAACACTTCTAATTTCAAATTCAGCTCATAAGGGGGTGATAAATTGTCTTAATCCAGGTACAGGGAATCTGTATCTGCTAGATAATGCTGTATTATAACTCATAGCACACCTAACTATAATGGTTATCATAAGTAATGCTGGGGATTTAGTTTAACAATGACTTGGGGGCCAAAGGTTCACATCCTTGCCTTAATTCCAACTGATTCTTCACCATTCAATCAGTTTCTTCAAAACAGAAATTAAAAAGCAAGGAAATAGTTCAAACAATTCCAGTTAATACACTATTATCTAATGCTGGGAATAGTATGTAATGTTAACTTTGATTCTATTATGAACTTTTTGGTTTCATCAAAAAGGGAATGATAACAAATTATAGTTTTGAGGTGGGTAATCACAAGGCAATAGTTCCTCATTACAGGCTCCCGGGCAGTCTGTGTCTGGAAAACAACAATTCCCTACTACAGGTAGTCCTTGACTTACAACCATTCGTTTAGTGACCATTTGAAATTGCAACAGCACTGAAAAAAGTGACTTATGACCATTTTTCACTCTTACGACCATTGCAGCATCCCCATGATCACGTGATCAAAATTCAGACGCTTGTCAATTAGTTCCTATTTATGACAGTTTCAGTATCCCAGTGTCATGTGATCACCCTTTGCAACCTTCTGATAAGCAAAGTCAATGAGGAAGCCACAACTTAATTGTTACTAACTTAACTTGTTACTTAACTTGTTACTAACTTAAGTTGTTAAGTGATTCACTTAACAACTATGGTAAGAAAGGTCGTAAATGAGGCAAAGTTCATTTAACAATTGTCTCACTTAGCAACAGAAATTTTGGCTCAGTTGTGGTCATAAGTTGAGAACTACCTGTATTGTATAAAACTGTTCCTAAAGTGTTATTTGGCTGAAGTAGCAATGGACAATTTATTTTTTTATTTCTTCCGTAGATTTTTTTTTAAAAAAACAACAGCATAATCAAGTGAAGTTCAATGACTTACAAAGAAAAATGTAATGAAATAATACAATCATGAAACAATTATGGTGTTAAATTACTTTAACACTGGATTAAATAAGCAATATTATAGCATTCTTTTGGCTGTTTAAAAAAGCCAACAGGATTGTAGCACGACAATTCGCTGGTGGTGAATATATACCACAAGAAGGTCCCAATGGAGAAACTTCTTTTTCTTTGACCCATCTGATATCCTGATAGTGGGAGTTTTCAACTATTTTTCTTGAATCACTCATACTGGATAGATTAATTCTGATTGAAAGAAGAAGTTCTGCTGGTATTTAGGGGCCAAGCCATATAGAGTTTTATAGGTTAAAACCACTCCTTCATGGATTACTGCCTTGTCATGGCGAAGGGGCTTGCGTAACTCAATGAAGTTATGAGCTATGCCGTGCAGGGCCACCCAAGACAGACAGGTCATAGCAGAGAGTTCTGACAAAATGTGATCCACTGGAGAAGGAAATGGCAACCCACTCCAGTATCTTTGCCATGAAAACCCCATGGACAGTACTAAAAGGCAAAAAGATATGACGCTGGAAGATGAGCCCCTCAGGTCGGAAGGTGTCCAATATGCTACTGGGGAAGAGCAGAGGGCTAGTACTAGTAGCACCAGAAAGAGTGAAGCAACTGGGCCAAAGCCAAAAGGACGCTCAGCTGTGGATGCATCTGGTGGTGAAAGGAAAGTCCGAAGCTGTAAAGATTTTTTCTCCATAGGAACCTGGAACGTAAGATCCATGAATCAAGGCAAACTGGACGTGGTCAAGCAAGAGATGACAAGACTGAACATCGACATCTTAGGAATCAGCGAACTAAAATGGACAGGAATGGGAGAATTTAATTCAGAGGACCATCAGGTATACTACTGCGGGAAAGAATCCCTCAGAAGAAATGGAGTAGCCTTCATAGTCAATAAAAGAGTAGGAAAAGCAATACTGGGATACAATCCCCAAAATGACAGAATGATCTCAGTGCGAATCCAAGGCAAGACATTCAATATCACAGTAATCAAGTCTATGCCCCAACCACTGGTGCTGAAGAGGATGAAATTGACCGGTTCTATGAAGCCTACAGCACCTTATAGAATCAACACCAAAAAATGATGTCCTTATCATCATGGGGATTGGAATGCTAAAGTAGAAGCCAAAAGATAAACGGAATAACAGGCAAGTTTGGCCTTGGAGTACAAAATGAAGCACAGGCTGATAGAATTTTGTCAAGAGAATACGATGGTCATAGCAAACACTCTTTTCCAACAACCCCAAGAGACGGCTCTACACATGGACATCACCAGACGTCAACACAGAAACCAGATTGACTATGTGCTCTGCAGCCAAAGATGGAGAAGCTCTATACAGTCAGTAAAAACAAGACCAGGAGCTGACTGTGGCTCAGATCATGAGCTTCTCGTGCAAATTTAGGCTTAAATTGAAGAAAGTAGGGAAAAACACTAGGCCACTCAAGTATGAACTAAATCATATCCCTGATGAATATACAGTAGAGGTGACAAATAGATTTAAGGAATTAGATCTGATAGACAGAGTGCCTGAAGAACAATGGACGGAGGTTCGCAACATTGTACAAGAGGTAGCAACTAAAACCATCCCAAAGAAAAAGAAATGCAAGAAAGCAAAATGGCTGTCTGAGGAAGCTTTGCAAATAGCTGAGGAAAGAAGGGAAGCGAAAGGCAAGGGAGAAAGAGAAAGATACACCCAATTGAATGCAGAATTCCAGAGAATAGCTAGAAGAGATAAGAATGCCTTCTTAAATGAACAGTGCAAAGAAATAGAAGAGAACAATAGAATAGGGAGAACCAGAGATCTCTTCAAGAAAATTGGACATATGAAGGGAACGTTTCATGCAAAGATGGGCATGATAAAGGACCAAAATGGCAGGGACCTAACAGAGGCAGAAGAGATTAAGAAGAGGTGGCAAAATTACACAGAACTATACAAGAACGAGCTTAGCATCCCTGATAACCACGATGGGGTGGTCACTGACCTTGAGCCAGACATCCTAGAATGTGAAGTGAAATGGGCCTTAGGAAAGCTGAGCAACAACAAAGCTAGTGGAGGTGACAGGATTCCAGCTAAACTATTCAAAATCTTAAAAGACGATGCAGTAAAAGTGCTACACTCAATTTGCCAGCAAATTTGGAAAACTCAACAGTGGCCACAGGATTGGAAAAGGTCAGTTTACATTCCAATTCCAAAGAAAGGCAATGCCAAAGAATGTTCAAACTATCGCACCATTGCACTCATTTCACATGCAAGTAAAGTTATGCTTAAAATCCTACAAGCTAGACTCCAGCAGTATGTGGATCGAGAACTTCCAGAAGTACAGGCAGGATTTGAAGAGGCAGAGGAACTAGAGATCAAATTGCCAACATACGCTGGATCATGGAGAAAGCTAGGGAGTTCCAGAAAAACATCTACTTCTGCTTCATTGACTATGCTAAAGCCTTTGATTGTGTGGATCACAACAAATTGTGGCAAGTTCTTAAAGAGATGGGAGTACCAGACCATCTTATTTGTCTCTTGAGAAACCTATATGCGGGTCAAGAAGCAACAGTGAGAACTGGACACGGAACCACTGATTGGTTCAAAATTGGGAAAGGAGTCCGGCAAGGCTGTATTCTGTCGCCCTGCCTATTTAACTTATATGCAGAGCACATCATGAGAAAGGCAGGGCTAAATGAATCAAAAGTTGGAATTAAGATTGCCGGGAGAAATATCAACAACCTAAGATATGCAGATGATACCACTCTAATGGCAGAAAGTGAGGAGGAACTAAAGAGCCTCTTGATGCGGGTGAAGAAGGAGAGTGCAAAAGTTGGCTTGAAACTTAACATTAAGAAAACCAAAATCATGGCATCCGGCCCTCTCAATTCCTGGCAAATAGATGGGGAAGAAATGGAGGTAGTGACAGATTTTATCTTCCTGGGCTCTAAGATCACACAGATGGGGACTGCAGCCAAGAAATTAAAAGACGCTTGCTCCTGGGGAGGAAAGCTATGGCAAATTTAGACAGCATACTAAAAAGCAGAGACATCACCCTGCCAACAAAAGTACGTATAGTCAAGGCCATGGTTTTCCCAGTTGCAATGTATGGCTGTGAAAGTTGGACCATAAGAAAGGCTGAACGCAAAAGAATTGAGGCCTTTGAACTATGGTGCTGGAGAAGACTCCTGCGAGTCCCTTGGACTGCAAGGCGATCAAACCGGTCAGTCCTAGAGGAGATCAACCCTGACTGCTCCTTAGAAGGCCAGATACTGAAGTTGAAACTCAAGTACTTTGGCCACCTAATGAGAAGGAAGGACTCACTGGAGAAGAGCCTAATGCTGGGAAAGATTGAGGGCAATAGAAGAAGGGGACGACAGAGAATGAGGTGGCTGGATGGAGTCACTGAAGCAGTAGGCGTGAGCTTAAATGGACTCCAGAAGATGGACAGGAAGGCCTGGAGGAACGTTGTCCATGGGGTCGCAATGGGTCGGACACGACTTCGCAACTAACAACAACAAGGTTAAAACCAGAACTTTAAATTGCACCCAGAATCTGGATACACAGTATAGGAGTGGTATGGTATACAGTACAGGTACAACAGGATCATGGTGTCTCTTGCTATTAGCCACAAGTGCTCCATTTTTTTTTTTTTTACTGTTGCAGGTTCTGAAAGATTTTTTAAACGTGGTTCCTGTAGAGCACTGTGAAGTAATCTAGGAGGCTGTTCTACTGCTTAATAGCTCTCATCATTAGAAAATTTCTCTTTATTTCAAATTCGGATGTCTCTCTGTAAAGTTTCCTTCATCATTTTGTTGTTGTTGTTGTTGCTATACCTCAGACCCTAGGGAGAATATGTGCAAGCCCTCTTCCCTGTGATAGACTTTCAGGTATTGGAAACTGTTATCAAGTTTGCTTTTAGCCTTATCTTCTTTAGGCTAAACATAGCTAGTTCTTTTAAATGTTCTTCATAAGATTTGGGTTCTAAATCCCTCACCATTTTTGTTATTGTTTCTTGCACTTTTTCCCAGTGATCCCAAGTCACAGAGTTGCTGTTTCAGGGGAAGCATTACTTCCAAGAGACCACCCAAGAGCCATCAGAGAACCTTGATGTAGAAATGGAAACTCTATCTTGCTTGGGTTCGACTTTGGCCTATTTCTTCTAATTAAGCCATATGTTTGACTGCTTTGTACTGTGCAGCCAGATGATATATAGAATAGAATAGAGCTGGAAGGGATCTTAGAGGTCTTTTAGTCCAGCCCCCTGGTCGAGCAGGAAAACCTATACCCTCTCAGACAAGTGACTATCTAGCCTCTTCTTAAAAATCTCCAGTGATGGAGCACCCATGATTTCTGGAGGCAAGCTGTTCCACTGTTTAATTGTCTTCATTGTCAGGAAGTTTCTCCTTAATTCCAGGTTGCTCCTCTCTGTGATCAGTTTCCAACCATTGTTTCTTGTCCTTATGTACATAATTGTGTTTCACCAGCATATTTTTGATATTGCATTCTTGAAGACAAGAGGTGTCTTCACCCAAAGGCTTTATGTAGATGCTGAAAAGGAGTGGGGAGAGGAATAACATCAGAGGCCACCGACCCAACATTTTCTCCTCTGTTCCCAGATCTGAGAGTAACGTTTGTGTGAAACTCCTATCATATTTTCTATTGTGATTTTTATTTACATTATTGCTCTTAGTTTGGGCTGTTTGTAATTGTTTATTTAATTAATTCCATAAACCACCCGAAATCTTCTGGATTGAGTGCTTATAATGAATTGGATTAATGGATTGAATTCTCTTCTATTGGAATTTAATTAGGTAAATAAATAAAACCACTGACTGAAATTATCCACTGAGGAAAGAGTGGAACTATTGAAACATAGTGTTCCCAAACCGTGTAGGTGATCAAGATAGATATTATGATTAATGGTTTCAAAGGCCACCAACAGGCCTAATAAGACCAGAAGAAGTGCACTCTCAATCTGGCTCCCAACAAATGGTCATCTGCTTGTGCAATAAGTGCAATTCTGTCCCATATCCAGAATTGAACTCTGACTAAAAAGAGTCCAGATAATCCATTTCCCCATAGGTAGTCTGTGGTTGCTTTCTCAACAATCTTCCATTGAAAGTATGATGAGAAACTGAATACAAGACACACATTTTAGACCATCTAGAAGAAACAAAGAGGTAGCTTAGATCTAATGCATGCCAGTTCTATCAGGCTGCATAGATTCTGAATGTGGCTGAGAGAGTTAATTGCTGCTGGGGCTCTGATTACAATGTTGTGACTTGGTTTATTTTTTATTTTGTTTATATAGTGGTTTTTACCTTTAAGATATCAAATCCGACCTTTGTTTTATTGAAGATAGTTGCATTGTAAACACTTAGAGCACAATTCAAGACAAAGCTTAGCATTCTTCAGTGTATTGAAATGCAAGGGTTTTATCTTTAATATAGCTTTGGCTGAAATTCATTCCCCAAACATTGAATGGTTTCCTACATTTTTTAGTTTCAAATATTAATGTATTTATAGCTTGGGAGTCTTTTCCTGGCTGCTGCTTTCATACCCTGACACTTATTAAAGAAGTGCTATGTTGTTATTCATGATTTGGGAATTGGAAACTGTTTGTATTTCTAAACTTTTAATATAATACCATATGACTGCATTGCAGCTATTCAGTTAGTCGGAAAAGAAGCCAATGTAAAATAGAGAAAAGTTGGTTCTCAGATAGTAAAATCTCAGCAGCTGTAACACAAAGATGCACTAGGCTTTCTCTCTCTTTCCAATACAACTGAATAGCAACATTATTATCAAAATAGTTACACAAACCTGTGCTCCTACTAACACATGTACATATGTGAGAAGGAATGGGGAAGATTATACTTGAACTATGAAAGTAAACAAATGAACTCCAAATTATATGCCAGGGATAGTTAACCAACTCTTCTTTAAGCATCTTGCCTGGTTTCAGATCAGCTTTTCTTTAAAAGAATATCTCTACCCCACATATATCTAATACAGGCATACTTAGGAAACAAAAGGAGTGGATAGCTAGACCCCAAAGCTGCTTTTTCAAAAGGCAGCTGGACTTTCTTTGATTTTGCTTGAAGAAGTTTCACTTCTCATCCAAGAAGCTTCAGAACTGAAGAAGCTTCTTGAATGAGAAGCAAAATGTCTTCAAGTAAAAATAAAGAAAGTCCAGTTGTCTTTTGAAAAAGCACCTTTGAGACAATTATGACCTGGATGACTGAGAATCTCCATAGACAGATAGCTAGACCTCAATGCCATGGTTACTCCATTGTGGAGGTTGTGCCCATCTGATCAAAAAAGGCAAAGTATACTGGAAGAGGGAATATTATTATTATTTTTTTAATACAAATTTTATTAATTTTTCAAATTTTTACATCCAAGTACTTAGGAAGCAGCGTGGTGATAGGGTAGTCAATAGTCCAATAACAAAATCATTCATGTATATCTCAGGTTACATCAATAAAAGTTCCCTCTTTATTTCCCACAAATATTATATCATATTCATATTAATGGATTTCTAGCTAAAGCTCAATCAATCAGTACATTTGTCAATAACATTTGATTATACATGTCCAAGTCCTGTTTTTAGGTTTTATTTAATTCCAATTAGCATATTCCAATTTAGCCTTTTATAACCAATGTTTAAGCTTCGGAGAACCTTAATTTCCCTCATTTCATTATAAGATAATTAACATAACTAAAATACACATATTATTCCAGAATTTACCTTTTTACTTTATTGACAGATATATTCTGTTTACCATCCTAGTAACTCCTCCTTTAGTAACAAAATATCTTTCATTGTCACAAGTCTATTTCCATATAACAATTAAAGTTATAATCTAACAGTTAATTTTAATTCCCATTATAAATCTAAATGCTAAATATTAAAGCAATCATTGTCTCTAAAAAGCTGCTTAACCCATTAGGTGGATTTCTAAATCCCATTTTTAAATCTAACTCTGGCTTTCTTTTTATGCCAGGCAGGTTTCCATGCCAGTGCCTCTAAAACCTCGGATGTATCTCCCTTCATTCCCACACCTGTTGTTTGAATCAAGGGAGAACATCCATTTATCAGTCTTTCAAAAGAACTGCCCCCTTTGTAGTTGTTAGGTTGTTGCCCTAATAATTCTAATCTCCATGTTTGGTTTGAAATGTTTATCATCGCTTCAGTCTGGTCCTCTTCTTCTTCTTGCAGTTTTGTCTGAGTAAAATAAAAGGTCATATCCGGTGTTGTAATTGTTTGGTTATCTGAATTGTCTAAGTTCTCAATGTAGCGTGTTTGTTGATCAATTCCTGTTGCTTTTGGAGTTACAGATACTGTAATTAAAGTCAGTGTTTGAATATCAAAGTTCTCAGTAGATTGTGTGTGTTGTTGTGTAAAGTCCTCTTTGATGTTAAATTGTTCCTCTTCTGTTATTTTTTGGCTTGTAGGTTGATCGGTTTGAGTCTGGGGTTCAATTTGTAGTTTTGTGAAAATGTCCTTGGCTTTCACTCCTGAGTTCATTAGCTCAGTAGCGTCAAGGATTTTTTCAAGGATAAGTTTATAATTAAGTTGTGGATAGGGTTTCTCCATTTCCATGGTGATTAGAGATAGTCCTTTAGTGGAGGATATGTTTAGTGAGAATCAGCCATTGTCCACCTCCACACTTTGTAAAAATAATTGTCACCACCCAGCTGTTTCCACTTCTTATCTTTTTTGATAATATGAAGGGCAAATCAAGGGAGTCAACAGGCACAATTGAAAAACATTTCAGTTGCTATGCCAGGTTTCGCCACAAGATGTCCCCAGCAGACCACAAAATCTTTTCCCAGACTCCAAATAGCCTTTTATTCAGTTAAAAAACAGAGAAAACAAATATTTTCCAAAGTTAATAGTTAAGGAAGCTGTTAAGTCTCTATAATAGGATGTTTTGGGACCCCAAGATATCTGCAAAACAAAAATCCAGTTATTTAATTATTGAGGTTAGTTGTTCTTTTCTTTTCTTACCAAAATTTAAATTCCCAAGTATGCAAACGCCGCTGTATTGAGAGCGGGGAAAGAAATTTCAAGGAGCTTTCACAGGAAGGTGGTTAGGGAAAAAGAAAGGTAAAGAAGGGTCTCACCCAAATCCTCCACGGTGCTTCATTATGCTTAGTTGTTATTTTGGATTTCGGCTGGTGCGACTTGATGATCGGCCATGTTGATGGCCAATCTTCGTCGGTCCTGAGGAGCTGCCTCGGATCAAATGGAAGGGCTGCTTCCCTTCCACGATCTAGCGAGGGTCCTCCCCAATGGTGGTCGCCCCTCCAGGGTGACCTTTTATCCTTTCCAGGGTCTTCCGACAAAGGGAAACCGAACGGCAGAGAGAGGGCTCTCTGCGAGCGTCCGAAGGCGCTGCAATCCGGAACCGGAAGCCTGGAAGAGGGAATATTATAAAGAGATAGAATGATGGGCTTCCCACCATGCAAATCATTTTTCAGGAGTGTCTAAATGTTTCTAATTTTGGATGAGCATTACAACAGGCACATTGCTAACATCAAATGCATTTCTTGGAACTTCTTAAAAGTAGGCACAGAAGACACAAATATCTAATTACTGAGCAATACCCAAACTGTTGGGTTTCATCAATGGTTGTAGGTGGATTACTTTTCCCTCAACATGCCTTGCAATAGTCAGTGCTTATTTATTTAAATTCTGAACTAAGCCCAGTTCCATTCATTGCATCTAACAATTGTCATGTACCTCCATTAAGTATTAATTTTAGCTTACACAACAACAACAACAACAACAACAACAACAACAACAACAACAACAACAACAACAATAATAATAATAATAATAATAATAATAATAATAATAATAATAATAATAATAATAATAATAATAATAATAAATAATAATAATAATAATAATAATAATATATAATAATAATAATAATAATAATAAGTTGGAAGGGACCTTGGAGGTCATCTAGTCCAACCCCCTACTCAGGCAGGAAACCCTATACCATTTCAGACAAATGGCTGTCCAGTCTCTTCTTAAAAACTTCCAGTGTTGGAGCATTCACCACTTCTGGAGGCAGGTTGTTCCACTGGTTAATTGTTCTAACTGTCAGGAAGTTTCTCCTTAGTTCTAGGTTGCTTCTCTCCTTGATTAGTTTCCATCCATTGCTTTTTGTCCTGCTTTCAGGCGATGATTATATAGAGTCTTGTAAGTACTCATCAAGCTGCCTACCATCAGTGGAATCCTGTGCCATTAGGTAAAATGGTGCACTCTTTAATAAATGCTGGGCTTGGTGCAAATTTAACATATTCAAAATAGTCTTAAGATTATATCTCCCCAAAATGTGACAGAAAGAAAATTCCAGTTTTTACTTTGAAGTTCCCTTGTTGGTTTGAAAGCTGATTGCTTAAATCAAATTTCAAAGGCTAACATCAAAATATAACTACTCTTCCATTCCTAGGTTATGATTAGCGTTTTCTTATTTTAAAAAAGAAGCAGTGAGCATCTAGCCAGTCAAGACCTCTTAGGACAGGGGTGTCAAACTCGCAACGTCAGGTGACGTGTCACGATGTATCGTGACTTTTTTGCCATTGCTGGCAATGGGGTGGGCGCAGTTTCGCTATGATGCATCCGGCCCGCAGGCTGGCAGTTTGACACCCCTGTCTTAGGATATCTTCATTGTTGAACGGTGAACCTCTACTTTACATACAGAAAATCCAGGATCAATTCCTGGAGTCTTCTAATATATCTGAATTCTGAAGGGTCACTGCAAGCCACTGCCAATAGCATTTAACCAGATGAAGCAATGTCTTCTTGTGTTCCTATTATCTGAAAGCCCCATAGAATACTGTACAGTGGAAAATGGATGGAAATGCATTTCCTCACTCCCACAAGAACAGCTTTATTGTCTGAATTAATTAATTAAATTTGGACACTATCTTTCAGCTAGAAGACCAGGAATTTGGTTAATGAGCATATAAAACAAATAAGATGCATTAGAATACCAAGATACCATTAAAAAGAAGGACTAACAATATTATTATTTGTCAAACTCAGAGAGAACAAATAGGCTTTTCTTTAGACATAAAAGATAATAAAAATAAAATATAAGTGCCCTGGGGGGGTATTCCACTAAAGAGAAGGCCCTATGTTCAAAAGCTACCAGACAACTGCTTAATGGTAAAGCACTTGAGAAATATTAGATGAATAACTGATAATATCAATATTTAAAGCTGTACCATTTAAAGTATGGTTTATGCCAGGAAATATTTATAATTGACTTGCATTTTCAGTGCTCCTTGCAAAACCATAACCTAAGCTGGATGGTGCCATGGCCTGGTCAGCAAAATTTAGTTATGAATGAAGATAAATATACATGTCCCAGGATAATGTTGCAGGATCCAATCTATCTATCTGACTGTCAGCTCTGCCACTTCTCTTTGCCTTCACTATGCCTCAGTGCCAGCCTGCCATAAACTCCAGGAGAAGGAAAACTGTTTGGGAGGGAGAAAGGGGGAACATGAAAGTATTTTGTAATGGCTGGAGACAACACCTCAAGAACACCTAGCCAGAGGGAAGAGGGCAGCTGAATTCCAAGGACGGCCATTTTGAAAACATTTGGTTTAAATATGATTGAGCATGAGGGAACTGGTGGGAAGGCAATGAAATGGGGATTTCCTTAGGGGATTGGTGCGGGAACCTCAGGACTTGCTTATCTTCACTGCACTTCACTTGACCTCAGTAATACTATACCTTACTTTAAAGATGGAGTTATGGATCGTTCTTGCTAGAGTTCAACTTGAGACAGGGCTGACACTGTCTATCTGTCACATTCTGATAGAGAGAAGTTCCCTGAGGATGGGAGTCTGAAAGCTTGGAAGACTAAACCTCTGGTCCTGGTGACCAACCCAGATTGGATCCTGCAAAATTTAGTTATCTTAGTACTGTAATAGTGTGACAGAATTGGAGGATTAGGTTCCAACACCAATACAAGAAATACACCTCTCTTTTTATTGATTCTGAGATGTTGCACCAAGGATAAGCATCATAGCGTGCAGCCCCGAACTCCTTTTCTGCAGACTTTGGAAACTACCACTGACCATACTTCCTGAAAACTGGTGGCATGGTTCCCCACCATTCACAAACAACCATGTAAGTCCCAGAATAGGCTTTATGTAATTGTGAAAAAAATAAAAATAAAACCCTCATGCTTTCCCCATCATTTTATTCCTGAAAATCTTAGCTTCACCCATTTCCCATTATTTATGCTTTTACTTCAGTCCCCACTGAAATGTTGAATGTGGCCCTTAGTCATTAGAAGAGCGTTCCCCCTTGCATTAGATCCTGCAAGCTAACTTCCAAAACCTTTCTTTTCCTCTCTACCCCCAAGTGTTCAAGAGAGGATTCATTTTTTTTATTAAATGCTCCAAGTTCACATTTTTCCTTGATGTAGATATCAAATTGCACAGCATAGTCAGAAATGATGGCCATTATTATTCATGCTGGTACTGCATTGACAGGCATTACTATAATGACTCAGACAAATCACAAGGCAACTGACTGATGATGAGCACTTCAAAATGGTGTGGTGTGGTTGCATGGGGACTGTGGTTGCTATTCAGGATTGCTTTTCTCTTAGATTGTCACTGCTTATCGAACTTGTTCACTGACAACTGCCTGTATAATGTCATTACCTGGCTGTTGAAAAACCTTTGCCTGGCCCCGAAGCCCATTCATTGGCACTTAGTGGAAGGTTCGATGCAATAAAAGTCTGAAAAGATCCCCTTTTGTTAGAGGGGAGGGAAAGGTCTTGGAGGCACTTCTTGAAAAATACAGCTTATCACCATGGTTCTTCCAAACCAGCTGTACAGAATGACCTTTCTTGTATGGAAGATAATAACTTTATGATAATGAAGCTGGAAAGCCATTCCCTGCGCTGGTAATTTTATTTCTAATTGAATAGCTATATTTGATACATAGCAGCTTAACATACTCTGATATAGTAGTAATATGATGTGCCAAGGAAGCTATAGTATTACATATTTTGAATTTAAATCAGGAAATAGCTTTGTTTTCACAAGAAAAGTTCAGATTTCCAGATCCCATAAGTATGAGGTCTCTGTCCTCTGTGCCATGGATCCCAAGATTCATGCTAAATTGGGACAGTAATTCTTACTTCTTTCTTGGCTGTTTTGGTCTCTGCTTTATTGTCTTCCCATTTCCTTTCCTCTACTTTCCTCACCAACTACTGCTACCCATTGTAGGGATATCCCCATCCTTTGGTGTCAAATGTTGATCAGTTATGCTACTGTTAGCCAGGTCTATGGGTGCAGTTGTGGGCTCTTCAGCCCAGAGGGATACCCAACATTATATATATTGTTATATGTATCTTTTTCTGGGGAAGGGAAATCTTTCTGGGTCCTTTTCCCTTTTCCTAAGGTCCTTTAGGGAAAAACAAACAAACAAACAATAACAATGTAATATATGTATGTGAGTTTTATTTTACAAAGCAGACAAGTTATTTTAGAAAGGAAAAATTACAGATAGCTTACAGTTAGCTTATAAGGAAAAAGGAGAAAAGAAAGAACAGAATAAAATCAAACAGCACTGGAGAAAAAAACAAAACAAAAACAATGGGGAATTAGAGATTAAGGGAGGAGAGTTTGACTGTCCATAGATTCCAGAATGTATTTTGCTCAATTATTCATTGGCAGAGCCAATGGAAAGCAATAGTAGTGTTTCCAACATTGTGTCAGCTGATTGGATGGAAAAGGAAGGAGGGAGGAGCTCGTTCCTTCTCTTTCCATTTAAAAAAAACATTTCCCTTGTTTTTTTGGGGCTTGGTTAGAATCGCCCTTTTGGTAAATATTGATAGATCCAAAGAGAGTTACATTCTGCTGTCCCAAAGATGTTTTTTCACGAGGCAACTGGACTTTCTTGCTTTTATTTGAAGACGTTCCGCTTCTCATCCAAGAAACTTCTTCAGCTCAGACTGGATGGTGGGGAATGGAAAAAATTATACTCCTTGCAGACAGCTGTTCCTTTGCATTCTTTTAGTGAATAATTAAAGCTACCTGAAGACTTATCTGTGTCTTCAGGGTAACCTGAGTAGTGCAAATAGGTGTGGAGCCTTCTTGGAACCATTGAAAGGACTGTATTGTAGACTGGAGATAGATGATGTTGGATCCCTCCCCCTCTGTTGAGAGAGGGCTATTCAGTTTTGACATAGATAGCTTCTTGGTCAGAGCTGAAGAAGCTTCTTGGATGAGAAGCGGAACATCTTCAAAGAAAACCAAGAAAGTCCAGTTGCCTCGTGAAAAAGCATCTTTGGGATAACCATGACCTGGATGACTGAGAATCTCCATAGACATTTACATTCTGCTGCTAATCAGTTTAGATCCAATATATTCAGAAGCAGCAAAAAAGAAGCAAAATTTTGCAGTTAGCTGACACCTTTACAGAACAAGGAGGAGGACGACGAGGAAGAATTGTGACTATTCAAGTTCCTAACAGTGAGAACAATTAACCAGTGGAACAGCTTGCCTTCAGAAGTTATGGGTGCTTCATCCCTGGAGGTATTTAAAAAGAGACTGGGCAGCCATTTGTCTGAGATGGTATAGCTCTCCTGCTTGAGCAGGAGGTTGGACTAGAAGACCTCCACAGTCTTTTCCAACTCTATTCTGGCACAGTTTATGATATCATTGGCATAGGCAGAGATATTTTTTGTATATTCTTTTGGGAAGGTTTTAAAGAAGTATAAAAGGCTGCAACAGGTATTTTAGGCCTTGTAAAACATTAAGACACTTTTTTTTTGCTTCGTGGTATCCGTAGCAGAACATCCAGATTCAGCCATAGTTTCATTCCATACAGCATTAACCTTGTGAACTCTCAAGCTTCCTCTTTCCATTATATATTAAAGATGGACAGTATTTAATATTTATTTGCTATGTATATGTAGGAGTGTGGGTCTATACATATGTTGTACATTGTATGTTTAGGTGTGTGTCATGTATGTGTTTCACTTTGAAAGCGGGCAACTAAATTTCATTTTTGATGTGTGCCGTTGTGCCCACAGTAAAAAAAAAATGACAATAAAGGTTATCTTATCTTATCTTATCTTATCTTATCTTATCTTATCTTATCTTATCTTATCTTATCTTATCTTATCTTATCTTATCTTATCTTATCTTATCTTATCTTATCTTATCTTATCTTATCTTATCATATTGCAAGCTACCCACTTGCAAGTCAAGCAATGTGAAACTGAAGGAACAAACAGAAAAACAAATAAACATATTGTTGTTGGGCTACCCAACATTTCTGGTTGGGCTATCTTTACAAAACAATTGGTTCAATTGTCTAGGTTTTCACTTTTTAATGAAAAGAAATGGATGCCTTAAGCCTTAAAGCCTAACTGAATCCTCACCCAAAAATGGTCTGAAAATACCACCAGTGCCTTTTCTAATAATACTCTAAGTACTTTAGTTAAGCTCTGATGTCCAATGTACTACTTTAAAGAACAAAATAGATAAATATGTGGAGGTGCCTTCCATTTTACTATTCTCACAGCTGTGCTACAATTTCAGAAATAAATTGCTAGAGAAACATATTTGGGTTAAAACAGAATGGTAGGTTCCCTTTCCCCATACAGGTACACCCCCATTTTTATCTATGCTTTGTGCAACATCCATATACTAAAGGATGAAAATGTTGATTTCAGGATATTCATTAAGAGAAAAAGAGGGGGAAAACAACCAGGTCCTTTTCTGTGATAATTGTGTGAATTTTCCAATCAAAATCCACTAGGCTCTCATTCTGGTTTTTTTTTTTTTTTTTTTTGCAAGAAACCAAAGACATTTTTCATTTGAAAATGAAAATTTGAAGGAATTTTAATGCAAAGCACTTTGTTTTATTACATCAACTTTAATGTGAAATGTATTTTAACTCTGCACTATGTAAACTCTTGGTTATATATGTTCTTCATTATATCTTTTGGAAACTGATTATTAGTTGTGGTTTAGTTTTATGATTACATGGCGCAGTTTATGATTGCACTGTATGGTTTCTTTGGTTACATTTAGAAGAAAAGCGAACTATAAAACACCATATGCCCTCTGACAACATGCGGGTCTATTTGAATTTGCATACAGTGGCAGGAAATACAGTAGTAGAAGATTGAATGAAAAGTGATAGAGAAATGGTGAAAAATACTGGAAGATTTGAAGCAAGTGAAAACAAAATCTGGTCCCCGCTTAATTATTTATTTTAATTCCAAAAGTTAACTTGCATTTTGGGATGGTAGATTGATAGATCCTTGACAAAAAGAAGACTTATATCTCCAATACTGTTTATTTTCTCCCTTCAGTGAGTGAGAAAGAAAAAGTTGTGTAGAATTGCTCAGGTTGAAAATTCTAATCTTCCCTATTCATTTCAACGCTGAGGACAAATCTTCTGAAACCAATTGGGTCTATGGAGCTTTCTCTACTTTGAAATTAAATCACCGAGTGCATCAGAGTTCTTGTACTTGAGCAGCTGGATATGCCATTTTGTTGAGTAAAACTCTCATTTTAAGTCTACTCAATATGCTTTTCCACACTGAACATTTCTTCATACTCATAAGATTGGCCATTTAATATTTGTTTTCAGACACAATCAGTTAGATAATTCTCACAGCTTCTTTTTCTATGTTTTGAATAGAACTGAATATTTTCATCTGAGCATCATAAATCTCTGGAAGCTTATTTGAAACTGCTTTCCCTTTGCTTCTTCTGATTGCCTTGCATAGCAGACTGATCTGATAAGCTCTCTTAATCAGATTACATGGTCCACTGATTCTGAATATTAACCAATTCATGTCTCTAAATAAGGTAATGCAGTGCTAGACTTGAAAATACAATCTTCGGAAGAAGAATCTAGATGGACAGTAAATGAACTAACCTGCAATTCTTGCTGAGTGAATTTCTTTAATCCAAGAGTAATCTTATTCTTCCCTTTACTAAATAAAGGCTTGAGAGAAACTAAACTGAAAACACTAAAGTGGTTTTACTGGACATAAGAAAAATGCCAAAAATCCATAGTAGGACAATATATTAAGTTGGGCAAGTCAAGGAGATTTTTCCTCCCTGGAACACTAACTGAAATAATCTTTGGTTTTATCAATATTATAACTCTCTAGTTTATATCTGTTTCTGCTTTCCTTCTACCATTGAATGCATGTTTTCTCCCCCAGGGAAAGAGCAGTACAAGTAACCATTGGATTTTCCATTTTCATAAGTGGAAGATGAACCATTGTTTATTTCTTCTTCCAAGCAGCCCTTAGGACAATCCTAGATGCAACTAGAGCCCATCGCCGTTCCAGTGCAAGCTTCATTTGTCTGCAGCCAATTCTCATATTTCAGTATGACTGTAAGCTTTTGTAAGCAATCGTATCTATAGAAATAAAATGGGAATGTAGATCTATATAATTGCTGCAACCCAAAGTCCTTATATAATTAATTGTTATCAAGAGCTTTGCATGGTCAGTAAGAAGATCTGCAAAGAGCTCTGATAATATGTTGGTTAATTGGTACTTGTAAAGATCTCCTGATTGGGAATTCAGCCTTATGAAGATTTTCAGTCACAGAAATTCTGTAAGGAGCTAAGTATAGAGTGTGGTGAATATGCCATCAGATGTTGTGGAACCCTTTTCCATGCCCCCCAATTCTCTGACTCTGGGCTTTGATCTTGAGACAAGCCTGCAAGGACATCTGTGCTGCCAACTGTGAGCCAAAAGGCAGGGAAATGGAGTATGGGATTGTTTGGAAGAACATTTTGGGAGTAAGAGTTGACTCTGAAGTAAGTTGTTGCTTTGGAGTATCTCTGTTTTTTCAATAACTTCTATTTAGGTAGCAGAAGTTTCTGTTATCAAAGTTGGAAGCAAATGTAATGGCTTTGCAAGTGTGCTTTCCACCTGGCCATTTATGTTCTTCAGGACTATCTGCATTATAATGATGGCAAGGGTTTACTGCAGGGGTTATCTGAATTAATCACAGAATGTAAGGCAGAAAGGTACCATAGGGATCAAGTTCAACCTCCTCCCAATACAAAAATCTACCACTATAGTATTCCTAACGGATTATCCAGCTTCTGTTTAAATATTATCAATAATTGTACTGCTTACCTGAATTTAATATTGTAGTGCATTCTTTAGCAATGACTTTTTAAAATAAGAAACATTGGGCTGTGATGTAAACATTTTCATGGAACTTCTTATATTCTGGAATTGGGATCTTTTATAATGAAATAACAGTTAAATTATGGATATGTTCTATGTCTGTCTGACCTTGTGCCTTAACTTTAATTTTCTGGAAACTCTGAGCTAACAATGTCTTGCTGCTCAGCTCTTTGAATCTTGATAAATTATAATACTAAGTTATCTCTCTTAACCCTGGACTGGATCTAGAATATGGCTAACTGTGAAGTATAATTACTGTCTGCTAATGTTTGATCTGGGGTCTATTTGCCTTGGAGCAGTTGAAGGACAGAACTATAATAGCACGCTTACAGGACCATTATAAAGATTTAGAACCATGGGTTCTAAATTGGGATTTACTATAACTCTATGTTTCTGCTCTAGTTTAATTCTGTTTGGGTGCAGGCTAGTTCTTGCAATAACCTATAACTATATACAAATTTGTTCCTCACTTTTTTTTTTGCTTATTAGCTTGCCTTATGAAGAGTTTTGGAAAACTGAAAAGTAATTGTATGGAAAGCTAATCACACTGGAGAGAGTATAGTAATGCTGAATAGAACTACCAGACTATACCTGGAATGTCTGGATTATCTTCATTCAGAAAAAGAGATTATCTTAGTGTTCCTTGGGGGAGATGTTTTACATAATACTTCATGATTCTGAGATGGCTTAATTAAAAAATGCTGCCTTCATGTACGTTTTCACTTATGGAAAAAATTCAGGTCAATGAAATGTCATCAAATACAATAGTATATATCAACCAAATTTTCATTCTCTCTCTCTCTCTCTCTCTCTCTCTCTCTCTCTCTCTCTCTCTCTCTCTCTCTCTCTCTCTCTCTCTCCCCTCCCTCCCTCCCTCTCTCCCCCCTCCTTTAAAGAAAAAAGCTACTCTTTATGTGACTCCAGCATGAGTTCAGAAGTCACTGTGCTGTGCTGGCAGTAATAAGATCATAATAGGCAATATTCAAACTCATTATAGTGAATGCAGTATTACTATAGCTGAAACAGCCATCAGCAGATTATCATTGCTGTTGTGAAAAGCTGTGCCCAAGTATGAAATAAAAAGAAAAAGAGATTATATAGGCAGGCATGGATCTACATTGCTCTAGGGGTAGTCCAAACATGGTGAGGCAAATCTTACATATGCTTACCTATATAGTTTATGATATTACAGAGCATTTACCAAGATTTTTCAGCTGTCAGGGCAGAAATATTGCTATAAGAACCACATGCCTGTTCTAGGGATAATTTCCGTATTCCTCAGCTTTACATCATTGATCAAAGCACACACACATATATATACTTAGACATTTCCCCTGAAGCAGAGAGGGGTGGGGATGGGCTACACTCAAACAATAAGTATATCCCAAAGACCCCATATAGCAAGTGAAAATACAAAGCAATAAAAATGAAGTTTGGATTATTTTCATTGTTATATGGAGAATTGGGGACACAGTCTGCACATGTAACTTATGAAATCTCAAGTCATCTGAATGTGCTTTGTCAAATTGGAGCTTGTGAGAATATGTAATATACCGGGTTTGGCTGGTTGGGAGGCATGTGCCTTCTTGCTCCCCTTTCCCCATCAAAGTTAACATCCATAGACCACATATAGGACCAAACAGTTGTGAACAGTCCACAATTTGAGGACTTCCCCTTTCCTTTTGAGAGCTGAAAATCACTATGTAGTTCCAATAGTGGAGAATATTTGGAGCTCCAGGTTGAATGCGTGGATGGGTGGATATTTTCTGAGTTTGTTGTTTTCCTGCAGACATTTCATTAGAGGGTTAGGAAAGATCATCAGTATTTGGAAGGATGGAGTTTGCTGGTTGTTTATAAATAGTAGCTTACCCTGCCAATCTTAGTTGGGGTGGAGTTTCATCTTGATGGTTTCTTGATTGGTACATTTTTTCTTGCCTAATTGTCTGTCTGTCTTGCTTATCTGGGCCTGCTCAAAGAACACCAAGAACCCAACAAATCAGTGCACGCCAATTACTTTTCCTTTCTTTTTAGCAAAAGAAATTAATGGCTAGTCTGTTCTAATAGAGATAAAGCATGGGAATTTATTTCAAGTTTGAAATAGCAAAAATATCAATTACCTGCATGATCTTGGAGAAGAAGAATGACATGGCATATTTATATTACTGTGTTGTATTGCATTGCGTTGCATTGCATTGTGTTTTGTTGCGTTGCATTGTGTTGCGTTGCATTGCATTTCATTGCTGTGATAGTGCAGTGGTTAGAATGCAGTATTACAGGCTGACTCTGTTTACTGTCAGGAGTTCGATTCTGAGAGGTTCAAGGTTGACTCATCCTTCCATCCTTTCAAGGTTGGTAAAAATGAAGACCCAGATTGTTGGGGGGCAATAGGCTGACTCTGTAAACCACTTAGAGAGAGCTGTAAAGCACTGTGAAGCAGTATATAAGTCTAAGTGCTGTTGCCATTGCCATTGTATTGTATTGTATTGCATTGCATTGCATTCCCACATATATGCACACATGAAAAACCCAGGTTTTTTTTCTGAATAGAAATGCATGTTTCTATTTCTCTATGGAATCAAACTCAAGTTCTAATAACAATATTGCCATAATTAGAAAGCAACTTTGCAACTTCTCTGATATCTTGGCAGATGCTTGTTTAGGAGTATTAATACTTAGATCAACCTTTGAATTATTGCAAGAAAAGTTTGGATTGCTTAAAAATAAATAAATAAACAGAACTAAGTCATCCTGGAGAATCAGTATGTTTTGGTTCGAGATGTGACAATAAAGAAGCTCTATCTTAATTTCTCCCATTTAGGTTCTTTCAGTATATGGTAGGCTGTGTTTTGTTGCAAAAAATGAGGACCAGTGGGATTCTTAACATAAACAAAGCAATGGCCAAGGACAATCTTGGGTCAGAGGAACTATATGAAATTATAATAATTTTCTTTTTTCTATCTCCACTGAACCATCCTTCTCTGTATAGTTCCTAGGAAGAGTCAGTATCTTACCTGTTGTATTTATTTAGTTAATTTTCAGCAAGTGTCACATACACTAAAATGTTCAGTTTTATAAAGAAAAAAGTAACAGTTTTAATACAGTGGGGGACAGCAAAAAAAGAGGTAATTTCAGTGTTATACATAGTTAGCTTCCGTAAGCATAATGGTGATAATAACAATTCTTTATTATTTTACTGAGCTCAGTAATGGAGGAAAGATTCTATGTTTCTGCATCTCTCTCAAGCTTCAATTATATTCATATAATTTGAAGGAATTGCAAGTTTAGGAATTAGCCTTAGCCCAGGGCTAAGCAACCTGATGGCTTAGAGCAACAATAAGGATAAGCAGTCTGCTGTGTAAGAAGAAAGAAAGAAGGAAGGATAGAAAATGATAAATGATAGCACCATAAAATGAAAGCGTGAAGATCACCTCATTCAGCATCTGTTTTGGCCTTCTCATCAGTTAACCTCAGCTTCTCCTTCCCTGTCCCAAGATTATCTTCAAGAGGACATGGTTTATGACAAACAAAAGGGGACATCACTTCTGGAAAAGTTCCTATTCTGTTTCTATTACTTTTTAGATATAGCTCTTGTCTCAAGTGTACTGCACGAAGATGGCCTTTTTTTCAGATTGTGGGCAACTGCCTGAACTAAAAGTGATTCTTTTTTTTAAGCCTGATTCTCACAGAGTTCTCTTTGGCAAGATCAAAGGGCAACAGCACTGTATAAGAATTCTTCCAAGGGAACTCTTCAATTTAGAACCAATATACGGGTAGCTATTGCTGTGTATTTTAGGGTAGAGATCCTCTGACTTTTTTCTCATTTCTCATATTGTGCACGAAAGAGCAGACAATGCTCTTCACTGATAATGGAAAAGCCTGCAGCTAGTTGCTTACATTACAGTTGCTTGAATCATTAGTAGTCTAGGAACCAACTCTGTTATCCTCCAAGAAGCATCTTTGACCTTAAATCAGCAGGAACTTGCTTCTAATTAATAGTAGATGAGAGATCACAGGGTGCATTACCCAGAAGCAGTCATCTGATTAATTCCAAGCAATCCAGAACGCCATCACCCATATTACAGAAATAGCTCAAGATAAGGCGTTCATTTAGCAGCTGGAAAACAGTATTTTGGAGAAAGCTGACATTCTCAAAAAGTCCCATGGCCGAAAATCATTAGTGGATGGTACACCAAATCTTATATCAGCTTCCAAAACGTCTTCCAAGGGTTCGGGCTGTTGCCTCACTGTAACTTGCTGTTTTGCTTATCCTGCACTTCATTATCACCCAGCCAAGACTCAGATCACACAGGAGATCCATTTTCACCCAGGAGGTTTCCATGCTAATGGTGGCAATCCAGCTGGGCACCTTTGATTTGAACACCTTATTCTTTTTTTCCTCTCACTTCATGCAGCCAGATCAGCTAGACCTAAGAAGAAGGCTCTTCTTTTCTTGAAAGATCAGAGCTTCAGAAATAAGTGGTATGCTTCTGAAGGCTAGAAAGGTCAAGTTCAATCTGTGACATGTAATCAAGAGGCAGAATGGACCTAATTCAATTTAAGTTCTAATTCAATTTTGTACAAGAAGTTGTTTCCAAGTAAGTAGAATGAAAAATCATTCTAAAGGTAAAGCAGCAAGGAAGCTCTCTACTCTGTTCCATTAACTGAAGCAGAGATTTTGGGCAGATGAGACTTAAGGAAAAAAACAAAACCTTATCAAGTGACCATCCAAACAATTATGTAAGACAGTAGTAAAAGAAATTTGTTAACAACAACCAACTCATATTGAAAGCATTGTCTTGGCATGCATTTGCTAGTCAATCTCATAAAACATTACTTCTTGGGTTGATGGAACTTGAATTTAATGGAACTTACTCTCAAGTAAGTACTCCTGGCGTTGCAGTGCTGTGTTATTAACTATTGCAACATATAGGTACTTATAAACTGAAATAAACCTATAAGCCAATTTGATACAGTGTAATCAATTTAGTGTAATATAATCAATTGCCAGGAGTCAACACTGACTTGAAGGTACAAAATAAAGCAGCATGGGATAAAGAGTGGTATACTACTACTACTACTACTACTACTACTACTACTAATGTTGGAAGGGACCTTGGAGATCATCTAGTCCAACCCTCTGCTCAGGTAGGAAACCCTATAACCATTTCAGACAAATGGCTGTCCAGTGTTGGAGCATTCACAGCTTCTGGAGGCAGGTTGTTCCATTGATTAAATGTTCTAACTGTCAGGAAATTTCTCCTTAGTTCTATGTTGCTTCTTTTTTTGGTTAGTTAGTATTAGAGTTACCTTCAAATAAAAGAAACCTAAATTCAAAATGCTATTAGCTTTAAATAACCAGGTCGGTGTAGTAGTTAATACATCAGGCTAGAAACTGGGAGATCATGAGTTCCAGGTCTGCCTTAAGCATGAAGCCAGCTGAGTAATCTTGGGCCAGTCACTTTCTCTCAGCCCTAGAAAACAGGCAATGGCAAACCCTTCTGATAAACCTTGCCAAGAAAACTGCAGGGACTTCTCCAGGCTGTCTCCAGGAATTGGATACAACTGGACAGAAGAAAAAGAACCAGCCTTACAGTGTCATAACTGTGAAGAAAATGAATTTGTTAAAGGAATACAAGTAATTAAAAAAAACTATTAAATAAGCTTAATAAAAATATATTAATCAGTATATAAAAACCAAGTCATAGAATAGAAACAGAGGTTCAGAACACTTATTGAACCTTGAAAGTTTGCAAGGAAGAGTTCACTGTCAACGGTTTTAAAACAACAAAGAATCTCTTTCTTTCCATCTCTTTGTGCATGTAGATGTATGTGTGTGTGTGTGTGTGCCTATCCATAAGCCCATCTTACTCAGAACTGCCCTTTAGAGCACTCTTTTCTTTCCAAATGCCTCACTTAAATCTCTGCACCTATTGATGTGAGAGACAGAGATTTTGGCAGAATACAAATATTTGTGAAGCGTACTCATTAACACCTCAAGGCCATCCATCAAAGTGATTGACATCACAGAGACAACATAATTCTTCCTAGGACCTAGCATATGCTAGAGGTTTCTTTGGGCTAATGCAGCACACCTGACAGATGTGTGAGTCATTTGACACGATGGGTAATGTTCATACAAATGCAATTGTTTTGTAATCAGCACAACAGACGTGTTAATCCGTTTTGTCCAAATATTATGGTGTTCCATAAGCATTATTGGTTTATGAAAATAGCAGAAATAAACTTCAAGCTTTCCTATGAGATAAGATTCCAAGAATAAAGTCTCGCTCCTGTCAGAGTGACGCTCCAGGCATTATCTGCAATGTTATTAAGCAAAATAATGACTTGATGAACTGCCTTGAGAGGCAGGCTTCACATGCTCCAGGCCAGTCCTTTTGCACCACTCTAACAAATGTTTCCAGTAAAAGCTAAGTGACACAAATGACACATCAGTTATTTTTCTTTCTTTTTCCTCCATGCATCCTTTTAAGTGACCACCAGGTCCTATAAACCATATTGCATTTATTTATATATTTTTATTTAAATTATTTATATAGATGCCCATCTTTCAACCAACTCTGGGCGGCTCCCAATCAAAAATTAAAAGACATATAAAATCATTTTAAAACTATAAAACTCAGCCAATTGAAGCGTTAAAAACAAAAACCTGGTACCAATCAGTTCTAATGTACAATCATCTAATCTCCCAGTGCTTGGTAGTAAAGTCAAATTCCATTAAACTTGGAATTCATCACCACCACCATCATCATCATTTATGTTTTTTCTAAGTGACAGGAATCTCTTCCTTCAACCTCTATTCTCTCCCTGCCCCTACACATTAAATAAAAATGTAGGCATCCTGGCTGGGTTCACACATTACCACAATGTGGCTAGCTGAATTTTGACTTAGCTGTGACAGCCATAATATGTGATAAAACATGGTTTATAGCTTAGCAACGTGTGCAAATTCAGAATTCAAACCATATAATTGGTTTCAAACACCATGGTTTAGTGTCATTTAGTGTGAACCTAAAGCACATTTTGAATGCTGCTATTGCCATCTTTTTATTCTTTTGGGGGGGGGGGAGGGGAAACAGAATAGGCTTTGAGTTCAAGTCCACATATTTTAAGTTGCTAAGTTTGAGATTTTAAAGCCTCCAAACAAATTTATTTGATGCTAAACATTCTAAATCTTGATGGTCTGGAGAAACTCTCTTGCTTCTTATCTTCCCCCGCGTCTTCAGAGGCAGCCGACACTTTCCCCAGTGACTGCCCTCAAGTAAGCAGTAGCAAGAGAGCCCTGGCAGCAATACATGGAGTTTGGGGGTGAGTCATTAACAGGTCGGATACCTTGCACAGAAGCTGGAGTCTATTGGTTGTGCTTTGTTGCTTCAGATAAGTGATCATCACGATATTGCTTCTTGTTCTCAGACTGTTTCGCATAATTTCCTTTAGAAAACAAGCTGGTTCCACTTCATCGCAACACAAAGTAAGATTACAGGATGCTTGAAAATACATTATGGGCTTGATTCATCCCTGCCGGCATGTTGCAGCTCTTGTGCCAGCTTGGGCAACTGTGCCTGAGGGAGGTGGCTCATTAAATGCACCGCTAGCTTCTCCAAGGAGTTTAGTTAAAGCAGATCAGCCTCGATTTGCACATTGGTTTGGGTTAAGATTCACTGTGCTGTGCCTCTCGTTGTGTTTTTCAGTCTTGTGCCAAGCTAGGAGTACATGATCAAAACGGGCATCCTGAAAATCAGATACATATTGGGTTGCTTAACAGAATTATCATACAATTGCTGCAGCGGGTAATGACACATAGTTCAAATGGAGCCAGAAATTTGATACGCATATGAATGCAGGGAACGGGGGATGGCTAAGCTTTTTTTAAAAAATATGAAGCTACCATAGGCAACAAGATCAGATCATTTGCAAAGGTTTAATGCTTCAGTGTCCATAAACTCAGAAAGATAAACATCCTCGCTTGCAGAAGCCTATGTGTATGCCTTTTAATAAGATTTGTTTGTTGAAAAAGGTGCTACCAGATGCCTTCTCGTTGTAGACTATCTTGTAACCTTCTAAAGAGCCACAAGATGGCGATATGTTTCTTTATTAACTCTGTACACATAACTCACAACTGAAATCTTAAATGCACCCGGTATAGAAATAAACCACCAAGTCAATAAAACAGTCCAATTGTAATACACTAATTTCATCAGTTAGCATATTCTCTTCCCATCTTTTCTCCTTGAGCAAAGAAAGCAAAACAAAACTGCCAAAACCAAAAGCCTTTCATGTCTTTGACATTCACCATGACTAATAAAAATGCAGATTTTTTTCCACCATTATCTAAAACAAAAGAACGAAAGAATGAACAAACGAATGAACGAAAGAAAGAAGCAACATTAATTCTTCTATTGTAAATCTGTCATCTCAGCAAACACTTCGAGCCCATATCTTTCTTTATAGTCACACGAAAGAGATGGCATGTATTCTTTTACAAACGCAAGGAAAAGAATATAAAGCTATGGACATAAAAAACAACCAGACTGCCTGTAGAAGTGATGGGATAACCGAGACATTTTCTTACAGTTTCTGTCCCTGAAAGCTTTCCTTTCTCAGCCACTATGTCTCTTGCCTTTTATCATTCCTCATCAGAGTTTCCTTTTCCATTGAACCCTTTTAGGCAACTGGAGTGCCTAGAATCCTTCAATCAGCTAGGTCATGTATTGTACGTAGCCTTATAACATGAATGGGCAACATAATATCAGTGGTCACCTAGTTGCATTTGCTCACTCAAAAAATGTAGTGAAAAAGATCCAGTGGTCCACTGATATGGTAGCCCAAAAGAACTGAAATGTGAATTATTTTTGGTGCTATAGAACCAAAAGGTCAGAAGGGACCTTGGAGGCCTTCTAGTCCAACTCTCTGCTCGAGTAGGAGACCATATACCAGGAGTGTCAAACTGCCGGCCCGCAGGCCAGATGCATCATAGCGAAACCGCGCCCACCCCATTGCCGGCAATGGAAAAAAAGTTTCGATACATTGCGACACATCACGTGACGTTGCGAGTTTAACACCCCTGCCTTATACCATTCCAGACAAATAGCTGTCAAATCTCTTTTGATGCTGTTGTTCCATCAAGGGAAGGAAATCAAATGATTTGGTTCCAGTCATGTAGCTGGCCAGCTGGCTTGAAGGAAGATCACGGATTTTCCACTACTAGCTTGGTAGAAGCAAGGATTCTGAGTGTGTGAGTAGTGTGCCTGAATGGATAGGCATATGAATGGATAGGCATATGTGCATCCGTTCATTCAATGATCTCTGTTGCCCTGAGACACAGGAAGAGCAAGTGTAGGAGGGATTTGTATAAGAGAAAAGTAAGTAGAGCTAAGGAGTCACATCATGTGGAGAACAGTTTCCCTGTTTGAGTGTGATCTGGAGACATTTATAGCTAATAGGGAACAAAAAAAAAAAAGTTATTATTCTAATTAGATCAACACCTAACTTTAGGTTTAGAGTTGAGAATGTTTTGTTTTCTTCTTGAAAAAGGCTTCCACAACGCCCCCCCCCCCAAAAAAAAACAGGGAATCCAATTTAAATGTTTGGAAAACTGTGGGAGTTTGAATCCCGGGGTCCAGCGCCTGCTGGACGGACCAGTGATGTACGTTAGCCTAGGCCAACGGACCTCGCGTTTGGTAGATAGGAAACACACGGACAACATGTTTCTTCAGGTTGAATCAGCAAGCGAGAGCGCAGAAGGATCTGCGTGCCTCTCTTTTATTGGTACACTTACGTCACAGCAGGAGGTTGTAAAGGGTGGGTTTTGCCAGGAAATGAAACTTAAAAGGGTACCTTAACTTAACTCAGGAAATGGAAACTTAATAGCATAAATGAAACCTTAAGCTATTGAAATGGTTGCAACATCTCCACTGTTTTTATTTTTTAAAGTTCAATCTCTATCCTACTCGTGGCCATAATCTGCATCCTCCGAAACAGAAGAGGGCAACTCCATAAGAATACGAGATTCTTGCTTGGGGGCAAGAGCCTCCATGGCTAAGTCTGATTCAGTATCGGAACAGTTGGAGTCCGTGTCAGACAGTGTCAGTAGGGCAACCTTTTCAGAGGGGTGGAATTTGGGTTTCAAGGGTTCATATATATTGTTTGAGGCAAGCATAACATTAATCTTAGAAAGATTAGAATCCAAACCATTCAAACGATCCTTGAGAAATTGCAAAAGGCGTGAAAAAACACATGGGCCAATCATACATAATATAAGCAAAATTATACAAGGTCCTAAAATAGCAGAAAGCAATGTGGTAATCCAGGGAGAGAAATTAAACATGCTTTGATACCAGGATTGTTGGGAGAACCTTTCTTGTTCCCTGTCTTTTAATCGTTTGCGTAACTCATTCATAGAGTCACGCACAATGCCAGATTGATCAGAATAAAAACAACATTCTTCTTTTAAGGCTACACACGTTCCACCTTCCTTTAAAAATAAAAGGTCGAGGGCACGCCTATTCTACAAAACTACTTCAGCAAGAGACGACAAAGAAGTTTGAAGGGCAGAAATTGAAGTCTCAATGCGGGAAAGATCATTATCTATTTCTAGACTAAGTTTTTGTATTTGTTGTTGATTAACAACTAAAGCCGCAGCTCCAGTAGCTGGTCCTGCAACACCTAATCCTAAAAGAACTGAAAGGGTTAGGGCTGTAACAAATTCACGTTTTACACGTAGGTGGTATTCCGGTGGTTCCATAAGGGAAACAAAATCAGAGGGGGAATAATAAGTGATTCTAGGGACTAAGCGTACCTGAATACAAAAGGCTTTTTGTTGTATAAGAACATCCCCTGATACACAGGCTGTGGCACCTGTAGAGCAAGCCCAGATGGAGTTGTTGCCGGGGATGAAGAATTGGCCCTTTAAGCTGGCAGAAATATTACCATTACTCAAGGTAAAAAGAGAGTTATAACCTGCCGTATTTACACTGCCCGATCTTTTCTGGGTGAGCCAAACATCACATTGGTATTTGCCAGTGGTGATATTAGCACAATATTGAGAATAATTTGCAGGAATGTTTCCCAAGCAACAACCATGTCCCATAATAGAAGTAATAGTGATGGATGTTGAGTTCCATCTGCAAGAGTCATCTTTAGTAGCATTCTTAATAGGTTCGATGGAGCCAACAGCGTCATAAAAGGGTGGAGTGGCTGATAAACAGAGCCAACAGTGGTCGGTTTGTGATGAAGAATTAACAGCACTTTTTAACAAAAAGGAAGAAGCATTGACAAGGTTAATCAAGGGATTAGGCATATTATATACAACGGACTGTAAAAAAAACAGGTTGAATGCTTTTGTTAGGACCTATAGGAGGGGAATGTGGTGACTGGATTGTGAGGCGAATGGAAAAAACTCCGCCGTCGTCTTCAGAACCGCTCCATTCTCTACCACCCCAAGAATATCCGACAGCCCATTGCTCTGTAGTCAAAGTCTTTCCTTGGGATGTGAAGGTAATGTTCATTGGATTTTTCCGCTCACCACAGCAATGCAAATTAGTAGGGCAGGAAGAAGAAGGGGGTTTGCCATTACTACGGTTAATGGCAATATAATCATTTGAGCGAGGATATAGCGCCCGTAGAAACACAAGACCATGAGGCACAGTATTTATCCAAAAAAGTGCCACATTGATATTTTTCCTCAGGTGTCTTTGGTTCGGGACAAAAATACAGGTCCCACCATGTTGCTTCTAGTGGAGAAGGTGTGCACGAACCTTGTTTGTCCCATTTGTTAGTTTGGAGAAATTTTGAAGCAAATTTGTTGACCCCGGTACCCATTTCAGCAAAGTCAAAATGTAAGATAGGGAACCAGGGCCATATTGTGTATTTGGAGATTTGGAATAATACCTGATTTTCAAAGTCACGAACAGTCCATGTGTAGTTGAGAGGTCGATGAGGATTAGGATCAGGAGATCGCCGTCGTCGAGAATGAATGATGCGTTGGTGTGAGCGAGGTTGCTTTGTGGAATGAAAGTGTTGTAAGTGAGGTGAGGTAAAAATACGGGCGGTCAGGTCTAGGAAGGAGCGGGGATGAGGGACAAAGTTGTAGGCAAGTAAATGAGGAGACAAAGGAGGTTTTGCATAGCTCGCCACTGATGCGAGTTCAAAAGAATGTGTAGTATAAGTACCATAGGATGAAAATCCAGACACATAATAGCGCCCCGTAGTCTCAGGGGTCACAAGAATAGCAAGAGTTATGTGACAAGGGTAATGAGCATAGGTGAGGGAAATAGAGGGAGATGGTGGAAGAGGAATGCCACGATTAGGATACTGAGAAAACACAAAGGGACAAAAGGATTGACCTCGGTCATAACAATGGAAAAGGGCAGTAGTATTGAGATCAAGAAAAGAAAAAACAGGACCACAATATAGGCCTTTATGAAAATTTAGAGGAATTCTCAGGTGCTTTGTCATCATGGAAAGGTGCAGTGTGGATATTATGGGGAAGGAACTTGTCAAGAGTGTCATCAAAATTAGGGTCCACATGATTGATGCAAAAGTGTTGGACCCCTGGATAATATGGGTGGTGCAATATGCAGTTGTTACACCAATAACAGCATGTACATCCACACTCACAAAGGCAATGATGGCACATCCGATGGAGTTGGTGGGTTGTGTGGAGTGATGAAATATGGGCGAATACAACGAGCAGGGACCCACAAAACTCTGTCAGGTAGTTGAACTGCAGCGTAGCCTCTTCCCCAGGTGATGAGTTCAGCTGGGCCTTTCCAAGTTGGATCCGGGAGCTGCCTGTAGTATACAAGTGGTCTTGAAGTTGGGACAACAGGTTTAGTAAAGTGTCGAGACGCAGCAGACAAAGAAGGAGTGCCAGTGAGATTTAGAAAATTGAGAGTATACAGACAAACATTTAACACGTTTTGCAGTGCCGGGAGGTTTGGGGGGCATAAGCCCTTGGACCCCATATAACGATCTAATGCATTTTTTAAAGTTTGATTTGCTCGCTCAACAATAGCCTGCCCTTGGCTATTGAAAGGAATTCCAAATTTGTGGACAATGGACCAGTGATGACAAAACTGTGAAAATTGTGAGCTGACATAAGCTGGGCCATTGTCTGTTTTTAATATTTTTGGACATCCCAGCACTGTAAAGGTACGAATACAGTGATTAATCACTTGTTTTGCAGCTTCCCCTTTTTGTGGGGTTGCCAAAATAAATCCGGAGAACGTATCTACTGTAACATGTAGATATTTCCACGGGGCAAATGGAGGATATTGAGTTACATCCATTTGCCAGGTATCACAGGCTTCAGTGCCTCTAGGGTTAACACCCTGTGGGATACCTTTAGACTGTAGGCTACAGGTTGGGCATTGTTAAATTATGGCTGTAGCTTCAGCCATAGTGATTCCAAATTGTTTCATTAGTGCTTTTTTATTTTGATGAAAATAAGCATGACTGTCCCAAGGGGAGACAGGAGAAAGAGACATGAGGCAGGTAGCAGAGGCCGCAGCGTCTGCAATATCATTTCCCTTTTGCAAGAAGCCAGAAAAAGGTTGGTGGCTTCTTATGTGTGTGACAAAGTAAAGATGTTTCCTTTTGGATATTACAGTTTGTAGGGTGGAAAATAAAGAAGTTAAATCAGGGTCCAGGGATGGAGAGAGGTATGATTGAAAAATAGTGGTGACAATTTGAGTGACATAGAGACTGTCAAGAATGAGATTTATAGGTTGAGTGGAAAATGTTTGAAAAGCTAGAATGGCAGCGGCTAGTTCCGCACGCTGAGCAGACCGTTGGGGTGGCGTTATTTTTGTGTGCCATTGGTCATGAATATACCAGGCACAAGCACCAAATTGTTTACTGCCATCTGCAAAGAGTGTGACAGCATGTGGGATGGGAAAGCGTTGTAATTGGGTATCCCATGAAACATGGATATTTTGTAGGAGCTGAATGCGAGGATCAGCAGGAGGGTGGCAGGATATCTTTCCAGGCCACTCAGTGAGAGCAAGCTGCAAGGCTTCAGAGTTAGAATAGATGGTTTCCCATGTAGTGAGAGAACATGGTACATATAGGACAGAAGGTTCTATTCCTGCAAGGGCTTTTGCTCGAAGGCGAGCCTTAGAGATGAGAGAGGCAAATTGAAAAGGTTTTTGACCAATTGTGTTTCTAGGAGTGTGAGAGAGGTGAAGCCATTCTAGAATCAGCAAGGAGGGAATAGTTTGGACAATAGCACATGTAGGTAAAGAAATAATATTACACAATAAAAGAGAAAAGGGAATGTTTGGGGTCATTCGGTCAACCCACTGAATTTGTAGGGCTTGGTTGACCAATTGAATCACTTTTAAATGACTGTCCTGCAGTGAAATAACATCTGCAGGATGTTTGCCTTTGGGTAAGGCTGAAAAAAGAGGTGATAACTGAAAAGTGGTGAGACCTATATAAGGTCAAATCCAATTAATAGCACCTAAATATTGCTGTAATTAAAATAAAGTTGGTTGGTGTGGTAATTTTAATAAGGGAAAAAGTGGTGCAGCATGGGAGGCCAATAATTTATGGCCCAAATATTGAAAAGGAGGGGAGGTTTGGACCTTGTCAGGAGCAATGTGCAAACCTCCTTTTTGCAAAATTGTTGTGAGGGTTGGCAAAGTTGCAAAAACAGTACCCTTTGGGCCTGGTGCTGCGACCAAAATATCATCCATGTAATGGTAAACCAAAAAAGAGGGATGAAGGTCCCGATATGGTTGCAAAACATGGAAAACAAAAAACTGACACATTGTAGGGTTATTTAGCATGCCCTGTGGTAAAACCTTCCATTGGTAGCGCTGAGTTGGTTGAAAATTATTCAACTCAGGCACTGTAAAAGCAAATAAATATTTATCCTGTTGATACAAAGGAATGAAAAAACAAAAACAAAAAACAATCCTTTAAGTCAATTATCATTAAGTCAAAATCTTTTAGAATTAAATTTGGGTTTGGGAGGCCGCATTGCAATGCTCCCATAGGTTATAAAACAGCATTCACTGCACGTAAATCATGGAGGAAACGCCATTTGCCTGATTTCTTTTTTATAACAAAAACTGGAACAGAATAAGATTGCAACATTTTATGCCCTAAATAAAGATAAAGTGTAACTGTATCTTTTCCAAGGCAACTTGCAATCCATAGATACTTGAATCATTTTGTATTTCAAAAAGCCAATTAAATTGTATTTTTGGGGTTCCAATTTAATCAAATTCCATTCAGATGAAACAAATTTTCATGAAATAGGAAAAACATTTACAAATCTAAGCAAAACAATTCAATCATTTCTTTTGGTTGATGGATGTATATGTCTAACTAAACAATTTAAAACTCAAAAATTTGCAAAAGAATTGCCCAACAATTACTGCCTCCTCTTTCGAGTAAAAAAAAATAGCAAGCTGAAACTGCAAGAGTGGGCATCAAATTTCACATCCACCCCCCTTCCTCAACCCAAACTTCTAAACAAAGGAAGAAAAAAAAAAGTTAAAACGACAGCTGCCCCCCCTCCTCTATCTGCCCTTCCTTTGCTCTTAAAACAATACAGCCAGCGAAAAACGAAAGAGGCAGGAGGGGGGGGGAAGAAAAAGAAACTTTGCAAAAATCTCACCACCAAAAAAATTCACATGCAGTCACATGTATAAATTCTTTTATACCTCTTCCATAAAACTTTGCACATGCAAACTCATACCATTGCGTTCCCATGTTACAACAATAAAAACTACAGTTTTACTATTCCTTTCACAGCGTGGGATGGGTGGAGGGGTGAGGGCTAACACACACATTTACACCAGCAAATTAACTCATTCACTTCCATTCTGTTTACTTACACCATTCCATATACAAATATTTCATTTCATATGTTTTTCAAGCAAAACTTTTTATTTTTAATTAAGGCCTTTTTGTTTGTTATTATCAAAGAGGGTTTTGACCCTTTTCCAAGTCTTGGAAATAACACAAAACAACACAGACAGACATATATACACAAATACCATTAAAACAACATTTATTTAAACACATGGCTTGTCCTGCAAGAAGCGAGAAAATCATGAGATGATTCCAACCAAACATGTGGTTTTTATAGGGCCCTTTAACCATCTCCTATTTTTCTCACCATTCCAAGTCCAAACATAACGTTCTAGGAGTTAAACATATATAAAACAAAACACACACATCAACACAAAGCACCACCAGACATTGTCTGACAGGGTTCAAACTTAACAGATTACAAAAGAGTTTCAAAACATTCCAATTGTTCAAAACGCATTGCAGAGAAGTGCAGTTTGAGTTAATTTATGTCTCTAAATTGTTCTGAAAATTTATTGTTTGGTAGTTTGATGAAACGGAAGCATTGAGTGCAGTTGCAAAACTCTGCAGAACAGAATACAGGGTTGCCTGTTTCTGTTTTGGAGGAGAGAGAGAAGGATAGAGCGAAGAGGGGTTTTTTTTTGGCTGTGCCGGCTTTGGAACGTCTTCCGTAGTAGGCACAGGTTAAAAGGAAGGGTCTGGGGATAGACAGTTGTTCCGTTAACTTTTTGCAAACAATTTGCCTTTCTGGCTAAAGAGGAAAGTTCATCCACATGCTTGGATAAAACCTTGGAAAGTGAGGACCCATACTTACGATAATCGAGCCTTTGCCAGGTGCATAAATACAGGAGCCAGAGCAGCGTTTCCCTAGACAGAGAACACGCCGTGGAGTGAATCACGTCATAGAGTGAATCACGTCGGGGTCACCAGTTGTGGGAGTTTGAATCCCGGGGTCCAGCGCCTGCTGGACGGACCAGTGATGTACGTTAGCCTAGGCCAACGGACCTCGCGTTTGGTAGATAGGAAACACACGGACAACATGTTTCTTCAGGTTGAATCAGCAAGCGAGAGCGCAGAAGGATCTGCGTGCCTCTCTTTTATTGGTACACTTACGTCACAGCAGGAGGTTGTAAAGGGTGGGTTTTGCCAGGAAATGAAACTTAAAAGGGTACCTTAACTTAACTCAGGAAATGGAAACTTAATAGCATAAATGAAACCTTAAGCTATTGAAATGGTTGCAACAGAAAACAGTAATAGTAGTTAGCATGTGCTAAGGACATTAATTCAGATTAGCAAACAATAGACTCTCAACAGGAAATTACCAAAATAGACCCCAAACCATAAATATATCTTTAGTTGCAAATCTATTCTCTCCCAAGGTCTAGCTAGACAGTAATCAAATATGTTATTGATGGTTAATCATAGGGATAAAGAGAATGAATAGAAATTCTTTTCATGAGCTATGAAGGTGCAGAGTTGACAAATGCTGCAATATATCTAGCTCCAGCAAAGGGCATCAGTGGTTTGGAAGTATTGCAAAGCAGCCTGTTTCAGCAAGGAGTTTAGAGACCCCCACCATATTCTTTTGATCTCTGCAGCTCCAGGGCAATAAGTATTGGGAAAACAATTGCACACTGCTAATGCTGCTCCGAACTTCCATTCTGGAAACCATAAAGGTGACTATACCTGTTTAGTGACTTAATATTATGGAATAAGATGTCTATAATAAATCTTTTACTTTAGTTATTGTACATGGTCCACAGGAAGGTAGAAATGCTGTAAACCTAATTTGTTTTAGAACACATTTGGACAGTAGCAATAAAACACTTGTTGCAGCTTCAGTCAATATACAGATAAGTTCCTTCCTAGCTTTTTTTCTTTTCTTTACCGCTTGTAGATCTCCACTTGTTGCTGAACTACAACTTCTAGCTTCCCTTACCATTGGCTATTTGAGATAAAGTTGTTGGGAGTTGTAGTACAGAAACATTCCTTCTTGCAGTTTTATCTTAGAATGTATAGCCACCACTAGAAAAAGAATACTTGAAAAAGTATCAGTTGGTGACTTGGTGAAAAGATTCATTGATGGGTTAAAAGATAGGCTAACAACTCTGGTGCCATCCAGACATTGTTGATTTGCATTCTAACAATTTTTGCCATTGGTCATGATGTTTGGCACCAAACTGGAAAAAATTGAGAAAATTGCTAAGCTATAGTTCCAGATTTCTGCCAGCAAGACCTCTGATCTTTGTTATTGGATTTATAGACAAAACAGAAAATGTTTATTAAAATGATGGTGAGTTATTTCCATCTAAATTTTATTCTTTAGAGCCATTACAGCATAGATACAGTATATAGGTAATACGAAGACATACACAATATATAGCTAGCCATATACTAATATTCAAACACATCTCAACCATATACTAATCTTATTTGGATGATACCATGATATATAGATTTAACACAAAAGGAGTAATGAGCAGTCCATTCAGTCTCTGAATTGCACTGGTAATATCATTGTGGTATAGTGTTATAGTAGTATACATACAAGTATAGTATGATTGCCTGATAATGTACTTTTCCAGCTGAAGAGCTAGCTGTATATTCAAATGTACTCTCTGAAGAGGTTTGAATCAGAGCTCTACTGAGACATACAACTAAACCCATGATATGCTCAAACTGGGTAGAGATATATGCATTCACACTGTCTCCTTTTTGTCTCCCTGTTCTAGACATACAGATTAATAGAATAGAATAGAAATAGAATAATAACTTTATTGTCACTTTAAATGTACACTAATTGGCATACATTAAAATGAAATTTCATTGCATTCAGCCTCAAAGGGTCACCACCTCCCATATACACTACATAAATATGACTAAAATAAATAAATAAATAAATACAGAATTATGCATATACCCACATATATTATATGACACAGAGAAACAACAGTCTAGTATGCATGACAAGAAGAACGAATCTTGCGAGTTTACCAGACGGATGGCATAGGGAACAAAGCTATTACAGAATCAGGTAGTCCTGCTAGAAATACTTCGAATCCTACTCCCAGAGGGGAGCAAGCTGGCAATTTAAAGAAGTGATCTTGGTTTTGCTTGAATGTTAAATGCTACATGATGTTGGACTCTGAATTACTGGGTTCCTGGATTGCTTGGAGAGGTATATCTCAAAGCAATTCAAGACAATAGGAGCACAACTTTCCTTCAGTACAGCAGCAGAATGCCTGGATAGTTGGTGAATAAGAGGCAGCACAAGGTTGTCTGAAGCCCTCCAAGGCTTCAGTTGAGCACCTGAACAAGGCTAGATTTATCTTATATGAAGTAGGGTGATTAGTTGGAACACATAGGAAGCACTGGTCAAAGCAGACAAAAAGAGCTAGGACCTTTTCACAGCTTTTTAAAACAGATCAGGGGGAAGAAAAACATCCCTTAACCACACGGATTCTCCATAATTATATATAACATCCTTACAAATGGAATCAATTTAACAAACCCTGAAATTATTTTACAAAGTTTTTTTTTTAAAAAAAAGGTTGCATCTGAAGCTGAATTTCAGCTAGAAGTAACACAACACAGTTTTAAGTCCAATTGAAATGAATCTAGCCAGAACTAGTTTTCTGAAATGGCTGACTGAAATCATTCTTGAGTGACACTGATTTTTTTTCAGAGGGAGCGGCATTTTCAGGAAGTATAATCATGTATTTCATACGGAATTCCAAAATGACATTTTTAATTGCATCTCAAAATTTAGGATGCCATTTTTGTCCGCAAATTTGGGAGAAAAGCCCTATTGTTCTGATTGTCAAAAAGTCACTGTGATAATCTTTAGTATTAATTGGTTATGAATTATCCTTGCTTTGATATGTTACTTTGTTTATACATTCTATATACAGTAATTTCCTATCTCATGGCAATGATTCTGGGAAGTATACAAGAATTAAAGCCAACCCTTGCATACTGTATATGTTAAATAGATTCTGAGCTGATCTTTCTGAACATGTATCTCTCTAGTTACATGGAGACTACCATGTCCAAAATTCCCAGCCAGCATGGCCTCTGGCTTATCTGATCTTTTTCAACTGCTATTTTGAACGTACACTATCTACTGACAAGAGCAGATTGGTACAGCTAGATACAGACAAATAATTTGAGGGAAGGAAAAAAATATTTCATCTGAAACTATTGCTGTTTAAATATGGCCATCCCACACTCTTATGCAACAGAGAGCAAGCTGGACTTAAAACTGAAACTTCAAAGAACAAATTCCATTGACCATAGGAAAAAGTGAAATCCAGAGGCAATTTAGTTCATAGTAGCTGCTGCTGTTCTTCAGCTCAATGAATTCTGGCATAAATTTTGAACAGCTCTGTAGAATGGGAACTATCTCACTGCATGAATTTTTAGAGAGCTGTCAGCTAAATCAAAGATCCAAAGGTTAAATCTTGCACTCTGAGACATCTTGATGAATTGTGGGACTTCATACTACAGTGTGCCTTATGTGTGATAAATGGATTGTATTTTTTCATATATGCTAACTTTGATTTAATAATAAACTCTCTTGTAACTGCTTTAAAACTTTGGATTCAGTGTGATGATTCCTGGATGCCATCCCAAGGCCTTGGGATTGACCAATTTTTGCTCTGAGGTCAGAAGAATGGCTCTATTCCTGGAGGGGCAGTTCAACATCAGATCCCCCACCCATCACGCCATTGGCTTTTGCAATTGATGTTTTCCTTAATGTAGCTGGTGCAATGGTTAATGCTAGGATGCGTGGTGGTGCAGTGGTTAGAATGCAGGTATTGTAGGGTAATTCTGCCAACTGCCAGGAGTTTGATCCTCACCAACTCAAGGTTGACTCAGCCTTCCTTCCTTCCAAAGTTGGTAAAATGAGGATCCAGATTGTTGGGGGAAATATGCTGATTCTGTAAACTGCTTAGAGAGTGCTATAAAGCACTATGAAGCAGTATATAAGTCAAAGTGCTATTGCTATTTACTTACTTACTTATCTGTCCATTTTATATAGCTGTCTATCTCATCAAACAAGTGACTCGGACTGGTTTACAATAAAAATATTGATGGTAACATTTTATCCCCAGTCCCGTTTGCTTCTCTCTGTGGAATAGCGATAGACATACTTGGTTTTAGGCAAGCAGATGTCTTGGGACAACCTGGCTGCTAAATAATCAAGAATGACTTAGATGATGCTCTTCTACATCACTCCATTCTCACTACAGTTCCATAGGTCAGGCTAAGAAACAGCAAGTGGCCAAAGATTGCTCAGCATGTTTGAAGGAAATTGGAATCTTAGTCCAACATTAATTATTACAGCATCTCGGGCTCTTTCTATACTTAATTACTCTAGACCTAATCACATAACATAACTCATTATATATATATCTGGGGTTTTTTTAATGGCCAGGACTGAAATCTGTTACAGGCTCCGATATGCTTTAATAATGATAGTGCTCACATTTACCCTTCACTCAAAGTGTAGGTTAGCCTTCTCAGCCTGCCCTCCAGTCTGCTGATGCTGTGCTTAAATGCCAAGTCATTCTATAATAAATCAAGAGTCCTCCATGAGTTGATTGTGGACAAGGGGCTGAGCTGGCACATATTCCCGAGACATTGATAGATGGGCTGAGGAGAGAGTTGATTTTACTGACTTTGCTTTCTTGAGGATTTGGTGTGGCCTTCTACCATTCCTTATTTAGCAAAATGCTAACCTTCCCAACTCCCATCATTTTCTCTTGATATCGTAGTATAGCATCACATGAACTGATGAGAAGATTTAAAGTTTTCTCTTTGGGGATGAGAATACTGGATATATTAGCTTGCTAAAAATCAAGCCAGCTATTCTTCTTTTCTTCCTTTTTCAATACTTCAGATGGTTGCTTGAGCCTGTTATTCTCCAGTTAGAAGTAATTCTTTGCCAGGGACTAAATGTACTGCATAACTGTGAGGTGTCCATGCTGCACCTCTCTAAAGGATCCTTTGTTCTGGCTTCCATCTGTACATGGGCACACATGTGAGACCACATATGTATATGAATATGCCTGGCAATATCTAGGGCTATAACTATCGGGAAGGCATTGCTATTCCATTATCAAGGGAACAGCAATTATAATTGTGGATCCATATGGCTATCTTAATTAACTTCTTGCAATTCCCATCCTTTGAACAGAGGGAAAAATATGTGATATTGTTAAGCTAGGATTCAGCCTTACTGGAATAGCCTAGTAGTATTTACTGAAAATAAGTGACATTCCATTCAATTAGCCTGATTCCCTCAAAACCTAGCTTTGTATTGCAACACTTTCCACCTGGATACTTTCCCCCCCTTAATCACTGCACTAACAAAATTGAAGCTGTGTTTGTTACTATTTTCCTTAAATTAGCCCCGTCCTTAAGCTAGGTTTTAGAACAATGAAGTGGAACAGAAAGATGAATCCAAATATTTTAAGCAGGCAAATTGCAATTCCATTCCCACTGCATTAGCAAGATCTTCCATTGCTGCTCTCCGACAGCTCTTTATAGCCCCAGGAGGAAGTGGCAGCATTCCCCATTCTACCTAATGCTTTTATGCCACTACACTCAAGTCCCTTCTTTAAGCCAATCTGATGCATCTGCTCCCTTCACTGATATAGGGATATTGTTGGACCAGGCTGGAAGGAACAAGTCGGTAAGGAGGATATAGATGGTGCTGATGGCAGCAAGGAGATGGTAGAAGATGCATTTAGGAACATGATGTGACTGGTGTGATTGCACCAAGATCTATCTAACCAACTGAGAAACAAAAAGGATAAGTTTAAAAGATAGATACCTTCATTAAGAGAAATGTAAAGTTCTGCATTTAGGGAGAAAAAAGACAGATGTACAGATACAAGATAGGTGGTGCTTGGCTTAGCAGTAATACTTGTGACAAGGATCATGGAGTTTGGGAAGACCACAGAATTAAATAAGCCATCAGTAGGCTTCAGCTGCCAAAACAGCTAATACATTTTTCGGCTTCCTTAACAGAACTATAGTGCCAAGATCATGGGAAATGATATTGCCATTATGCTGCACTAGTCAGACTGTATTTGGAATATTGTATCAGTTTTGGTAACTACAATGGAAAAAAGGATGTTGAGTTTAAGCTTAAACAAGAGATGGCTAAGGGTAGGCATGATAGCCGTCTTCCAAAGGATATCACAGGGCAGAGGGTGTGGATTCATTCTCCTTAGCTCCTGAGGGTAAGACAAGAACTAGTGGGTGGAAACTGGAGTATTTCAAAAGAGGGTAGATAACTATTTTCTGGAATGGTCTGAATATTCATGCACCAGGCAGGGATTGGACTACATGTCCTCCAAGGTACTACCCAAGTCTATGCTTCTGTATAGAGAGTACAGATTGTCTTGACTTCATTGGGAAATGTAAAGGGTGAAAGATGCCTCTTAATCTCTCCTTCTCTTTTATCTACACACACCTTCATGCTCTGTATTTTACAACAACAACATCAAAGAAAATAACACCTACTTTTATTTTAAAATGACAAGTCAAGGTATTCTATGGAGATGAGTACCCTTATAAAGATGTTTTAGGATACTCCTCCTTCAGACAAATCAGTAGCACATTGCTTCCTCCCAGCCATACAAGCTCTGTGCTCGTATGTAGACATTTTATATATGACAATGGTGAAAAAAGAGGTGTCTCAAAAGTCTACTACAACCTGACAACATCCCTTTGCTGATCTCCAAGACCACTTTTCAGAATGAGCAAGCTCAGAATTTCCAACCTTTCTGGGCCCTGAAATGTCCAGTATCTCAAAGGAAAAAAATAAAGTCTGGCCCTGTATGCTTTTGGAGGGTGACTTTTGGTGTGGTGAGAAATGCCTGGTACAGATCTCAATATAATGAAAGTTACGGATCTATGACTTATGGTCATGTGAAGATACAAGCTGAGAAGCAGGAGCTATAAGGCCAAGTCTTCCCCAAGACATGTGTTCATCTAGGCATCTTTACATCAAACTGACACACACTGCTCCATGGGAGCAGAACCCTATGGACTCAGGAATCCCCATCTTGCTTGGTGGTCTCTTGCATCCAGCTTTGTATGTAATGGTCTTCTCCACCAGAAATTTGCATAGTAGAAAAGACTGAAATATAGATACCACATCTGGAGCGAAGCTTACCTCAGAGGCTTCTTTCTTTCTTGAAAAGTCTTGTAGATTGTAAGCAGAATTCCTAATTAAAGCTATTAGTGCTTTAATTTCAATTAGAAATGAAGTCTAAAAAAGATGGAAACAAAATTCTGTAACCTGGATATGCAGCAATTATGTTATCTAAGTCTCCATAAAATAAAGAATGTGCAGCAAGAATAAGAACATTCCATACAAAGGTCTCTGAATAAATGAAAGGGGAAATTATCATTTCCAGTGATATTGCTATTTATATTTCAGTGAAATTTATGTATCAGTACACCACAATCAAATACATGGATGTCAAATGAAATAAACCTACAATACAACTGTTCAAAATAAATAGTTTGAGAGTAGTTTTACTATCCCATGAAGCATGTATTTTGTCAGAGGACAATCAGGAAACATAAAAGGAGTCAATATAATAAAAGAATGAATAAGAGTTAGGGTCAGGGTTATGTTTAATCAAAAAGAGGAAATCTAAAATGGATATTTACATATTTCATTCATTCATTTATTAACACCTGGGTGTTCTAGTGACAGAAAATACTTTCTTTGGAGAAGATGCTACCTTTACTTCCAAGGATTTGGAACTCCAAGGATTTAAACTCCAGGAGAGCCATTGCTATTCAGTATAAAGGAAATACAATGGTCTGAATCTTTATGAAGTGGTTTACTCTGCCTCATTAATATGGATTCTTGTTCTGCATATCTCCTTGTCCTTCTAATCTCCTTGCCCTTTTAATTCTGTTGCAATCATATTTCGTGCCTCATGCTATATCATGCTGCATATGCAGATCTACTGGGCCCACAAGAAGTGATTTTTGTAGATAAGTCACAAACAAAACAAATGAAATGGCATAAAGCAAATGCCTCTGGTGTCGGTCTGGCAGTGCAGGTAGTATATTAAGAGGATCAGAAAAATAAAGGCATATACAGGAAGCACTCAGAAGCTAAACAGCAAGCTTGGAGAACACATCACCACCAACATCTACCACCTGAGCTACAAATATTTTTGAACATTTCAAACTAGTGCCGCTGCTGTGGTGATAGTTGCTGGTACATTAAAGTCATCAAATAATACCACGAGAGAAGCAACATTGCTTGATGCGGTAGAAGAAAATTAAAATTCTCTTAATGTTCTGTAAGGTAACAGCTTTAAATTTTTCCATTTTTCAGATGTGTTAGAAATATTACTCCACAATTACAACCAGAATTACAACCAATGTGGATGTAATACAATTGGAGAGCAATGTACTCCCATCTCCAGAAAGAAACTGAGATCCTTTCTTTCACATGAACACAGATGCCTCCTGTGCACCCAGTAACCATCTCCATACTTTTTGATTGAGACGTCTGTAACCTTCTTAAATATGGAACAGTGTTGCCCTTATAGAAAGCAGTTGCAAATTCAGGGATTTTTTGTAATCAACCCGTTTTGAGATTCAGGGGTGGACAGACTCTCTCTCTGTATGTGTGTGTATATGTCTGAGAGAGTTTGTGTGTGGGCTCATACATGAGCACAGAAGAGTTCCAGCCTCAGTATGTATTTGCTACTAACCTGAACTAGTTTAAATAATTTTGCTCCCAGGCAAAGAGAGAAAATCCTCTTCCCTAATCCCTTGAGCCATCAGCAGTAGCTCTGTGAAGATTTGTGGCTTAATGGTTCAGCCTGAAAGTGGTGTCCTTTCATCACTCCTCTATGATTTATCAACTGCCTTTGACACTTTGACCAAGACATGGCCCTGAGCCTTTTGTGGAACTCTTGGGTCCTGCTCTGGCCAAGAGCATTCTGTGCATTTGATTTAAGTGGGCATTTTCAGTTGTCCTCAATGTATCTCTAACCTTGTTTAGTCACCTTCTTTCCCCCTCAGTTTGGCAATGTCCCCCGAAGCTTTTCAATTTCTGCATCCTATCATTACCCAAAAGCTATTGCTTTTATACTGATGACACACGATTTTACCTCTTGCTGTTTGTTTAGGAGTTTTAGCGAAAATGCATTGCCTTCAGGAGGAAAGCTCTATCTCACTCAGCATTTTCCCAGTCTAATATATTTTGTTAATTATCTCTCCTTTTCTCTCCCTCGTAAAGAGCTTTTGAATGGCCATCTCAATGTTTTCTTTTTCGATTATGTGTTAAGAGCATGGTCGTTGTTTTGCAATTTGTCAATTCTCGGCTTTCCAGTTCTCTTTAATCAGACAATAAAATGCGATTTTATCATCTCTGAAATGTTGCAAAGGGGGCAGGAATTAAAACTCAGAAGGTATCAGCCTGCTAGTTCACATTGGGTCTGGATTTAAGGTTAGCATTGTGGGTGCTACTGCAGAATGCAATGTGCTGTTGGAGGGTGGGAGGATATGAACCTGCTGTCTCTCTGTGGCATCACCCAGCAAGGTGCAAATGAAGTTTGAAATAAAAACTCCCTGCCCACTCAGTGTACCGGCAGAAAACAGATATTCTTTTAGCCTCGCTGCTGAGAGGTGTGATTTGCTATAATATTAATCTCACACAGAGCAAGAAAAGCTCCTCAAGTTTTACAGATGGAGAACCGAGAAATATAATACGTCTTATTGGACCATCTTGGTTCCCTGTTTTCCCACCAATCAGGGAAAACCGCTGTACCCAAAGACTGATATTTAATCAGGCAGAACTAACCTGGAGCTGAGGCGATAACTGTGCTCGAGGACTTTGCATCAAAAAAAAAAAAAAATGATGCACCAAAGGCAATGAAACGTACACACACAAATAAAGGCAAACAAGGTTGCGGGGAAAGATAAGAAAGCAAAAAAAATTCCAAATGCAGGAAGAACATCTTGTTTATTTTAACATCTATTGCTTTGTTTTATTAGGCCATTCACTTGGGCAGATTCTTTAGAGCAGCTGTATCGATTGGCACCTTTCTACACTATAGCTTGTCTCTTGTGGTAGCATCCCTACCGAGTGGGATATAAAGAATAAATGCTCTTATATTCAGAAGGCTACAAACCAGAAATATGAGTATTCCTTCTTAAACTTGCAAAACCTCTGTGACAAGGTATATTATTCCCTATTATACCATTTTAGCATATTGCCTATGACTTTATCGTTCTAAAATGGATTGCAATTTTGGATTTTTCTAAACTGAGAAATAGCAATAGTAGAAGAAATTAGGGCCATATGATACATTTTCCTGAATACTTAGTTAAGGCGGAAGGGAGGGAATGAGGCAGGTCTCTGAAACTAAGACCAAGCACCAACATTTGACATGAAGAGCTTAAAAGGGGGAATATACTCATAGAGGGATAAGGGTATTAATGGCCAACTAACCATCATGCTGGCTATATAATACTATAATAGTTGTTGGGGAATATGAGTAGGAAGGGACTCCTACCCTTATATTCTGCTTTGGGAACCCATAAACTTTGGATTAACACAAAGCTTAACACAATGCTAGACAAAGGTTTTGGTCTGCTTCTCACTTTGTCTTTATGTCCATAGTCATTACATGTTAAGTAAATGGCTCATCTGTATCAGGGATAGACAACTAGAGGCCAATAAACAACAAATAATTTTGTGATTCTTGACAAACTCAAACTAGTACAAACGATTTTTGTACTTTGCTCTAAGAAATACAATTGGCTTAAATCTCTATTGGTTGCATATTTACTATGGTTAATTATTTCATGAATTTATATATTGCTGTTACGCTTACTGGGAGATAAAAGTGATGTGAATTTCAATACACTGTTTAGGTTTCAAGAACTAAGAAAATCTTGCTATATCAGCTCAGTGGCACATCTAGTTAATCCTATGTTTTAGACAGATGAACTAGGTGTATTTAGCAAATTCATAGGCATAGATAAGAAGGCATCGGCTTTCCTTCTACCATTGCTTTTCATTAGTTGCTATTCTGGACTTACCTTGTATATTGTGGAAATAGCAAATAGCCATCCTCAATGGCAGTATGGTCCTCCAAGGTTTTGGCCAGTTCCCTTCAAAAGTCATTCCAAATTGATGCCCTTCATAGCATCTGATGACAGTGAGTTCTATTAGCTTTGATGTTTTTGCTTCTAGATCTGAGCTTAGGTTGTTTCTAATATAATGATTAATTTTCCCCAGGTGCACGTATCAGCAGTTAGACTTGTATAATGCTTCATAGTTCTTTACAGCCCTCCCTAAGTGATTTACAGAGTCAGCATATTGTGCCAACAGTCTGGGTTCTTATTTTACTGACCTCAGAAGGATGGAAGGCTGAGTCAGCCTTGTGCCAGTCAGGATCAAACTCCTGGCAGTGAGTAGAGACAGCCTGCAATATTGCACTCTAACCACTGCGCCACCATGGTTCTGTAACTACATAAACAATCCAGAGCCATTTGGGATTTAGACAGCCTTTCAAATCTAAACCAACCAACCAACTAACCAACCAAGCCATTGTATGTTCCAACTGAATATTAGTACATTGGAGTCTCATGCACATTCCAGAAAAGCAAAGAACTATTAAACTTCTCAAAGTGTCTGGTGAAGGTGAGAGGATTACTGCAGGTCTTGTAGCTCCTCATTCTCTGCAGCTAGAAGACAGTGTTGCACGGGCCATGTGATCTCATGTGCTGCAATGCCATGTGGCCTTCAGAGAGGATAAGGGAGGATGCTCCTCTGCCCCTAGAACAGACATAAGAAGAAACTGATAGTCCAATTGGTTCTATTGGAAAGAATAGAATGTTTTAGCATTCTTATCAATTTCATAATAGGCAACTTGGAGTTAATGTTGTAGAGTTATATGAAGTCTTGGCAGTAAAGAGTTACAGGCACTATTATAATAATGCCTTATCTCGGCAGAATTACACACCAAAATACAATTCTGGACTCTGGGTTGCACTATAAAAACCAAATGACTCTCCCCCCAAAAGACTTCAGTTGGCCCATTTCTAATCTGTAGGTTTATAAAATATTGTACATAAAATATATGTATTTCATACTCAAGCTATATTTCATACTTAAGTAAAATATATTTTATTTTCTGTTAAGTCTTATTTATTAAAATATTTAAATTTATTAGGTGTATTTCCATAATTTTTCAATAATGGAACAAGATCCATGTGTGGAAAAATGCTAATGAAACTGGGAAACAAAATAATTTTGCTATCACAACTTTATGGGCCAGCTGAAAACTATACTTTTTTTTCTGGAAGAGGCTAGGAACATAGATACTTGACAGTATAATTTGCCATTCCATTTGCATGAAGAGTGACAGAGTGATATTTTTTTTGTTTCAGATATTCCATAAATTCTGAATATCAGAAAGGATCCTCATTGTGACAGTCAAGGCAGACCATGGAAACAGGATGTGAATTGTTGCAAAAGATAATCCGATACAGAAAAAGTGTATTAAATAGGCTAATAGAATCTGTCTAATCAGATAATGGAGAACCACAGCATAAATTGCTTTCCCCTAGAATAAATATGGCTCCAAAGTTGGTTTAAATTTTGAATCTTCCATGTAGTGCTCTATTGGAAGAGGGTATAACTTTTAATTCATTATTTTTGCTCATCTGTTCATGAAAGTATTTGGTTCTATATGCATAGTTTTGTTGAATGTACATTTTGTTATCAGTTTTACTCTGTTCTTGTTAAGAACAGAGGAACTATAAATCATTTTCATGTGGATAAGCTTCGGTATTTCAAATGTCTTTATTTATATGCTGTAAAGGCAGGGACACAAAACTAATAGATTCATATCCACCTACTATGAAATTATGGCTGACTTTATTATTAAAGACATCATATTTGTAAATCATACAAACCAAATGGATATTTTAATGGAAATCCAAGTACATAGCCATCAACAGGAATTTAGAGATCACATATGAAAATATATAGAGATGAATATGAAGGGAACATGCTTTGTATTTTAACATCTCTTGAACCATTGCTTTGTTCTATTTATCTTTTATCTCTTATTTTTGTTTGATTGTACCTCAGTTCAGTTTTTGAAAAGTACAAGTAATATGGTATTTTTATAATATGGTACTTTTGTAATATGAGATAGGTAATCTCCTTGGATCTTTTACTTATAATGGGAAAAACAGTGTATGCAGATCCTTCTACAAATTAGCCTAGAGACAAATGACTGAAATTAGCTAAAAGTCATAACAAGAACAGATATTATAGTAGAAGGATTGTGAATTTCTCTTATACAACAGTAGATAATGTAAGAGAAAATAAAGTGCAGCATAAGTAAACACTTATATGAATTGATTTAATGAACTATTCAGAGGTGTCCTTTAAATCTAAATGTCCGTAGAATCCAACTTTATGTCATTTGCCTAATTATGCAATCATTTTGCAGAATAAGCTCAATTCAGCAGATGAAAAAAAATGTCCATCGTATCCAGAACCCACTAAATCAAAGTCCAATAAGCCTTTGCTGTTATGTGCCCAAACTGGAGAAACTGTTTGTGTAAGAGATGGACCAGCTACAGAAATAAACCCATGAAGTATATCGTGCTCTATTATGACTGATTATTGTTTCCTGTAGTATAGTTTCATCAGTTAATATAATTTACACAGATGCTGACTCTGATTCCAGTAAACATGTTAATTTAATTGAACCGTTTAATAATTGTGCTCTAGATAAAACAAGTTGTGAATGGGGGTTAAGATGTGGTGGCAATCTATATTTATTTATTTGTTCAATTTCTATGGCTGCCCATTTTGGTCAATGACTCTGGGTAGCTTACATTTCAGATATATTACTAAAACCCTCATATCTGTTTCCTTATAACCTTCAACTGGGCAAAACTAGAAGGTATAGGACAGGGGTAGGCAACCTTGGCTCTTTTATGACTTGTGGACTTCAACTCCCAGAATTCTTGAGCCAGCCATGCTGGCTCAGGAATTCTGGGAGTTGAAGTCCACGAGTCATAAAAGAGCCAAGGTTGCCTACCCCTGGTATAGGATGAACCAAGGAAACTGTAATGGAATGTGTGGATGACCTTGGGGAATGAGAGGAAGAGATGCTTCCTAGGAAACAATGAGACAAGAGAGGCAGGAGCCCCCAAATAGCTTAATGATCAGAAGAAGAAACTTAGGAAGGCCTGTCCCTTATGGGTCAAGCAGGGAAATTTGTACTTTCAGACTTGTAAGATTCTGTTTATGTAGCCTGACAATAATGTAGAATTACTTCATTTAATTGTGTTTCCTGTCTGGTTTACCTGGGAGGGCTGACAGTAACAGACAATTCTGTTGGTTAGCTGAGGAGGAGGGATAATTTCTAATGCTCTCTGCCAGTTTCTCACAACAACATCAATGGGGAAGCTGGCAGGAAATTGGAAGTTGTTTCCATTCCCACTGTATTTTTGCCCATCCATGATCATCCCCCCCCCAGTTTGGGTAAGGAAATATCTCTGAAAGGATGACCCAATGGGTCATGTATTGTCTAATACTCATAGCAAAAGAACGTTTGTTTTTCCAGATGCCCACCTTAGATCTACAGTGTCTGCATACTTACAGTTATTCTAATGTATGATGTGGTACCTATAAGAATTGTAGCACATTCCTTGAGAGGCCATAGTGGGAGTTTGTTCAGAAATATCAGCTCAGCTGGGGCTAACCATGGTAATCATTGAAATCTATATCTTGCTGAACAACTAATTATCACAGTACTGTCTTATATTTAAGTATATTTACCCATGTAGTATAGCTGTATTCTATTATCTTTCTCATCTCTTCTGCTACCTTGTCCTATTGGTATTTTAGGATTATATTATTTTGTTGTTTGTATGTACACTGAGAGCTTATGCATCAGAGGCAAATTCCTTGTGTCCAATCACACTTGGCCAATACAGTAAATGTTCTGTTCTGTTCTGTTCTATTTTGAAGACATTTCGCTTCTCATTCAAGAAGCTTCAAAAAACAAGAAAGTCCAGTTGCTTCGTGAAAAAGCACCTTTGGAAGAGGTTGTTCTACTGATTAATTGTTCTAGCTGTCAGGAAATTTGTCCTTAGTTCTAGGTTGCTTCTCTCTTTGATTAGTTTCCATCTGTTGCTTCTTGTCCTGCCTTCAGGTGCTTTGGAGAATAGCTTGACTCCCTCTTCTTTGTGGCAGCCCCTGAGATATTGGAACACTGCTATCATGTCACCCCTAGTCCTTCTCTTCATTAAACTAGACATACCCAATTCCAACAACCGTTCTTTATATGTTTTAGCCTCCAGTCCCCTAATCATCTTTGTTGCTCTTCTCTGCATTTTTTCTAGAGTTTCAACATCTTTTTTATATTGCGGTGACCAAAACTGGATGTAGTATTCTAACTGTGGTGATGGCTCCAACAATCTAATGCTGTTGTAATTCCATTTCCTAGAACCGCTGAAGAAAGCTGTTGAAATATAAAGAAAGCTGTTGAATCTGCTGGCTAGGAATTCTGGGCTTTATATTTACAACATACATGAATCAAGAAAGGGGAACTGAAGCCAATGCAGAAGAATGATTTTCTAAAGAGGAAAAAAAAAATGCAGATTCTGTTTTTGGACAGCTTTGCAAGCATTAACTAGAATAACTGTATTGTATTGCCTTTCCATTGATTAAATGTAGCATTTGTTCATGCATAACATGGCTTTGTACAGTTTTCCAGTGTGCAAGCATGGCTACCCTAAAATCCACAATGCTGCCATATTGCACAAAAGAGATAAGGTAATGTGTGCTTGCAAATGTCCACAAAGTAAGGCCAAATGGCAAAATCTTGTTTCTTTAAACAAGTCAAGCATTCACACACACACACACACACACAAACACACACACACACACACACACGAAAAGGAGAAAGGAGAAAACCTCATCATTTTGTGATTCTCTATGTATCTGACTTGTAAGTCACTGAAAGAAAAAGGACTGAAAGTTTTCATAAATAAAGGAATTTAGTTAGTAGGTTGCTTCATCCTAGCACAATCACCTCTCCTAATGATACCTGTCAAGTAGAGAAGAACAGAAGAAAAGAATTGCCAGCAGAGATGAAACAAAAGACTCCCAGCCTGTATTTTTTGTCTGTTTCACTTTTGGATGCGAAGACTACAGTCCAGTAGATGGCAATCTACTCCTGCCACTAAAATAGCATTGTTTTATTTACAGAGCCATTCCTTTCTTTTCCCCTTGCTTATTATAATTCATAGAAAGGTTAAAAAATAAGAGATACTCTGAATTCATAGAAACCTTTGTTCGGTATAGAAGAACAGGATCTGACGAGCAAAGTCTGTTGCTCTTGTTTAGTCTGTCTGTCTGTCTGTCTGTCTGTCTGTCTGTCTGTCTGTCTGTCTGTCTGTCTGTCTGTCTGTCTGTCTGTCTGTCTGTCTGTCTGTCTGTCTGTCTGTCTGTCTGTCTGTCTTCATCATATCTATCTATCTATCTATCTATCTATCTATCTATCTATCTATCTATCCTTTGTGGCAACCCCTGAGATATTTGAACACTGCTATCATGTCACCCCTCATCCTTCTCTTCATTAAACTAGACATACCCAATTCCAGCAGCCGTTCCTTATATGTTTTAGCCTCCAGTCCTCTGATCATCTTTGTTGCTCTTCTCTGTACTCTTTCTAGAGTCTCAACATCTTTTTTACATTGTGGTGACCAAAACTGGATGCAGTATTCCAAGTGTGGCCTTACCAGGGCATTATAAAGTGGTATTAACACTTCACGTGATCTTGATTCTATCCCTCTGTTAATGCAGCCTAGCACTGTGTTGCTTTTTTGGCATCTGCAACACACTGCTGGCTCATATCTAAGTGATTTTCCACTAGAACTCTGAGATCCCTCTCACAGTTACTACTATTGAGTGAGGTACCACCTACTGTACCTGTGCATTTGGGTTTTTTTGCCTAAATGTAGAACCTTACTTTTTCACCATTGAATTTCATTTTGTTAGATAGCGCCCAATGTTTAAGTCTGTCAAGATCCTTCTGTATCTTAATCCTATCTTCTGGAGTGTTGGTTATTCCTGCCAGCTTGGTGTCATCTGCAAATTTGATGAGTTCCCCATCTATCCCCTCATCCAAATCATTGATGAAGATGTTGAAGAGTACTGGGCCTAAAACAGAGCCGTGGGATTCCCCATTGCATACTGCCCTCCATGTAGATGCAGTTCCATTGAGGACTACATGTTGAGTGTGATTGGTCAACCAGTTACAAATCCATCTGGTGGTGATGCTTTCTAACTCACATTTTTCTATCTTATCAAATAGTAGGTTGTGGTCTACTTTATCAAATGCCTTACTGAAGTCCAAGTAAAATATATCCACAGCATTCCTCTGGTCCACTAATTTTGTCACCTTGTCAAAGAATGCAATAACATTTGTCTGGCATGATCTGTTTTTGACAAACCCGTGTTAGCTTTTGATTATGACTTTGTTTGCCTGTAAGACAGACTATCTGTTTATGATTTAAAATGCTAGACACCAAATTCCATTTTAACCACATGTAGTCTTTTACTGCCAAATAACAAGCTTCTACTATTAAATCCATTATATACAAAGAAGCAGAATCTGAATTTTTCTTCCTTTTCAGTAGCACTGAAGAAAACAAAATCTAATGTGCTAAAAATAAACGTCCAGAAGTGCATCTATTTGTTTATTTGCATATGAAAGAAGGCTTAATTATTTTTGCCAGAGCTGTTTGCCATCAGTGTTCAATACCATTTTTTCTATTTTTGGAATATGGACAGTGATCTTTAAAAGAAAACATTAAAAAACATGTTCAGGGAACTGTTTACTATCAACAGCATAGATCTGGAATGAAGATATGACGTATCTAGGACAGAGAGCTATTTTGACTTTTAGAAATTAAGTATAGTTCTGTAGGAAATTACATATTGAAAATACCATAGGAACAATTTGATATATTGCTTATAGTTTTTTTTGAATATAATATCTTTTTGTTAAGAAAAAAAAAGCCTAGGCTATCAAGTTGTCAAGTGTCCAGTCTGAGGACCCATCTTGGACCAATGACAGCATTTCTTGTCGGAATTCTAGATTATCGTTGTGTATACTCTTTAAAATTATTTGTTTAGATCTATGTTTCTGTCATTTAAAAATTGGAATGTACAGTATATACTTACATCATTTGTGTAAGCACTGTTACCTTCTGGAATTTTCCATTTTCTCTCTATCCATATTGCAGAACTTCATTGAAAGGACATTTAAATCTATCATTTTTGTAGCAGGAAGTGATAGATTGCAAAATGCAACAAAGATCATTTCTTTCAGAAAGTCCTGTTTCCTCTTGTTCTTGAGGACATAAAATTATTTCTTTAAACAGTCTAGATGCCACTCTTTCTGTCCTATTCACAGGTCTCTCAGGATTGATTCTGAGAGTCATTGAAGCCACTTGGAGGTTTGTGCCCACTGAGGGGGATACCGAAGGTACAGATAAACATCCAATTGGCCTCAATGGCTCTCAGAATGAGTGCTAATGATAAGATGAGTGCAAGGAATATAAATCCTTCCATCATCCACCATTCAGTCAGAACTGAAGAAGCTTCTTAGATGAGAAGTGAAATGTCTTCACGGATAAAGTCCAGTTGCCTTTTGGGGAAAAAAGCACCTTTGGGACAACAATGTGATACTGAGACTGAAGTATCAAAGAGCATATAGGATTGCTGAAATGTTGATGCTTTGCCTTGTGCAAATGAAAATGCATTTCATTACTTTAAGCTTATATAATCCTTTGACATTATTGATATGTTTGGAATAAATAATGCAAGATAACTGATTGTTCTCTGTAGCTTTGCCCTCATTATTTGAGCTGTGCCATCTATTTCTGTTGTATCACTACATCTTCTCTGATAAAGATATAGGCAAGTTATTTTATTTCTGACCATCACATCATTTTTCATTTTTAAAAAAGCATGACATGCTTCAAGGTTTTGTCTGTTACAAAAATTATTGTTACATTTTTGCTGTTTTGCTTAGACAGCATATGTGCAAGTAAATTTAACTGTCCAGCTGAGATTACTCAGAGGAAAGCATGAACAGACTAAAACCTTAAATAATTATTTGTAGTGTTATTGCTTCGGGCGTGTTTTTCATCCTTTGGGTTACAGTATTGCCTTTTGAAATACCAAGATACCATCATCTATAATAACATGTGACACCATCAAGATACACAAATCTTTCTTAGATCACCCTTTGGTACACCTCTGAAATTGAAAAGATACAAAGGGTAATATCATAAATCTGAACCTGCCAACACACTGTTGAATGTATACTTCTTAGAACTTTTTTATCCAGCTGAATGTTTTGAATTCCACTGTTGGTATCAAGGGTTGAAAGCTTACTGTTTCTAAGGGCTTCCTGATATTTTCTTCTGAAGTAAATTGTATAAAATGCTTCTTTATCATTACTCTGTTTATATCTTTGGTTGGTAAAGACATTTTTGTTCTGATTATATGTGCAAGTTCTATACATACTATTAGCTAGTTTCTACCAGAAATAACTGACCTCAACTCTATGTTCCTCCATCTTTTCTTCTGTCAGCAAAATTATTTGCTGAATGCTGAAAGAATAGTAGCCAAAATGGGCTCATGGCAAAAGGAAGGAATATCCACATGTTTGGTAGGATCCTGTCTATATTTCAAGATGTTATCTTCCCAAAAATATTCATGCCAATGGCTTTGTGAGATAAATATTGAAGAGAGGTAAGGCCCTCTGGCAGGAATCTTTGAAACATCTAGAAAATGAAAACTTTACATTAGTTCATCTATGGAGATTCTTAGTCATCTAGGTCATGGTTGTCCCAAAGATGTTTTTTTCCAAAAGGCAACTGGACTTTCTTTGTTTTTCCTTGAAGACATTTCACTTCTCATCCAAGAAACTTCTTCAGTTCAAGAGAAGCAACCTGGAATTAAGGAGAAACTTCTTAACAATGAAGACAATTAACCAGTGGAACAGCTTGCCTTCAGAAATTGTAGGTTCATTACTGGAAGTTTTAAAGAAGAGATTGGACAGCCACCTATCTGAAATGGTATAGGGTCTTCTGCTTGAGCAGGGGGCTGGACTAGAAGACCTCCAAGGTCCCTTCCAGCTTTATTCTGATTGATTGATTGATTGATTGATTGAACTGTGGAAAATGGAAGGATTTATATTCCTTGCAGTCATCTAGTCATTAGCACTCTCTCATTGAGACCACTTGGAGGTTTATCTGTGCCCTCAGGGTCACCTGAGTAATGCAAATGGAACTGCACTATTCTTGGAACTGCTGAAAGGACTGTATTGTAAACAGGAGACAAGTGGTGTCATATCCCTTCCCTTCTGTTGAGAGAGGGCTGTCCATTTTTAATATAGATGGCCTCTTTGACCCCTCTTTCAAACCAGTGATCCTCTCTGTCCAGAATACGAACTTTGCTGTCTTCACAAGAGTGGCCTTTGTCTTTCAAATGTAGATGGACTGCTGTATCTTGCCCTGCTGAGTTTGTTCTCCTATGTTCTCCTAACAACCACTTCACAAATGCACGGCACAACATACATATATGCATACATACATACATACACACAGACATACAGACATATATATACGCATATACATATTGTTCAGCGAGTCCTTTAAAGGCACAACAAGTACACCATGGCTCTCTGCATGACTTTCATTGACTATAAAAAGGTGTTTGACTCAGTATTCCAGCAAGCAATAATTAAGTCATCGCTCAACCAAGGCATAGATACTGCTTACATAAACTTTCTACAATTAATATATGAAAAAACAATGGCAACAATTTGCCTTAATGATCTTAAAAGTGGAAATCAACATAGAAAGAGCTGTATGACAAGGTGATACAATATCACCTATTCTTTTCTCAGCTTGCCTTGAAGAAGTATTTCACAAACTAGACTGGGCAAAAGATGAAATAAAAATCAATGGTGCCTATTTAAATCACTTAAGATTTGCAGATAATGTTGCAGATAATGGGTCTCTTCTCACAAGACCCAGAAGAGCTACAAAGACACATACAAGAGCTGCACAAAGCAGGAGAACCATTTGGCTTAAAAATAAACCTGAAAAAGAGCCAGGTTATTTTTAATAAATTTACCAAAGAAAGAAAGAAAAATTATATCTGGAGAGCTAGACGTAGTAGACCACTACATATACCTTGGCCAATGGATCTCAATGGAAGGTGACACAACAAAGGAAATTGAATAGTGTTAAGTGTGTGTTGACAGACATTCAGCAAGCTAAGCATAATTTTCAAGAACAACCTCCCCCTATTCCTGAAGAGAAAAGTTTTCAATCATTGTGTGCGACCTGCTCTAACATATACCAGTGAAACATGGACACTAACCTCACAATCGATACAAAAGTGAAGAATGGTGCAAAGAGCCATGGAAAGATGCATGCTCAGCATTACAAGATAAGATAGAAAGAACAAACAAAGGTATATGATATCATCAAGAGAGTAAAAGAAAAGGGAATGAGCTAGTCACAAGAACAACTGATGGCAGATGGACCAAGGCTATCATAGAATGGATCCCACTTCATAAAAATCATCCACGAAAGAGACCTAAAATAAGATGGATCGATAACATCAGCAAGTATTGTGGATCCAATTGGCAAAAGAAAGCTCAGGACTGTTTTGGTTGGAAACATCCTTCATCCTGCACTGAATAGACAATGGTAAAATGCAGCTACATTTTAAATCAATTCCAAATAATTCCAAATTTCAGTATATACAGTAGCTGAAGTATGTACAGCCCTAATAGGTAATCATTAGCACTTTAAATTATTCCTAGATATGAGGGACAAGTTAGTGCAATTCATATAACATTAGAGTAGATTCACTGCAGAACTGATCTAAGCCTCTATTCTGGTTGAATTCATATCTCGTGTTAAAGCATGACTTGATTAATCATGCTTTTTAATACACTTTGATTGGCTTCACATTTAAAGCACATTAAACATTATGGATAGGTGTCAAGTAAACATCTGATAGCTATATTCATATAACTGAACCTATCCTAGTTTTTTTAAGCACAGTACCACATATAGTTTTGTTATTCTTATAATAAAATAGGATTAATCCATCTGGTTGTGCTTCTTATCTGAATTATCTCACAAGGCTGACATTTTGGTGAGTAAACAAAAGAAGGAGGAATGGGTATATTGTGCAGGGAAAATCAGACATGAGATGGGCGGCTATATAAATTCAATAAATAAATAATCAGTTTTCAATCTTTTAGTAATTCAGGTGTCTCAGAAGCTGAAAATGCTGCTGGTGCAAACTATATTATTAATAAATGTGGTATTGGTAATTGTAAATATTACCATTAGATTTTATTTGATAGATGATAAGTATCTCTTAACACAGAGTATGTTAAAAATTCATTTTCGGCATCTATCATTTGATCCAAAGTCAAAATAATAATAGTAACAACAACAACAACAACAACAACAATAAAGTTGGAAGGGGCCTTGGAGGTCATCTAGTCCAACCCTCTGCTCAGGTAGGAAACCCTATACCATTTCAGACAAATGGCTGTCCAGTGTTGGAACATTCACAGCTTCTGGAAGCAAGTTGTTCCACTGATTAATTGTTCTGTCGGGAAATTTCTTCTTAGTTTTAGCTTGCTACCCTTCTTGATTAGTTTTCATCCATTGTTTCTTATCCTGCCCTCAGATGCTTTGGAGAATAGCTTGATTCCCTCTTATTTGTGGCAACCCCTGAGATATTGGAACACTGCTATCATGTCACCCCTCATCCTTCTCTTCATTAAACTAGACCATGGGTCGGCCATCCGAAACGTCGGATGAGCCGCACGGACCCATTTAGCTAAAAAAAAAAAAACGCTGGGAGCCGCGCGTTCGCGCATGCGCGCATCTTTTTTACATTGTGGTGACCAAAACTGGATGCAGTATTCCAAGTGTGGCCTTAGCAAGGCATTATAAAGTGGTATTAACACTTCACGTGATCTTGATTCTATCCCTCTGTTAATGCAGCCTAGCACTGCGTTGGCTTTTTTGGCATCTGCAGCACACTGCTGGATCATATTTAAGTGATTGTCCACTAGACTCTGAGATCCCTCACAGTTACTACTATTGAGTGAGGTATCACCTATACTGTACCTGTGCATTTGATTTCTCTTGCCTAAATGTAGAACTTTACTTTTTCCCACCAGTATATTTCATTTTGTTAGATAGCACCCAATGTTCAAGTCTGTCAAGATCCTTCTGTATCTTAAGCCTATCTTTTGGAGTGTTGACTATTCCTGCCAGCTTGGCATCATCTGCAAATTTGATGTGTTCCCCATCTATCCCCTCATCTATCTCTGCTTCCATCCAATTTTTCCATATTATCATATTTCTTCCAGTTTTTAAAGTTGGGTTTCTCGATAAAATCTATTTAGAACAGGAAAAAAAAATTCAATGTTTTTTTATTAAACATTACATCTCATAACTGTCTAACTGATGTAATTGTTTCCAGAGATACCAGGGTTTTACTATATTTAATTCCTAATATTGTCCATCCAACCAAAATTATATATGTATATTCCAAAATTGCCCAGATTCAAAAATAAACACCAATGATTGGCTTTCGGTATTTAATACTTGATAACAATAGCACTTAGACTTATATACTGCTCTATAGTGCTTTACCACCCTCTCTAAGCAGTTTACAGAGTCAGCATATTGTCCCCAACAACCTGGGTTCTCATTTTTATCGACCTTGAAGGATGGAAGGCTGAGTCAACCCTGAGCAGGTGAGACTCGAACTGCCAAACTGCTGGTAGCCAACAGTCAGCAGAAGTAGCCTGCAATACTGCATTCTAACCATTGCGGCCATCATAGCTCTTCACAATGATGTAGCTCCAGATTCAGAAAATCTTGCCTCATTAATTGGTAATTGCATTTTCTGTAAAGATATTTTTGGAATCTAAGAATCCAAAAGAAATTTTTATAAACAAAGGATTTATTTTCTGAAAATATTTTCCAGTTATATAAACTGGAATATTCAGAATATGAATTAACCTGGGAATAATATTCATTTTGAAAGCATTCACCTTTTCCCAAGGGTAAAGTTTAATGACTCCCCTCAATTGATATCAGCAGAAACTTCTCTCTATATTTTATTTATATTACCTGTTACTCACTGAGTTATATCATTTGGTATAAACATACCTAAATATTTAATGGATTCAGTACAACCACAGAATTGACCTTCCTTACATGGATGGGTAACCCAATTTTCACCTATTGGCATCAATTTCAATTTGAATCAGTTAATAGACTGTTCTGCTATTTTGCTAAAGGATCTATCTTTTGCAGCAACACTAGAATAGTAGTGTGAGGTTTAGAAATAAAAGAATGCTGTCTGTAAATAATGCCAATTTGTGTTCAATTGAGTTATGTACTACTCCGTAGATCTATGTTGTCTAATTGCACAAGCCAAGGGATCCACATGGATATTAAAAAGCAAGGGTAAAATGGATATTCTTGTCTAGTTCCTTTGAATAATGGAAAAGGAGAAACATGCCATTAGCTTTTACTTTAGATGTCGGTGACTCATAATATTTTAATCCATTTTATGAATTCCAAAGGAAACCCAAATCTATTTAGTACACCAAACATGTACTGTTTATGCACTTTGTCAAAGGCTTTTTCAGCATCTAATAATACGATGACAAATTGATCTTTAATTTTTATTCAAGTCTATTAGATCTACAACTAATCCGATGTTATCTGCTACTTGCCTAGTTTTTATAAATCCTGCTTGATCTTTCTTAATAACAAATGGAATCACTTGCTTTAATCTATTTGCTAACTCTGCTACACTAACATTTTTTGGAAACTTGAGAACGTGTTACAGGCTCTCCCCCAAAACAAGTTCAGTGAAGACAGGACCAATATCAAGAGGCCAATTGATGAGGGTTTTCCCTACTACCCTTCCTACTCCCAAGATATTCTATCAACATCAGTGCACTTCCAAGCAAAGAGCAGGTGGCAGGCCTTACCATTTTTATTTTCTAACTTTGCTTTTAAGATCTTCATGGTGGCGAAAGATGTTC